>VZRF01006820.1:894416-997689 GCA_013396875.1 Vireo altiloquus
GGCATTGAAGCAGCCAGGTGATCACATCTCACCTGGGTGATGGTTGAAATCTTTTTGCATATCCCACAGTGCTCTCAGGGATAGGGATGGAGTGGCTCCCTCTTGTTCTGCCTCTTCCTCCTGTCCTTGTGAAGGCCCTGCTCTGTTCTCCTTTACTAAACAAGCTCTCTTGTGTCCATCTCTTCTGGTGAAAAGGGGTGACTGATACTGGGGTTGGTGCTCTGGTTCAGCTGCAGGGCCTGGGGCCAGGGTCAGAGTAGCTGCAGCGCCTGCCACTTTGTCATCAAATCCAGGGAGAGTCTTTTGCCTTGAGGATCCTGAATAGCACTGAACAGGGCTCAGTAGCACATTGCAATGATTTGTGTCGCTCTGGACTTGCCAGGCTGATGGCATCCTTTTTCCAAGTAATTTCCTAGTTTTTCTGGATCCTGCACTTGTTCAGGGGAAGTTCCAAAACACTGGAGGTGCCCACTGTCCTAGGCACTTGCCCATACTATCCCACACACATCCACTCTGAGCTGTCCTATCTCAGTGCAGATATCTGAGTTGTTTCCCTAAATAGTTGTTCAACAAGACCTGGAACACAGTCAGAAGACAGCAGTAAAACCATGCTGGTTTGAACATCCCAAGGACATTTGAAATTTGCAAGAGCTGTAGTAATTAGCCTGGAGGAGAAGAGGAAGACAAATGGAGGTGTCTTCCCCATGGTTTGAGTCTCCCGAGGAGAAAAGGTAAAAGATATCATTGTGAATAGTTTCCAATAGATGGCTCACAAAGTATGAAGATGACAGCAGTGCTGAGTACAAATAACAGATTGGTTTCACAACCAGCAATTCTATCATATCATAAGGCAGCATTAAAGTACAACATGATGCAACTCAGATAACAAGCACAACAGCTCTGAGAGCAAGTAAATCAATATTGTGATCAGTGACAATTAATAATGAATGTTTGTAACGGGTTTGTTCTAACATGTTCTAATCATATTTATCGTTATCTCAACCCTTCATTGCCCCATGTCAGACACCAAAAAAAAAAAAGACTGTTGTGGTTTAACACCATCCAGCAGCTCAGTACCACACAACTGCTCAGTCACACCCCCTCCCTCCCTGGTGTGAAGGGGAGGAGAATCAGGAAGAAGGTAAAACCCATGGGCTGGTGTAACAATAGTTTAAGAACAAATTAACTTTAATAATTGAAATAAAATATAGTATGCTAACATTAACCATGACTTAGTTATAATGAAAAAGGAGAAAACAAGAAATAACCCACTCCCCCCAAAAGCCCCCATGCAAACTCCCTGGTGATGTACAATGCAGTTGCTCATCACCCACTGATTGATGCCCAGCCGATCCCTGAGCAGGGATTCCCCCATCCCAACCAGTTACAGTTTTATTGTTCAGCATGACACCATACAGTCTGGAATATCCATTTGGCCATTTTGGGTCAGCTGTCCTGGCTGACCAGGAGAAGCTGAAAAGTCCTTGACTTTGTATAAGCATTACCTGGCAACAACCTGTACACCAGTGTGTTACCAACATTATTCTCATAATACATCCAAAACACAACACCACACCAGCTACTAAGAAGAAAATTAACTCTATCCTAGCCAAAATCAGGATGTTGAAACATTCTGTGAACTTTGTTTGTCTTCTAGAAGAGATTTTAAGGCACCTTTCTCTGCCAGTATAGATTAGAGAGATTTCAATAGGAAGATTAACACCATGAGCTGCACTGTTCAAACCTCTGCACAGTCAAGAAAAGTCAAACCTTGTCTGAAAACTCTTGTTGGGACAAGAGTTGGGAGGAAGGAGTGGCAGTACATTCCTTACATCACCTTACATAGACCAAGAAGACTGAAGCATGCTTTCACAAGGGCAGTGGCTCCAAACGGTGCAATTATAAGTGTGATGCCATCATTTCTAAAGTGATTGCGAGATCAACTAAAAATCTCTCTACCCAGAGGACAAACTCCATGGGTAAAAAAATTATAATCACAAGTCTTAAGAGAGCTGAGGCTATGCCTAAAGACAGCCATGCAGTCTGTGCTGAGAGTTTAATGATGGATGCAGGAGATAGTGTATAGCAAGACCAAGTCCTGTAGCAGGTGCATACTACAGTGCTGTGTTGTCAGAAGCCAAATGTAGGAGACTTGGATAAAGCCGAAGACTGAATTATGGGTTACAATCTTGTTCAGACTGCAAAGAACTTGGTTTTAGAATGCATCTCTTTGCTTCAGCTGAGAAATGCCAAGGACTGGCATGTGGTGCTTGTGCACCAGCTCAGTGGAGTATTTTTGGCTCTGTAAGTAGGAAATCCTGCTTCCACATGTTTTCTGGCTGTAAAGCCTCAGCATAATCCCATGGATTGTCTGCAGATTACTACGGAGAGAGAAAGATACCACACATATATAACATAAGTGGACTTAGAATTACGTGATGGCAGACAAGAAAATGTCCAGTGGAATTCATCTTGGAGGCAAAAAGTAAATGTTTTTTGTCTGAAATCAGCATGTGAGAGGGTCAGGGTCTGTAAAGTGCCAATGAACATAAAGTGTGTGCTTTTATCACTTGTTCAGCATAATCCTTCCAGAGTTCTATATTGAGTTATTTTTGAAGGCCTTGTGCCAGCACTTTATCAGATGAACTGAGATCAAAGGTTAGGCTTGATTATTATTATTATTTTTGTGTGTCTTTCTGCCTTTTTTTCTGCCCAAATCTACTAAGCAGTCCAGAGGCTTTAAGTAATGAAAAGCTTTTGTGAAAATGGAGCAATGAAAACTGTTTCAGCCTGGCTTTCTCAACTAGCACTTAGGGTGGCACAGAACACTCAGGTACAATGCCAGGACCTGAGCTCACTCTGTGTATTGAACACTGATTTTTGATGTAGTGGAAGTCCTAAGTTGTAATATGTAGAAATGGCTGCATAGAGAATCATCCATAGAAGCGTGGAGTCAAGAAGCCTTGATCAGTCACAAAGCACCCACTGATGAGGCTGGCTACTGGGCCTTATCCAACACTGGGTTTTTTGTTTTGTTAGATTGCAGGCAACTGAAGGATGGAGAGGGCTGGAAAGTCTCTATTCAAGTCAGGAAATACACCCAGTTACCTTGCATATCCTGCATCCAGTTCTGCTGGACACACTGATAGAATACTAAGCCTACACCCTGGACTCTATCCCTTTGAACCATTGGATTTGTGCCAGACACTCCAGAAACATCAGTTGTATTAATGGGATTGGGCAAGATACAGACTTAAGCTGAGGCTAATAGTTCAACCTGCTGTTAGCAGGCTCCCTGAATGTGGTTTTGGGCTATACAGCATCTGTCCCAGTTTTGTTCGGTGAATTAATGTGTAGATCAGGCACTGTTCCTGAGACTGTTTATGGACAAGACCATTCTAGTTTGGGGAAGAGAGGGACTGGAGTGAGTGTGTGTAGACCTGGATAAAGCTTTGAGGGCAGACAATATCCCCACACAGTTTAATTCACAGTAAAGAAGTAGCCACTGTGCCTAGAGGCAGGTGGCAGGTTGTGTGCTAGGACTCTGGAACCAGAGGAGCTCACGGAACCAAGCACACTGACTGAAGCCTCCTGGCTTTTTGCTGGATGGAACCAGGGTCCTGGAAGTCCTGAGCACCCAAAGTGCTGAAGATGGGATCCTGATGCCTTTTCCTCAAGGCAGCAGCTGGGCCACTGGCACTGTCCGAGTGCTCTTTCAGCTGAAGCTCTCCAGTGCATCTCACACCTCTTTTCCTCTGAGCTAGCATTACATGTCAACCTTCCCAAGACTGTAGGGATAAAAGAACAAGTATATAAACAGTTATACAGGGCAAAAGAGGGGATGCTTTCCTAATAAAATGATTATTTTTCCATAAGGCCTATAGAAACTGTGGTGGTGGTGGTAAGATTCCAGTTTGACTGAGCAGTCAAACGTGTGCGGATTGAGTTACTTTCTAGGACATTTCTGCTTTCAAGGAGTCTGTAAGTCTCTAGTCATACATCCTCACTGTAATTTGCCCACCTGCACACTTGCTGGGCTTCCAATATTTAGGTCGTGCACATGGGCTCTCCAAGTCAGCTGCAGTATTGACAATCTCCTTGGCTTCTCCAACACACTTTCTAATGTCCCACCTGCTATATGATTTTGGAATAGTGAACTGTAACACATCAATAGATTTAGGACATCCCTGTCCTATCTTCAGCCTTCCAAATACTCTGGATTTAAAGCTTACCTTTTTTAGATAGCTGAAGAAAACAGGAATATGTGCCTTTTATAGAATAATAAATATATAGATATGAATAACAATGTCAAAACACTTCGTTTCCTTGATTTCCTGACCATTCTTCTGTATGGACATGGGAGTCCGCTGCACATGATTCCTTAGCCACTGCTTTCCCAGATCTGGTTGGTTGAGGTGTGTTTTCTGTGCCTTTGACTTTCCTGATGTAATTTTCCTTGTGGTGCTGGTGAGATCCTTTTCTCTTATAATGCTGGAGCGTTTTGATCAGTTTATCAGTTTATTCTTTGACTGTTTCCCTTCTGCATATAAAAGGTTTTGCTGTGACTTGAAACCATCTTGCTGACCAAGGATGCTCTGTTTCAAATTGGAAAACCATTGAAGCTGAAGGGCTCCCATTGACAGCCTTTTGTCCATCTCCACCACCACCAAGGCAGGAGAGGCTGGGAGTGTGCCTTCTCCCAGAATTCCTCAAAATTTCACAGGAAGTTTTCTCAACTGTCCCTCTGGGCCTTTCAGAAAAGGGAGGACTTGCTGAATCAGAAGCTGACGAGGAAAAGGAGTGCTTCCCAGCGGCAGTGAGGCACACTTGGGCACATGGTGGCACTAAGTGCCTGGCAAAAAAAAAGGCTGACTTTCTCCATGCAGCCCTGACTGCCTGCGACCTCAGAGCTACATCCCTGATGGAAGAGGCAAAAGGCTGAGTATTGCAGGGCAAGACAAAGTAAGAAATCTAAGCTTCCAATAGGATGTCTGGGAATACTCCGTTTGCAAGTGTCTTTCTCTGTCTGTCATCTGTCTTGCGAATTCTGCTTCTGGTCATATTACACCCTCAAATCCCTTGGGACAAGCTTTTCCTGGAGTGTTTTCTCATGTCTCCCTGGCAAATAAAGCCAGGGCACATTTCTGCTACCTTATTAAATGATCTATGACATTTATTGAAAATCTTGCTCACATTTAAAAAATATATTATTTTTAAAAGGTGATGGCTTACTTTTTAGTCTGGGTCTTTCTTCTGAACCTTTTAATGGCTGGTTAACATCATACTGGCAGCCTAAACTTCAGAGCCATAAAATGTGAAACTTTAAAATTTTTTCCTTATGACAGAGGTATTTGGGGTAGAAAATCTGAATGACAAAAAAGGAGAAATTTGCCAGGGAGCTCTAAGGGGGAAATAGACCTGAACAATCTTTTTCTAATTATCGTAATAAGAGTACCATTATCAGAAATGCTCTGTGCTCTATTGGGAAAGAGAGCTATGTTAATAGGAAACAATGATATTTGATCCTTCAGAGATCAAAGCACTTTTAAGATGCTGCTGTCATTATGAAAGGCTCTTGGTGTAAGAATGGTCCTTAGTGGACAATAGCTCTATTGTTTGTCATTTATTTTAAAAAAATTTAAAAATCAGACCTAATGTTTTATTTATGAGGTCCCAGATTTGATGAGAAATGCTTCACTCTACCATAAAGCAGCAGTTTTTAGGACTGTGCTGTAGTTCTCTGCCTACAAACATGAGATATTCCACAGTGCAAACAGCAATATTTGGTATGGGAATAAACACTTGCTAAAATCCAGTGAAGTGAAGACAGTCCTTGGAAAGCTTCTGAATTCTACATGGCAAAGGTCTGTGGGCTTTTTTACCCATTTTTCTCCCTTCTCTTTATGCTCACTTGTGTTCAGGATATAGCTCTGACAGCTTCCAACTAGGCTTTTCTTTTTGTGTTTTTGCAGTGCTTAGAGCAGTCAGATTCTGGTCTGAGACCAAAGCTCCAAATTGCTCTCGTAACACAGATAATAATAAAAGTAGAGAGAAATTGATACTGAGAACAGTTCACCTATGGCTTACAAAATGGATTTCTAACTGTTGTAAAATTCTCTGGGGGATGAGGGGAAATTGCTTAAAGACCCAGAAAGACCTACTTACACCCACAGTCTTGTGTAAAGAATAGTGTCAAGAGAATGGGAAAATGAGAGAGAATGTTTTTCAAGGGAAAGCCAACCAGTTTTTGCAGGTAGAAAAGCAGTATTCAGGGATAGAAACTAAATTATAAATACTCATATTTTATTTTGACCTGTATTTAACTTCTGTCCAAGCTAGTATTACCTATTCATATTCGAGTGGAGTGAATAGAAAAGTTATTTGAATTTTGAATAATGTGTCAGTTCACCAAACTTAACACTTGACGAACCCAATAAAATACAATTATTTATCATTTTGTATGTTTTCTACCATTTCTGTAATACCAATAAAAGGTATTATACAATCCTCCCCTGTGTCCAGCACATGGGGCCATATGCAGTTTGCCCACTGTCATTTTTATTTCTTTTGCTGCTTCTTTGAATGAGGAACTTGATGAGTATGAGATTTTTAAAATGCTTTTGCTGCAGCACCTTCAAATGTTGTCTTTTCTTGTGTTTTTCTTCCCACAGAAAGAAAATCAGTCTCTATACGACCTGACTATGTTTGTTGCCTTAGAGATGGGCAAACTGATGTTAAATGCTTTGCTTGTGGTACTTTTAAGCCTAGAGTAGGGAGTGCTCATGACTTTCAGTTGCAAAGTGGCATTTTTCAGGAAGCCACGGAGGCTGCTTTCAATTCCAGAGGTGGCATTTCCTGAGGCAGATATTTTGGCACCACTCACTGCACAGACAAAAGCCTGCTACACAAGAGCTTGGGCTGGAGAGCTGGGACGTTTTTTCTGAAGAAAACTCCAAAAGAATATTTTTCTGTTATGCAGTCTCTATTTTTCTAAGGTAATTGCACAAGCTTTCTGGCCCATGGTGATCCTACAGAATTTCCAGTCTGCCCTGACTTTACCTCCCTGCCAAGTGAAAGTGTATTTTTCTCTGACAGAGCATGTTGACTCCTTGTCTTTGTGATAATGAACACATGCCGAACTCTGCTGTTGGTGTTCCTAGCTTCCATCCAGTGTGCTTTATTGCCTTATGCCAGCTAAGCAAGAATGTTATTGACCCTTAGAGATATGTTCTTCAGTGTTTTAGGACTTGGTGTCTTTAGCTCTCCAAGTCCTCCAGAACAGGATGGAGAAGCCCACCTGGGTGGCCAGGTTGAGCAGGACTGGGGATTCAGGGGAATAGAAACTTTTCCAGAATATGTCCTTTTTTCCAAACCTACCAAAAAGACCAGAAAAAACACAAACCTCAGCAAAACCCCCGTAACAAAAAACCCATGGAAATTCCAACAATTTGGAGGATTATCTGTATACTGGGACAAATATATATCAAATAAAACAAAACTCCTCATACTTTGCATTCACAGAAAGGCATTCAATTACGTCAAGAAACTGTTTTGCCACTTCACACATCAAAATGTTATGCCCCAATCCACTCCACGGGTTTAGGGGAACGTGGTTTGATTCACGCTGGATGGTGCACAGGAGAAACAACAAAATTCTCAGCAGGTTCAATAACAAGCATTTGCTTGCAAACTTTATAACATTAAGGTAGACTAAGGTACTTGTCACATTTTAAAACAAAATCCAGACACAGTAAGGAACTTCACAAACTTTAGCTTCGCAAACTTAAAGGCAGCCACCTTTAACTTATCCAGACAAAACCAAGGCAGTTACTTAAGCATTGACTAGAATATTTTAGTCTGGTTTACAATATCTTGAGAAGAAGTTAGGAGAATAAAGAGAGAGAAAGTAGAGAGGAAGAAAAAGGAGTGAGAAAGGTATACAGTCGCCATTCTTGGATGCAGCGATGAGACTTGGTTGTTGCAATTTAGACATCTGTTGGTTGAAGTGATGGTGGCAGTCCTGATCTGCCAGGGGTGGGGGAAGTCCACGAAACACAAAGGCCTATGTGTTAATACACACTCAGGCTCAGTGCAACGCCCAGGTACCTCCCCTGGGGGGACAGTTTTACACTGTGATGCAACACTGTGGATCACGGTGGCACTTTAGGGGTCTTTGATGGTTTATGACACCTTCTAAGACATGACAGCTGCCTCTCACATCAGCACAATTGAGCCAATTATCCATCACAAGGGATGAACCTTCAGACCTTCCCATGAACGCCCTAGCTCTCTCAGAGGGAAGCTTCACACCTGAGCCAGTTATGTAATGTAGGACACTGGCAAGATAAAAAAACCTATCCCATCTCCCAGGAACTGCTTCTTATAGGCCTCCTCCCCTATCTGGCTCAAAACCCTGTTTGTACTCTCTGGTGGAGGGTGTGCACTCCCTCTGCACCTGGGCTGTTCCCCTTCATTGTCAGCAAAGCGCCCGCTGCTTTTGCAAATGGCTCACTGTTGGAGCCATTCACCATTAGCATTTCAGTGTCTCACACTGAAGCATTGATTTCATATTCTAGAATTCATTCTCTGGCCACACAAACCACTCTGGAGTTAATTTTCATAGTCAACCAGAAAAGAGACCTAGAAGGACTTCCCAGAAGGCAGTGGTACTTCCTTTGGGAGATGAAACACCTGTTTTGAGTAGAACAATCTCCCTTATTACTTTTTTCTTAGAAGGCTGGGAGAACTCCTTCCTCCAGGAATAGATTAGTTCATAAATAGGAAATGCTGATAATAACTGCAGTGACCTCTATAGATAGTCCAGAGAAGCTGTTGTTATGCATGGAACCAAATTAATAACTGCAGACACCTGTCAAAACAGTGATTGCATATAGAGAATTACACCAGATGCAGGAGATGTTTGAAACTTCCTTCAAGAATTAGTTTTGGAGTCCTGAGACCTTCAAGGCTGACTGCAGAAGACTCTGGTATGTGCATGCATAAACTTAGTGGAAGCATTTAGATTCACAGATGGACAGTTTTCCTCTTCTAAACAAAGCATATTCTTTACTTGACAAGTGGAAATGTTGCCACCTGTGAAAAAATTAAATAGGGATTTTGAGTGGACTCTTTGTCTAAGTATTTTAGAAATCCTGGCTGTTGGCCAGCTCTCAAGAGGAATATTCTTAATGTTTTTTTTTTTCTTATGACTGAGATCAGATCTTTTGATAATTTTGACAATGCCACAACAAATTTTTTTATGTTTCCTATGTCTCCAGAGTCACTGGAGCACAAGTCTGTGATTCTCATTATATGAACAAGATGTTCTTAATTTTGATACTGCCTTTTCTTACCAGTATACTTGCAAGGGTTGGGTATAACACATGGAATCTCTTCTGCTTTACTTATTAGCATGGGTAAATTTGCATAAAATTTCTAGTATCATGTAGCTGTGATTTTGTTCAAGCAAAGACATATAAAGAGTTCAATCTGTTTTCTAGGCTTAGCTTCACATTATGTTTTACAATAACATTGCTGCAGAAGGACAGACCAGTCCCTTGTTTGGCACATGTTAATAAAAGAGAACATGAAGTTATATTTTATATATATTATAGCTGGTGGAGATACTGGTCCCTCCCTTGCTGGTGGAAGCAGTACAGCTCTCCTGGAGTTTGAGAGCTGTCTTCTGCAGCACCCGAGCATCTGCACAATTATTGTCCTTCATAGATCTCGAAAGAATTTTCTGACATTGTTGCTGCTGCTAGTGTGATCCTACTTCTGTTTTTATATTGTTAGCTTTTCATATCCATGTTCTTACTCCTCTGTCTCCACTTCCTTGTCTTCCAGTGTCTTCCTAAGGAAGACATTACTTTTTCTACATTTTTAAATTATTTGAGCCCTTCTTAAATGATTGATCAATGAAATTTTTAGCACCTTAACTTTCATATAGCAACCGAAACTGATGACAGAGAAATGACTGATTACAATATTATTGTATTTCATACAACCATCAGAGGAAATAAGTGGTGCCCCTGTTAAGCTGAAATTCCTGTTACAGATGATTTGGATAGGAGATAGGTTGATACTTTATATGGTAGCAGCTTCCTCACTGTCTAGTATATATAGGTCACTGCTGTCTAGCATATGTAGGTCACGGAGACAGGAAGCAAAGATGGAGCAGCAGCAACAGCAAGGACTGCACAAGTGGCTGGTCTCCATTTGAGATCAATTATGACCATCAGATTAGTCAGGGATGTTCTCCCCTCTTTTAGGGGTGGAGACTGAAGCTGCATACTCACCTGGTACAGCACTGCTTGTGCGGTGCCATTCTCTGTGCTTCTATGCTAGTGTCTGCTAAGGCTTGGCCTTTATCCCCATCCATTATTTTAGAGGTGAATGTTCTTTATGGCTTTCACTGTATCTCTAACTAGCTCTTTTTTCTTGGCCATCTGAAACTTCTGAGGACTGAGTTCCCGAATAAAACTCAATAATGTATCTAGTGAGCCAGAGTAGTGGCATGCTCTGTCTGCTCTCCCTAAATAACCCGTTGCATGAGCCTGCAGTACTCTCCCTCAGCTGTTACTGCAGAGAATACTACATGTCTGTGGCAAGAGTGCTTTCAGGGACAAGTCCCCTGTGCATGTGTGAGCACATTGCCCAGAACTCTGAAGTTGTGACCTGAGGCACTACTGCTTACTATTTGGTACATAAATTTCTAAAAGTCTTTCTTTCATTATAACCTTGGTGCCTGTTTTTCCCTTCTGCATTAAGGCTTTCATCAACCAGCTCATTCTTCCTTTGTAGGTATTCTCTTTTCCTTCATTATTCAAGTTGTAGTATTTTCCTCCTTAAATAATACAATTTCATTCTTTTTCCTTATGGTTCCTGGCTCTAATACTGCTTACACTGTCTAGTGCACACATGCATGTGAAATCATCTTTACTTGCTTGTTTTCTCACCACTTCAATGTCCTCAGCCATCACAATGCTTCCATCTTTTTGTATCCTCTTTGAGCTCTCCATTCTTCACAAAACTCCATCATGCTTCTTAGTATCTCATAAAACTCAGCCTATTTGCATCCTGTCTCTTGAAGCCCTTTGTCCTCCCTGAGTTATGCACTCGCCTATGCTCGTTGTCATGCTTGTTTTTTTCCTCCTAAAGATAATTAATTATTATTCCCGTTCTCTGCTGGTCTTGTCCTATCTCAAAAAGACTATTCTAAAACTCACCCAACAAGCTTATTTCTTCTCCACAGGCCCTTCTGGCTGAAATGACCTTCCCCAAACTAGCCTCCTTATCTACTCTGGGAACCTGCATGCTCCTTGCTAAAATCTATTTACATATAGGACAATTTTTTTAAAAAAAATCTTTTTTTTGTTACTTGCCATATGAAGTTCTGACTAAACAACTGCTTTCTGAGAGTTTTTGCTTCATTGTTATTTGTTGGGGTTTTAAGAGTTCCCCGTTTGTCTCAAAGAATTTCCCCCACACTTTGTTGCTAAGGAACAAATTGCTGGGTGCTTAAGAGAGATAAAAAACCTGGCCACAGGGGAGGGTTTTCTTTTTGCCTGGGGTTTTCTCATTGGGGCAGAGATGCCGCGCTATTTAAACTGGCAAAAAGGAGCTGGGCACAGCCCTGGCGCTCTGGTGTTCTCCCCACATTCGGAGGAGAGGCAGGGTGCCCTCGTGGTGGAGGGGATTCGTCGCTCTTTACAGGCTCCTGCTTTCTTTTGCTTCCTTCTCCTGTGAGTGGAACCTGCTCTCTGGAGCAGCTGTTGCACTGGGACCCTACTTTAACACCTTATCTCACTAAAAAGGGACTTTTCTCCCCATCTGCTCGGGTGCCTTAGGGAATCCCGGGATCCTAAGCCCACCTTTCCCTGCCCCGCTGGGGGGCCAGGCCGAGGCTGCCCTGCCCCCGCCGTTCCTTCGCTGCTGCTGCTGCTGCTGCTGCTGCGAGCCTTCGCTACACTCTAGCGCTGGACCCCTGCCTGCTGAGACCTCCCGGGGGCTCCCGCTGCATCTCCGGAGTTTGATACATCTCATCTGCAACCCGGGATTTGGGTCCGTCCCTGCTGTTCCAGCCCGCTGTTCCCGAGGGCCCTGCCCCAGGGCTTTGTGCCGCGGCTTCTCGGCGCCGTCACCGCCTGAGGGCCGAGCTCGCTCCGCAGCGCCCCCTGCCGGCGCGGGGGAACCATCGCACCCGCCCAGCCCAGTGGGAGCCGCCAGCGCCCCCTGGCGGCCGTGAGCGTCCCTGTACCGCAGGGCAAGGGCCCCAGAGCGCCGAGAGCTGCTGGCACCAGGCCCTGCTCTGCCTGGGGCCGCTGCCCTACGCACTGCTGCTTGCTTGCCTGGTTATATACATATATAAGTAAAGAACTGTTATTCCTGTTCCCCATATCTTTGCCTGAAAGCCCCCTAATTTCAAAATTATAATAATTCAGAAGGAAGGGTGTTGCATCTTCCATTCCAAAGGAGGCTCCTGCCTTCCTCAGCAGACACCTGTCTTTCAAATCAAGGCAGTATTTTACCTGTCTTTCAAGTGCTTCATAGAAATTACTTACAATCACCATCTCTGAAAAAGCAAGCACATATAACTGTCCTGTGCTGCAGTCCCTCTTAACAAGAATGCATGCATTTCACTTCTTCCTGCTGCCTAGAAAGTGACAGGGCTGTGGTGAGCCTCTGCCTGCCTTTAGTTCAACTGAGCTGGAAGTTCTGGTGTAGCCTGAGCAACCTGACTCTTGTCAAGTCCTGTGTTTTAAACCCCACCTTTCATTTGCTCTTAGAACCTCCATCCGTTTCAAATGGGATGGTGCTACTGCCTCTCTGCCACATATCCGATGAACTTTGCCAGCCTTTTGGTCATCCCCTCACCTGCTAGATTAGGGGTCAAAGAGAAAATAAGGAAGGATGTGGGAGGATTTGCTAGTGCAGTTGAATTGCTGCTCTCATGTATGGTCTGAAGGTTGTGGGTAATGTGTGCCTGATGCACACCCTTGTCCCACAGCTGGAGGTGCTGGTCTCACCTGTGGCAACTGTGAGAGGTCATCAGTGAGACACGGCAGCGTGCACCGGGGGCAGGATCTGTTCATAAGGGTCTGCGAGTGAAGTTTTGGTAAAAGATTTAGTATGTGTTGAAATGAAACACTATTATTCCTTTTTTTTTCTCCGCTACTATTCTTTTTTTTTTTTACCGCACACAACCCGTAACTTATGCTTTGTCAAGAATTTCAGACTCCTAGGGAGGTTAGTGTAAGTATTACAATAACTCAGTAATGATTAATTGAGAATGCTCACCATTTTGCGAGGTGTTATGTCATGATTAAATGCTCTTTACTGTGTAGTCACATTTTATTACAACTTTCATATGTTCGGAACACTGATAGAAAAAGCATGTCACCTATTTACAATCACTACACATTTACATTATATTATTTACAGATAATGAATTTAGTAACATATGAGCAGAAAATATAGCAAATATCAATATGAAACTGTACAGGGCTTAATCTCATGTCCTTTACTGTAGCTGCATTTCACTGTAATAATAAATACAGTTCTATATTTACACATTTTACTTTAAAAATCTATTAAATGAATTTAACAATTTCAAGTTTAAAATATCTGATCAAAATATTTCAAACATGCTTATAAAAATAAGACACAACGCCTTTAAGACCTTTTGCAAGCTAAAAAAGTTCTGATAAAAGAAGCTTTCTTTAACTAGTCTTTAGAATTATAACATTATTTTGCTTCTCAAGTTTCTTTACAAACTTCTTAAATATAGCAAGCTGCAAGGAACCTCACTGACATTAAGCAGAGCGGCACAGATGGATCCCGGTTAAATTAAAGCTAAGTAAACATGGTAATAGGTATTGTGCAATGGTTGACTGATCCTCTGTTTAATCCAAAGTGGTTTCAGGCATCGTTTCTGCAGCTGTGTGCTGCACTGCTTCAAAAGCCACAACAGATAAAGGATTAAGATAAGTACCCAGCTGACTTTATCATACATAATTTCGGAAATGGTTCAATTTTTTTTCCCTGAAGGATGAACGTGTTAGCCAAAGTCAACTGATGCCATCTGTAACTGCAAAACTAAAAATACGCCAGTGTGAATGGACAAGAAAATCAAGGCATATGCATTGTTGGCAACAAATTCTTCGTTGTGAAAATCCATCCTTGGAGTCCCAGGAAGTTTCATATACAGGAACAGATGAACCACAGAGATCATCTGTAACTGATTACCTTAATTGCCAGGCCTAGCCTAACCTTTGTAATGTTAAAAAATTAGTCTCATTCACCTGGAGGCTGAGTGGCCATTAACTGAGCAGTGAATGCTGGGCTATTAAATGTTACTCCTCAGGGAGCTCTTTCTAACAACAACAACAAGAGGTAAATTTGTGCATTTTTCTGACTTAAACGATCAGCTTACTTAAGCAAAAGGTGCCAGTTCTGAGAAAAGAATACTCAGGAATATCCCCTGATGGCTTGGACAAGGTCAAGGAATTATATTCTAGGTGGCTCTGTTGTCTGAGATATTTTAACAGTAGACTTGGCAAGGACATGAAGTCTCTTCTTTCTAACTGGGATGCTTCTGGTGTGTAAACACACATGCCTTGATTCAGCAAAGTATTAACAGATTTAAAGTCAGAGAACTCTTAATCTAATCAAGCCTTTTCCTAAACTAAAGCCATCAGAAGTCCCTGAATTTCAACAGCTGCTCCAGTATCTTTTTTGGCAATATATCCTATATGAATTTAGAGATTTTTGGTGACAGGTAATTTTACTAGCTAATGACCATCTCTGTCAACAATTTGCACCTTTATTTCTATGCTGCATATCCCTAATGTCAATTTCCAGTTGACCTTATCAGATTTTTCTCCTCTCAGATGAGTAGTCCTCTGCCTTCAAACTTCTGTATCCCAGAAGCAGCTACTTACAAACTGTGATCAAATCACTTATTTCTTAAGTTCCTTTAAATTGATGATATTCATACCCTTTTCAATTTCACGATGTTATTTACAGCAGGTGACTACAGTAAGTGTTTGAAATATCCCAGGAGTGCTTGCATCAGTGCTAAGAACACAGATCACACAACTTCTTCACTCCCACTTTATATTGCCTTAGCTAAGGATATTGGCTATTCTTATCCAAGGGACCCAGTGACCTCTAAATCTTCAACTGACTAGTGACTATGAACTAGCAGCTTTCTAGAATCACTGTTTCATGAGACAGAGATCATGCCATGAGCAGGACAACAGTTTTTATTCCTACACAAATTACCTTAAATGGATATTTCTGTCTGAGTGCCTTTGGTGTCCTTTAATAGTTCTCAGCATGCCATTTTTTTTATATTGGTGACTTTCTATGTAGTATTTTCCACCTTCAAATTATATGAGTCATCTGCCAATTTTATTATCAGTAATTCTGGAAGTAATTCTACTGGCATGAAAGCAATTCAGGATCAAACTGTGCATAACCTCATTAGAAAAATACCCATGTGACAATGCCTTGCCATTTACAATTACATTTTAAATGTTTAACAGGATTTTGATTAACTTCCTTCATGTCATGTTAATTTTTTAGCTTTTGCTGACAATTAAAAATGATTTGTCAAGTTAGATGACTTCCAAAATCCAAACCCAATGCCAGTTGAACCATTTAATCAGCTTTAATCAAACATGGAACTTCATGGGGGATATTCTTTCATGAAACCTTTAGGACTTGAACAGGATTACTCTTCCATTTAGACACCTTGCTGAGCAAGGGCCATACGGAGATGCTTATAAAAACAATCATGGCACTGAAAAACTATTATTACAACCAAATTGCAATAAACAGGAAAAAAAAATAATGCAGCCCCTGAAAACATCAGGTGATGCTTTGAAAAAATGTTACAAATTTAATATGCTATTTTTGCTCTTGACCCACTGATGCCCTTTCTGAGTAGTGCTACTTTAAAAGAGAGCAGCTGATAGGACTGCACAAACTTCAGCAGCTTTCATTTCCTCTCTTCATCCCAGCATTTTGGGAGCAGGCTGAGCAGGCTCAAGTATTGGATTTTGAGCCTGTTGCAAGTTTTGTCATTGTCTGTTTTCTGATGTGTGTCACAATAATTTAGAGGCACTCTCTAAGCTTGTATGCACACATCCACACTTTTGGGATAAAAACTTTTGTAAACAGAGATATCTTCTGTACTGCTACTGCAACTAGCGACAGGGAACAAATGCGACTGATGAAAGATTGCAGCCTTCTGTCATTTGATAAGATGGTGGCATTAGTGAACTGCTGGTGGGCATATCGTATGATATGCTAGCACTCGTGAAGGTTACCAGTGCTTGTGTTGAGTCACAAGATTGTTTTTCTATGTCTTCTGAATTCACAGAGATCAGACTAGCATGTTTTGATCTTCTCCATATCAAAGTTTGCTTTCGCAGACTTCCCAAATCCTCCTTAAAATGTGGATTGAAAAGTATATAGAGCAGTGGGTTTAGACATGCTGGCAATGGGACAATCACTAGAAGTATTGACTTAATCACTTCTGGGCTGATAAAAGTGAGGTTTAGTAAGGAGGAAAAAGATAAGAAGGCCACAGGGCAATAAAGAATGCAATTAGTAAAAAGTAACAAGGCTATATGTTTGACCATAGAGCAATCCCAAATGTTTAGTTCTCGCTTTTCTAAACTACAGTAGAGCTTTGTATAAGCCACAGTCATTACCAGAAAACAAAGGGAGTTCAGCAGTACCAGGGCTACCATGTAGCCCATAGCAGTGGACTCTCCAAACGGGAGTGGCAAACAAAGCGGAGAAACCCCATACTCACTTCCAGTGAGAAGGGGTATCACTGCAATGATTAGTGCCAACATAAAGCAAAAGGATATGAGAATTTTTACACTAGCAATGGAGGATTTTGTTTCAAACTTTGTAGCATGTTTTACAGAGAATGCACGTTCGAGTGCAGCTAGGGTAAGGAGGAATATGGAAGCCTCTGAGGCAAAAATGGAGAGAAGGCCTGTTATTTGGCAACCAATTCCACTTTCCCATTGTGCTCCGTACTGAGCAAAGCTACCAAAAGTGGATGCATCCACGCTAGCCAGTACTCCGCTGGCCAGACCCATCAAGGCATTTACAATAGCTATTAAACCAACCAAAAGTTTTATGGAGGACATATACAATGGAGATCTGAAAACTGTAGCAGACACCACTGCATTGCAAATAAAGGTCAAACCCACTATGGTCCACACTCCAATTCTGATCAGCCAGCTACCAAACAGATGGTCACATGGTTTGAAGGGACCTGAAATGACAAAATAAAAAGGGTAAGGCAAACCTATGTAAACAGAAAATAACCCTTGTGCTTTCTAAGACACTAAAGTTCATGCTTCTTGCAGATTCTCAGCACAGCCAAACAGTGAGTTTTAGTCTAAAAAGTGAGCTGGACATTTGTACTTTCTTTGGAGTAATCTTTGATAGCATGCTGCTAAACGTGTGATGCATGTTGCTTTACTGGTGCATCTAAGTCTTTGTCCTTCATCACGAGTGGTCTAAGGGTTTCTTTTGTGCCTGGCAGTACTACTGCAATGTGAGTGTCAACTCTTATAGTTTCAAGAAAGGCTGTGATATTTGTCAGTGTGTGAAAAAAGCTGAAAATGTTACCTCTCACTAAATTAGAACAGGTTCCTAATGAGTCCTGGTGAAGTGTGATGTAATGGATATGGACGGACGTACTTTGGCTACCTTATAACACGTCATTACACAGTCCAAGAAAAGGATTTCTCTCTTTGCATCTCTCTTATGGTTGCTGTCTGGCAGTTTCATACCTGGAGAAGGTGAGCATTGCACCGAATGATGAGATTTCAAATCTTCTTCAAAGTCAAGAAAAAAGTCCTCAAAATCACGTTCATCTATAGGGGAGAAAATACCCAGAATTGTTACTACAGTTTTCAGGAAGAGTTTTTTTTAGTAAAAGTTGCAGAAATGCCTGTGGTCCCTGCCAAACTGTGAGCAGAAGCAGACATATGCCTGCTTGGTTTTGAATTACTGTACTTGGGATTATTTTAAAAGTTGGCATCTTTACTTCTCTGAAAATAATCACTTACAGGTACATTCTCTATTGCCTAATTTGCAATATGTTGACTGCCTAGGAAGGAGTTTAAAATATGCATTCTGCTGTTGTGCCATGCTACTAAGAATTAATTGAGTTTTCTGTATTTCTTATGTCATGACTCTACCATGTATTCTTGGTTCTATTCCTGCTGAACTCTGAGACTTGCTGGTTTGCAGGAGCATAGATAGCAACAGGATGGTACAAATGTATGTGTGCACCTACATAACAGATCAAGTAACAATCTAGTGCTGAAGGGGAAGAAAAATACAGTAGTCTTGTGTCCTAGAGAACAAATACACTCTCTGGCAACCCTGGTTATGTGCATAGACTGGGGAACGAGATGCTGGAGAGCAGCCCTGCAGAAAGGGACCTGGGGGTCCTGGTTGGTGGCAAGTTGAACATGAGTCAGCAGTGCCCTGGCAGCCAGGAGGGCCAGCTCTGTCCTGGGGACATCAGGCACAGCATCAGCAGCCAGGCAAGGAAGGGGATTGTCCTGCTCTGCCCTGCACTGGGGTGGCTTCACCTCGAGTGCTGGGGGCAGTTTTGGGTGTCGCAATATTTTTTTTGCTGGCCAGCCTTCGCGTACGAAGATCCGGGGAAGGCCTCTTTTCCTTTCAGACCTTCCAGCCTGCGCACTGGATTTTTTAGGTGAGACACAGGGCGCGCAGATCTGAGCCCACCCTTTAATCCCGAGGTTCAATCTGCCGGGCCAAAGCGATTCTGGACAGTGGCAGTGAGTTCCTCCTCAGGACGTAGGCAGATTGCCCCCTTGCAGGGCTAACGAGCTCTGCCTGCCCGGGGAGTATCCAGCCGGGAATCGAACCCGGGCCCCGGCAATTACTGTGCCGTATCCTTAACCACTACACCACCGGGGCTCCCTTGTCGCAATATAAGAAAGCTATAAATCTGCTGGAGACTGTCCAAATGAGGATGAGGATGAAGAAGCGTCTGGGTAGTCTGCATCCTGAAGCATGTGGGTAAGCCAAGGATGTGCTCCATTCTGAGGCTGGCAAGAAACTACATCTTTGCTGGCCTGCTCTTGTATGGAGTTGCATACCAGCTGAACTACCCTGTCTCTCAAAGGGAAGATTAATTTACCACATTACTATAGCTATTATTTGGATGAAAAGATGAGTGCATAAAGTGAGTAAGATTTTTGAATGGCAGACCTAAAATAATGAGTTTGCTAAGCACAGGAATGCTTAAATAACATTATTGGACAAGAGAGAGGGAGAAGCCACTTCTGTGACTGTAAAAGAGTATTGGATTTATTTAACATTGCAGGTTGCTCACAGCCTTCAGGTAGACTTAAAAGCCTAAGATGATGGTTACCTTGAATTTGTAACAGTCCAGCATCCTTTCTATGAAACTCATCAATGCTGCTGTTCTCATCTTTACTCCATTGACTGGAGATTCTGTAGTGTTTCTCACAAGCTCCAAAGGCACAGCACTGATAAGCATAAGGCATTTCCATAACCCTGCAGAAGAGTAAGTTAGCATACCATGATACTGGCTAAACACCAGAGTTACTGGATTGTATTGCTCTCCTACAGTTAGCACAAAGAAAATACTTTAAATATCCACAACTGAAAGTAAAAATATCTCTGGGAAAAAATCAGTTATGAGTATACAAAATGAGGACTCACAAATAAAATACCTCATCAGAAATGCAGATGTTTTCTAGGCTAATTTTAGGAAAGACACAATGGAATTTTCTTATGTGTTTTCATAGGAGAAATGAAAGTGGGAGATCTGTGTCTTGCTGTTGAGTGAATGTGACTCAGAGCTGTATTTCTATTTTTATGAATTTCAATAATTTTACTGTGTAAATCAATGGTTTCTCCAGAAGTTACTTTCTTAATGGTTTCTTTAAAAAAAAGCACCTCCGAAGATCACAACCTGCCTACCAGGCAAAAACAAAACACTTCCCAAACTGAATTTCTCCGCTTTAGGGAGAACGAGATCTTTTGGAAATCAAGCTTTATTCACCTCTTTCCACATTCAACTCTTTTCACAGTAAGATGGCAAAAAGGAGATTTTTCCTTTGCAGAAGATCAAGAAAGCAGTGTTCTAAACCAAAAGGTGAGTGAACGAGGCAGTGTGTGTGAAAATGGATGTCACTGAGAGAAAGGTCTTACTTTATTAATTGTCTTAAGAATGAGAACAGTTATTGCAGGACACAGGATACTAATGCTTAATTTTTTTAAGATTATGGTTATTCCTAGCACATAACAATATATGTCAGTGACTTCCAATCATTATGAAGGCTTCTGTTGTCAGAAAATTGCATATTTCTGGTGAAAATTCTGCTATGAATTTAATTCCTTTGAGGATGTGCAAATTCTGGGGGAGCATAGAAGAACTACTATCTAAGTTCTATAGACTACTTCTATTCCATAGATTTATTTTATGCTTTGGAAGCAGAGATATTTAATTTGCACAGTTCACCAATAGCATATTGTAAAACCTAACAACTCACCTTAGTTCTGAAAGCCCAACAGACCAAAAAGTTCAAAGATAAAGAAGTGATTAGAAGTTATTCTGAATTAACTTAAAAGAGTAGAACTAGATCCTCCTATCAGATTACTTTCAACAGGTTAATCATGTAAATTAACATAATGAGTGTAATAAGCAACCTCTAACCCCTTGGGAAATCTGCAGAGAGATGCAGCTGAATCAGGCCCAGTGCCAACAAGACTTAAACTTGTGCACTAGCCAAAAGCTTGGTACAAAGGAGAACAAACAGAATGTTAAGTTCAAGTGTGATTTTTAAATTAGTGCATTTGGGGGCATTTAGATTCTATACCCTTACATTTCTGTCAGAAATTAGCCACAATAATCTGTACCCTTGTACCCAATACAAAATTTTTAGGGTACTCAATAAAAGTTCAAGATTACCAAGATCTAACTGTCAAACAAAATTTAAATATTTAATTTCTAACTCAATAATCTGCATGCCATCTTTTAACACAAGGAGATGATCTTGATTAAACATTTTTGAGTGCATTTCCCAGAAGCTCTTCTTAAATAAACTATTATTAAACCTATTGATTAGTAGACTAACCCATAGCTAATCATCTGGGATAAAACCAATCCCCAAATAGAAATTTTCTCTTTTTTTGGAACAATAAAAAAAAAGTTATGAGGAGTAACACTGACAGTTCTGAGAGGTGATCCCTGCAACTTGTGGCTTCAGACCTTTGGAAGGACATTGATATAGCTGCGGGGATGAACAGCTAGTGGATATTTTAGGCACAAGAGACTAACAGAAATATATTCTATTCTCTGATTATTCAAGCAGCTCTATGAACTTAATAATGACAGATTTCCAGATGCTCTTGTGGTTCTACCAACTTGCTGGTCTGTCATACACTGGAAATGTGAATGTCCCACATTGTACTAGTCCACTACTTTGATGATATAGCCAAGAACATTAATGGCTTTTAAATTACCTTTAAAGAGCAAGACTCCAATTTCTTATCCTCTCTATAGGTATTTCTAGCATCCATTCTTAAATCTGAACAATTTTTTTGTTTGTTTTTTACCCCAGCCTGTGTTACTGGGATATACACATAATCCTTAAATTAGCAAATGCTGCTTAATCTGTGTGCAAAGCCCAGCAGCAGACAATGGCTGCAACCCAGAACACAGAGGACAAACCATACTTTGCAAAGCAAGGAAAAAAGTATCAGACCTTGGTGACAGAGGAGCTTTTTGTCGCAAAAGCTACATTTAACACAAAAAAAAAAAAAAAAAGGAAAGAAGGAAGGAATTCTCAGGCATTCAGTGCTGGAGGCAGTCCATTTTATGGCTGGTGCTTATTTGATGTGGGTGATTAGATTTGGACTTTGTCAAATTAAACTCTTAGAAATACTGGCTAACTTTATTTTTATATACTCCTTATCTTACTAATGATATCTGTATCCTTGATAATTTTTTTCCTCTAGTAAGGAATACCTCTTTTTTCTGTTTTTAGATTAAGTAGCAGAGAACACAAGGTCATGTTCTCCCTCACAAAGGTGTGGAGTTAATGGTGAACAGGAAGGCACAGTTATGATGAATGGAGCAAAGCACTGAGTTCTTTTCAGCGCTGAATCAAAGCATCAGATAAAGAAGGAAGGAGTGGCTGGCAGCCCGACTTTGCTTCCTCAAGGATTGCTGTAACAGGCTGGGCTCAGCTCTGTACAGTGTACTCGTGCTGTTGCTGATGATGGGGAAGGGGATGCTCAGCTCTTTGATGTGTCTGTATTGATGAATTTAGATGAGTAGGAAGTTTTTATATAGGAATTTGTCTTTAATGTTGTAACCATTGGCTAGTTACAACAATTGCAAAGGTAAAATTTCATTTTGTTTTAGATCTCTGTTCAAGTTTGGTTCTTTGTGCATTATCTGTGCAGTGAGCTTGTGTGAAATCCTGACCTCATTTTGATTTTTGGTAAAAGTCACACAGACTGTAGGTCAGGATTTTAACCTATTCTCTGCTGACTGGATATAATTTGCTCTTACAGATGTTATTTAACTCTAGATATATTAATCATACTTTGAATACATTTTTTAAAAGAATTATGTTAGTTTAACACATCCTTGTTAACAATTTGCTGAGATGAAATACACTCTACTTTCATTTGAGCAATGTACACATTTTTGCTGATGGGAAATTAATAGAAAGTATAATTTTGAGAAAAGAATTAAAAAAATCATAGTTATACATAATTCAGTTGAATAATGGATTATTCTAGGATTACTGTAGCACCTCTTATGCCTCTAGGTCATGGTATATACATCATTACATATTTGCCAGGTTGGAGTAATCCATTTTCTTGTGTGTACATTCTTTTAAAGAAATTTTAATTATTTTAGAATTATATGTGCCTTGGCATTTGGGCAAAGCCAGTGAGAGAAGAAAAAGTATGGTATAAGCCCAGCCTCAACCAATCATGATTTTTATGGTATTTGCTCCTTGGCCTCTGAGACCTATCTCAAGATCTCTAATGTAAGAGAGGCCTCTAGTACTTTGAATGTTAATGTTATAGTTTCATGCACTTGATGAAGTCATTACCTAATCTCCTCTGTGACAAAGTACCAATTATTAAGACTTTTAAGGCATTGTTTCCTAACCTTGGAACAATTTTTTGCAGGTCTTGTCTCAGTCTGTATTAACATGCCATCACAGAATTTTTCTAGGGATCTCTTCAGTGCTGTGCACAGAGCCTTAGTCAGCTCCACACTTCTATTCATCATTCCCTTATTGATAAGTCCAAACACTCCAGTCCTTGTCCTTAATGGTCACATCTTGAGCTGTCTGCCTGTTAAGATTCTTGGGCCTTTTCCAGCACAAATGGCAAATCTAGTGAAAACGTAAGGATGGACTCTCCATCTTTGGAGATACTCAAAAGCTGTCTGGACGTGGTCCTGGGCAGCTGGCTCCAGATGCCTGTGCCTGAGCAGGTGGTTGGACAAGAGAGTCTCAAAGGTCTTTTGCAACCTCAACCACTCTGTGATTTTGTAACTATGTGCACACTGTTTAGTTGTTTCATATTTTCTGATACCAAACTTTTTACAGTAAAATGTGATAAAATATGTCGCACTTAGCATCTTCTAATTAAAATATAAAAATGAAAGGAGAGTTAGGGGACACTCCCAAATACCCTGAAGTCAGAGACAAAACTCTCTTTGCTGTGACCCTGATATTAGTTCAGTTGGTTATAGCATGGTGCTAATAATGCCAAGGTCTTGGCTTCAATCCCCATACAGGCCATGGTCACCCAGTGACTGTAGAGCTGCAAATGATCTTTAGAGGACCCTTCCTTCATGTATCACTGAGGACCCGCAGAAATTATTAGTATCAAAGTGTTTTAGTAGTACTGGCAAAGTATTATCTGAATCTTAATCAAAAGATTACAGAAAAATCATGTTCAAACAAAAGAGGTCAAATCCTTTGGTCTTTCAGGAGTATATTCTTCCCTTGGATTTGCTGTGTTCTCATTACATATAATGGGAATTCTGTAAGCACAATCCAGTAGAAGGACATATCACTAAGCTGCCAGCGATATTGTTTTAACAGCTTTTGAAACATATCACCAGGAAGCAGATGTGGCTTGTACTAAGCAAGTACTGGGGTTAATATTTCAAAACCTTCATAGTTTCTTCAGTTGAAAGTGAGCATAATAAAAGAAGTCTATCATTTTTATCGTATTTGCTTTAGTTTTAATGGCACAGATCAAAGACTGACAATACGAAGTAACATGCGTTACACACTGACACACCTTCCATTGCACATGAACACAAATGTGGCTTATTAGTTTTAATGATATACTCACTTGAGTTCTGGAAAATTTTCAGATGTTATCAAACTTTGTAGGGCATGATTTCCTGTTAATTTTAAATGAGTTAAGCCATGTAGCCCCGTCACAGGAAAAGAGGACAAAAGGTTGGATGACACATCCCTGCGTAACAGCAAATAAAAATCAGCTTACGGTTTTCATTTTATTTTTATTCACCAGTAGAAGTGTCACATTGAAAAAACAGGTTAAAGTTTTCTAACTCAATAAAAAATGGCTGTATTAAAGAGAGGCCCCAGTGAACGCAGCAAAGCTGCAGCACTGCTCAGGAGTACTCACCTTTATGTCTAGCAGAAAGCTAATAGTAACTAATCTAGCAGTTAGTTGGGTCTCTGTTCCCAGATTTTGGCTCCAAACATTCATAGTGCCAGTTTTGAGACTAGCAAATGAATTTAAAATCTTCTCACTCGACTGTTTGAACTCAAAGGAGGCAGAACAGCTTCCCACAGTTTAAAAGATTCAGTGGGATGCTACAGGACATGGCTGCCCTGAAAGCTCCACAAGGTGTATGGGGAAGATGTGTGTTTCAGGAAAGGACAGATCTGGGCTGCAGCAGAGGGAGATGACATTTCCAAGCTGAGGTTTGTCTGAGTGGCTGAGGGAAGACAGAACAGTGCATATGAACACAGATTCGCAACTTGGGGAAAGTAAAAAAGGTGAATGAAAAAGTGGTAAGTGATTAAGGAGATATTGCAAAGCTGTGAAAGAGGGAGAATCCAGAGGTGCTGCTTTCTACTTTGTGCTCTCTCCCTCTCTCTCTCCCATCTTTTCAGTCCTCCTCAAAATTATCTACTCTGCAATACTCTAGATGGCCAACAGTCATGGAGGAAGAAGTAGAGTCTGACGCAGTTGAAATGCTTTTACGTCCAAGGCTGAACAGCAAAGTCTGGACTATACATTGAAATCTAAGGCCTGGGCATAAAATAAGGCATGTCCAAGGACTGCGCTTCTACCCATCTGGTTTAGTGTGTGTCTTGCACACAGCACCATTAAACACCAAAGGTGAAATTCAGGTCCTGCTGCAATGGTAAAAGACTTGAGTTGGACCACGGCTGGAGACCAGCATTTCAGGAAACACTGGTACACTGTATTACTGTCTGTGTGTTCAAGGGCTTTTTTCTTTAACCCCCTCTGACTGTTGTATATTACTGTCCAAAGCCACAATTTACTGCTCACCTCACAAAGTAGGTAAGTTCTGAGAAGGGCCCCGAAAGGGATATTACAGATAAAATTGTCTGTATGGACATTTGTCACTGCACCATTCAGACAGCTTTGCACATCAACAGAAATGAATACCTCTCCAAATTTAGGCTTCTTAGCAGTTACCGAATTATCTGTGAGCAAATGCCCAGCATCATATCTTTGTGACAACCATACAGCACAATGATTCCAGAGGAATTTTTTTTCACATCTTCCCCATACAGCCAATGCCTCAGGGATTAATATTAAAAAAGCAGTAACAGTGACAGTTGGAAGTAGGAAAAAAATTAGTAAGCGCTGAGAAGTGCTTGTGAACAAGGCCTGCAAAAATGTCTGCTGATGTTTTGATCGCTAACTGCTCTGGCTGAATTTACTATAGAAGACAAACTATTTCATCAAATGAGGAACAATGAAATAAAGACGCATTCTGGAAAAAAGTTTCTTATTTAATTTTTAATCCAATTGTTGATACCTGAAAGACAACTAATAGGAAATATTTCCCACTGCTAAAACAGACTAAACCACTAAAAAATTGAATGAAAAGAGGCAGATGCACTGATAATCTTAATGGATCCCAAATCATTACACAGTGTTTTATGCAGCTTTGCTGTAGTACCTACAGGAATTGGGGAGGTACAAGAAAGTAGACATTTAGATATGCATTCAACAGACTAGATAATTAGAACAGAGAAACTCTCCATTTCTGCTGGGGTACCCAAATTATTAAATGTTTGTATGCTCTTGCAAGAAAAATGCAAAAATTTGAATGTATAAGATATACAAATACTTACAGTTTGATCAGAGATGGTAAAGAGGAGAAGGCATTGGGGTGAATAATTTTAATTTTGTTCCAAGCCAAATCCCTACAAGAAAAGTGAGTAGAAAATTACATACCCTCTAAGTGAATATGGAAGTTTTCAAACACTTGATTAGGAGGCCTAAATATAAAAAAGGTATTAATTTCATGCCAATATTTTCAATCAGCTCCTGCATATCTCCTAGTGCAAAGTAGTTTTTTTCATTTTTAAATTGTTAGTCAATTCTGGTGTTATTAAACTGATAACTTAAAATGTCTTCGTGCCTGCCACAGCCCAAGGCTTTTCAGTCTGCTTCACTGCCTCCTAAGGCAGCAGAAAGAAGGGTAGGTTATGTGGACTAAGTCTTCTAAAAAGTTCTCATGTGACTAAGAACAGCAAACCCATGGTCAATAGGCTTAACTTCCTAATCTCAATTTTCACCGCCTCTGAAAAGTCAAAAAAGCTGAAAGTAAAGCTTAAAAAGATGTATGGGTTCAATTCTATAAAAAATTACAACCACGAGTAATTTCTTGACGAAATTACTCCTCTAGCACGTGTCTGTGTGAAAACTGGAAACCTGCACATGATTGGACTTTACATCTAAGAGGTTGTTCCCTGTAGAATGATTTCCCACTCCCTAGAGCTGATTATAACGTGAACCTGCAAACAGATACCACCTCTGGCTCAGTAACTCTCTCCACCTCCATCAGAAACATTTAGAAGTAACATTTTTTATGGCTATAAGCATACATATTTTAATTCATTGCTGCAGATGCTAAACTTCACAATGTTTGCTCTCCTTTCACAGTTATGAAGTCAGGGTGAAAGATCATAGTGAGGAAAAACTGAACTAAGGATCTTTTGGGGTACATCATGAACAGACATTATATACCCCATATTTTTGAGAACCAGTGTGAATGTCTCTTAGGGGGTACTCACAACGACCGAAGAGCAGCCAGCTGCCGAAACGTGTCCGCTTTGATTTCAGAGATTTCATTGTGATGCAAGTCACTGAAATAGCAATAAGAATCTCCTCAGTTTCAAAGACACTTGGAGGGCACTCTGGGGTGTTCTAGATTGTGTTTATGATACAATAAGGCATATCTGGGGTATGTCAAATCGGCCAGCAATTACCAAGTTAATTATACTCAAACACACATAGATGCTCCTTTTTAACCTTTTTAGGGTGGTTTGACACTTACATTTTTTGGAGTTTTTTACATGCAGTAAAACAGGGTAAGTCTTCCAGCAGGTTATAAGACAGATCCCTGAATTATACAAGAAACAAATATGTTAACATTGAAGTAATGTTGAAAGAAAAGTAGCTTTCGTTGTGTACCTTCATGCTCAATTAAAAATAATTTGTTTTTATCCACAGTCACAGAAGAATGGAAGTGTACAAACTCACTTATTTCTCATCTCTCATCTGTCACATTTTGATTTCTAACTGAAGAGGAGAGAGAAGGGGAAAAGGCAAGATATATTAACTCCATATCCACATTTGCAAATTCCTTGTATTGTCTGAAGATTTCCTGCCTGAAGTGTAGACTTCTGCTGAGTGTTTTACAGGAATTATATTGGCCATCTGGATTTATATCACAGACTTCATATTTATCGTGTTTAAATTCTGATAATTATTTAAACCATTTAAAATAATCTACTAAGCATATATACTCATAATTTTTCAGAGGAGATCCTGTATTTTTCTGATAAGAATCACAATCAGTTTCCCATTCAACACTTTTAATTAAGCAGTTTTGCCTCTGATCGTTAGACTGTTGCATCTTTTAAGTGAGGGAAATGGTCAAAAAAATATTGGAACTAACTTTGATATCAATCACTACATGGGGGCGAAAAAAAACTTTAAAAAGACTTGAGCCAAAACTCAACAAATTACAGAATAACTGAAACATCTGGACTGATTTATAATACAATATAACTAATCAAAACCAAGCCCAGGCAATTTGCAGAAACTGAAGGAAAAAAAAAGGAGCCAAACACCACCCCCACCACCCAAGAGTCTCATCCAATATGTGTGTGTGTGTGTTGCTCAGAGAGAACTAAATGGTAAATTTGCTTGTGAAAAGAATAGAGAAAAAAAGTCTTATGCCTAGAATTAGAAAAAATGTCCTTTTTCATGCTATCCATTATTATCACATGAAAGAGTAATCACTTTTCACTTCTAAAATTCTTCTCACTTCTCAAATTCTCTAAAACTGGTTCATCTCCACCTATTTAATTCCCTGGTTAAACTATATTTTCACTGTTATTGTTCCAACAGGGGCATTTGGACTATTTTATATTTGATTTGTGGAAATAGTGCAAGTAATGACTGTGTGTATCTTTAAGGTATTCTACCCTGATTTTACTCTGTACAAAGTCAAACATCAATATGGTTGAGTTTTGGGAGTTTTTTTGAGCACAAAAAAAGGTACACTGTGGTCCAAATCAGACATTACAGAGGAGGATTCAAGTGAGCTAGAGGCTTTTAGGCCAAGGGAAAGGATGTTTTGTACGTTTGACAGACAGTGGCTATTCTATCATCCACAGGTGATGGACCTTCTTAAAAATATGTTACCAGCTTGAATTTTGTACATACTGACACTCCTTCCTCACACATGGAAAATCCTGAACTTGAGACCTGTCTCCCCTCAGTTTCTGTCAGAGTGCCAGGAAATATTTTACTTGTTTAAGGTCTTTTTTCCCACTTTCTTAATACATGAAGCTCTTGGCAGTAGAGGGCAAGTGGTTTTGTTTCCTATATTAGGTGCGTTCCCAGCTGTGCCGAGGGCAGCCTTTGGAGGACTGCTGGGACCACGTTCTCACATACACCTTTACTGCAGGTGTGCCCACATCCAGGAAGCCTCTGTGTACATTAATCCACATTTGGAAGTGTTGGCAGCTGGGTAGGATGCAGGAATTGCCTTTCAAAGCCGTGTTTGCCCTTGTAGTGTTTGCGAGCGTATCTGAGCCAGGGAGCTCCTGCGAGGTCACAGACTCCGAGCAACTCGCGGGTTCAGTGCACCATTATCCTCCACGGCACTGCCAAAACTGATGTGCAAAGAAAATGGGACTCAGCAGGCTCATCCCAATCTGGCAGCAATGGGGAAAGAGCAGCTCTCGAGTACTTGAAATTGCTGATAAATCAGTTCCCTGCTCTTTTAAGTATCAGCTGTAATAATATAGGGTAATACTCAAAAATAATAAATGTGGATTTCCAATGCACAGTCCTACTCTAATATGAACTCTGTAATTGCTGTATTATTTGTTTGCTCTGTTTTGAGATTATTTATTGTTTTTGAATGATACAGGACGTATTTAAATTTAATTCTCTGTGCAGACTTCTGGCAGCAGACTTTGTCTTTTATCATTCTGGAAATGATTATATTGAGTCCATTAACTAAAACTTAATTTTTTCTGGAAATGTTCTTGACATTCACTCTGGTATTCAAATAATGTATTATAATTAGTGCTATTTCAATGTTGGCCAGAGAATTAATACCAAATACATTCCTAGTGATGTAATACATAGAGGAAAGTGCTCTTGGCTCATTCTCAAAGAAGTGGACACAATGATTACTTTCGTTAGTGATTAAGCAAACTCCAAGGAAATTTCCAAGCTAAAATAATATTGTATATTTAGCATATCAAATATGCCCAACTATGTCAAGGAATAGTCTATTAAAATTTCAGCTGCTTAGGTCTGGTTGGGAAAGAAACTAAAAGAGGAGCATAACAAGGACTCAAAACTGCAGTCCTTGGTTATATTTTCTATTCACTTCAATAAATTATTTGCCTTAGTGAGAAAAAAATCCCAAACTACTGTAGGAGAGACAGAATGAATGGCAATAAGGTAGTTCTCTGTTCTTTTAAAAAAATCAAGAACCTTTTTATCCCTTCCTAAAAATATGCTAAGTATTTATCTTTCTCAGCAATGTATGGGAAATCCTGATTGGTAAGTGAGTTGAAAACTTTTTAAATAACACAGGGGCCAGTTCCCTGAGCTGAATTCCTAAGAAGTAATGTGATACACAGAAATAGCAGTAATTGGGTAATTTTGAAATCATAATAGTTTCATTTGTCCATTAATCTCTTGCATTAATGTCATGTTAATAATCTTACTGAAACATACAGCAGTTGGAGATTAGGTAACTGGTCACAAGCTGATTTGGGGAGAGAGGTGATCTGTGCTCCTGTGAGTGTCCTGTAGAAAGAATTTATGAAAAAAAAGTTACTTTTTAAAGATTGAAAAACAAGATTTGTTTTAAGACATTTTTTACAATAAGTCAGCATACAAGGAAATAAATCAAAAATACATCTCTAGCACTTACAGACTCTCCAGACTTGTAGTCCCTGTCAGATCAGGAAACTCTGTTAACTGTGAAGCACCATTTAAAGTCCTAGAATTTAAAAAAAAAATAATTTCAATAAAATTATGATGATGGAAGTGAGACAACTCTAGTATTGCAATATAAAAAGACAACTAAAATAAAAAGTAAACACATACAGAGTTCTTAGTTCTGGTAAGTGTTGAAAAGCAGATTTTCCAACGAGCTGGATAGGGTTATCATAAAAATGTCTGAGAAAAGAAGATAAAAAGACATTTAATGAAAAATAGTTTAAAAGATTCTAAATATATTATATGATTATACTATAAACAAATGAGTAAACTCTCTGTGGTGAATCACAGACTCTGCCCCTCTGGCTGTAGCAGAGTTGAACTTCTGGGCTTTTCTCACCCTCTAATCTATGTTCACCAGTCACATTTCACATTTTGAACATTCAAGTAGTCACCGTTTTCCTATTTTAAAGCCAGAAGCCAGTCAACAAAATATTCTCTCTTCCTCTCAGGTTTGCAAAGACAGAAATTCACATATGAAGAATTTTTTTATGACCTGAGACAAATCTAAGGATAGCACATGAAGAAGTCAGAACTACCCCTATTCGGAAGAGATTCCCTTGCCCTTTTGAAGACATGCTGCTTTTGCTCATAGAATATTACTCAAGATGAGCCATTATTTCTCTTACACTTATTTTGCAAGTTCGTAATTTGAAGTTGTCCATAAAGTGCATTTTCATGTAAGACGATGGGAATTCAGACAAGAGTCCATCAAGAGCAATTTTTATCAGCTTTTACTTTGTCAGTAATACTAAGAGATTTAGTAGAAACCAGTCGAATAAAAGGTCAAAGGCCAGAGACCGCTACTTGCTTCCCTTAAGTAGGGCATGCAAAAAAGTGCACTCACAAGAAAATCTATTTGACAATTAGTCTCAATATGATATTTAGTTCCATGTTCTGTAATACATAGAGTCATCGAAAAGATTCTTATCACTTACATTGTAATAAGCGATGGATTACCCACAAATGCACGCTCAGGTATTGATTTAATATTATTGCTATGAAATCCCCTACAAAAGAAAAAATTGTTCATATGGTAAGGAAAAAAAAAGGAAGAAGAAAAGCAACAAAATTGCTGAAATTCTGCACTTTTCTAAATGAACAAAACCATTCAGATGAAGTAAACTTTAAAATGGCATTTCAAAATTCAGAGTATATGCATATATGTAAATAGTTATAATGTAAATATACCCATGTATATGAACTAAGGACATTAATAGTTAGATATTAATAATTAAGCAGCTAACAACATATTTCCCCCTGTGCTTGTTAAACTGCAACAATTTCTTTTGCTGAATGGCAAAAGTTTATCAAGTAAATTATTTATACACCATATTGTAATGTTGATCCCCGCACAACCACCTTTTTGTTGAGATATTTTAAATGTGGACACAAACAAAATGTAGTTGTGCCTGCTGGATAGATGCCATTGTCTCATCACTAATTACTTGATTTCATTCATATGAGTAATTCTCCATTGTGAAAAACAAAAGGAACAACTAAGATTTCAAAAGAACAATGGTGATTTGTGTGGGAAACTCCCATTAGTTCAGTCGGGTATGAAGAACGTCTCCCAGCTTAAATTTATGCATTATTAAGCCTCCAATTGTTCACTGATGCAAGCACACTTGGCCATTACTTGAACAGGTCCCACATTATTGGTTTGACTTGTTTAGGCATTGTGCTGCTGGTGATGAGCTACAGAGCAAGGCTTTACATCCCTACTTGCTTTGCATGCAATAAAAACATGCAGATGCAGACTCTAAGCAGTAGAAGCATCTCACGTAGAACCAGTAAACTGACTGGTTTTGAATGGGATTCCCTGCATGGCAGAAAAACAAGGAAATGGCATGACTACCTCCCAGAGCAATATCTGCTACTATCTGTGGACAAAAAGGTCAGAGTTTGTGTTTTCAGCCCAGCCACAAACTCTGAGAGGGACAGGAGGTCCCACCCAGAAGCACCCTTACTAAGGTGGCCCTGCAATGAGCTGAGCCTCTATGGGGCTGGGCTCCCACGTGGGTCAGGAAGACATCCTGTCCTTACAAGATTAGCTCCCAGGGCCCACACAAAGCACGGAACCACATGGTCTCATCATCTGTGCTGGATTTGGGATGTCACCTTGCAATTTCAGATCCCAAATGTTTCTTGCACATAGAGGCTTAGGTGAAACAGTAAGTTTGATCCTCAGAGGTGAAATCCTGCAGGGGCCAGCATGTAGCATCAGGCACATCAGGCGGTTTGCTGGACAAAGTGCATTTGCCGCAAACTGAGTTATCCATTTTGGGATGCTGACTCCAGAGGTCATCAAAAAGGCACTCCCTTGAGGTCACTGGATTTCATACCAATTATTTTACAGCATAAACAGCAGTTGAGAACTTTTGGGCTGGGAAACTCATAGCCCCGCTGCCTCTTTCAGAACTGCTTTCTGGCAACACTGGAGGTGCTGAGCAGGAGTCCATAGCAGGAGTCCAGCAGTCCCTGCTCTAGAAAAAATCTCAGGTAGCTACTTAAAATTGGTTTTTAGATCAGTTTGTGATGTAGCAGCAGTACAACCATGTCCAACTAGTATGTGATTACTTATTTTTGTCAAAAATCTATGCTGATAGTACCACTAACATGGTAAATAAGTCAAACAGAAAGAACTCTGAACACGTGCATTGATGTGTACATTGCGCATATGATGTGTGAATATAACTTAATTAGATTTAATTTTTAATAATTCAACTGTTTTTTAAAATAAATTGATTAATATAATTTCATTGTTGATTTTCTTAATGCAAACTACACCTGTGCATACAAAAGTGTTTTATTCACAACATTACAGAGACCTGATTATATATATTGAAAAAAATTGCTTTAATTTAATGGAGATGAGGGAGGGAAGTTGGTAAAATTTAATTAAACCTGATGGACTAATAAGGATGCCATGCCTTCTTGGCTAGAAGACTATTGGATTGTTTGAAAAATCTAATTTTTGTGTTTGGGATTAAAAGTGAATTAATTGTGTTTATTATTTATTGTATTCCAAAGAGGAAGTTCCTGGAAAAAACCCACTGCACAAGGCAATATAAATATAAAAGTTGTCAGAACTTGAATGGTCTAAACTGAACATTGAAAATTATTTTTTATGTATGTTGACATGTTTATTAGTTTTTCCTAGGATATCAGTTTTTAAGGATTACTGATAAAATCACCAGCATTAAAAAAAAAAAATCACACACTAGACAAAACATCCTTCTTCCTAATATGAACTCTGTACTTACAGTTCTTTTAGGTTTGTTAGTGTCCTGATAGCAGTGGGGAACTCGTCCAGACTGTTGTAATTTAAGTCTCTGTGTGAAAATAGATGTTATTATTTCAGTTATGCACTGCATAACAGATAACACAGCTTTGTTGGCATTTGCAATGAACTACCATCTTCTATGCATTGAATAAATACATACAGTAAAAAGACAGGAAATCCTCAAAAGTGTATGGATATTTTCCAACAAACTCTATTTAGAGCACATTATCATTCCTATTTTTTATCAGCATTCTATTTTTAGTTTCATTTTAGCTATTCTGTAATAAAGACAATGTACATGAATTCGAGTACTACTAAGGGATTTTCTGTTTTATAAAATGCATAATCTTTTCATTACATTAAAGTATTAACTTTAATGAAAATTTTTTTCAAAAGAATATTCAATTACTTTGGTGAGCTGTGCTTTACATGCCTAATACATCTCTCTATAAAGATTTCTAACTGTATTGTTAATTTCAGGACTTGACAATAGTCAGGAGAACACTTCTAACCATATGAATTGTAAAAATGGTGGTGACCTCTGCTTTAAGAAGTGCTCATCCTTGCAGCAGAAATTAGATTTTATTCCGGTAGGCTGAATGTCTTATAATCCTACTTCTTCCTTCAGCATGACGTGTATCCTTTAGCATTTAGGAGATAGCATTTAGGAGATGGCTGAAACTAAAACTGAGATATGCCAGTTAACTGTGATGCTCTCTGGCAATGCTTTGTGAGGAAAACAGTCTGAAAAACTGGAGCAAAAGCCTCTTCAAACAGGCAAAACCCAAGCCACAGTTTACAATAGATTGAAATTGAAATAGTATCAGGCTGAAGTAATGCAGGCAGGAAACTGCTGTCTGAACTCAACAAGGCTTTCCTTCCTGCTTGTAAATCTCTCCTGCTTATTGACAAAAAGAGATTACAGGCATGTATGGTTTGGTTTTGCCCTCCAGTGATATGTGATTTCCAGACCTTCCCCTCAATGCAAACAAATGATCTTAAAGCTGGCGTCCGTCATTTATACCAAGATCTCTTCAGATTATCTTCAGGCTATTTGGGAACTGGTCTATACATTATGCAATTACTGTGCCTGAGGCAAGTGCCACACTGTCCTGTTGCAGGGAAGTGGCTGCACCTACATTTATTCCCAGGTTTGCGACTGTCCTCTGTGTTTTCATCTCACTGCCACGTGGCTGGGACTGGGCTTGCAATTACTTATTCCATTGTTCTGTTTTTTCCCATTTGTGACCAAGTGCCATGTGAATATCACTTAAATAAACAAACCAAACCATTATATTTTCCTTCTTCCTTTCCCGTCCCCCTTTCCGGTACTACACTAAGGGACTTCCTCTCAACTCACAAGCAGCTAAAAGTCCAAATTGTAAAACTGCAATTCAGTGTCAAGGGATCAATGCAATCAAAACTGGTGATAAAAAAACACTAGAAGCCCAAACCTTCTTGCTTCCTAATCTTAATAAAAGATGAAAGTGGGCAGTACAGAGGTTTGTGGATGAGAAAGCAAATAGTCACCTTTAGACTAGCAATATCCATGTCTGAAACTATTTGTTTCTCATAACTGGGTTTTTAACCTCTGTCCTGGTTGGGTAAAACACCCAAAATCTCTGGAAATGATGCAGCTGACTGCAGCAGGTGCTGGGGGAAGCACATGCAAAGTTTTACTGTCCCTGTAGCATTTCTGGGGTCTGTGGGTGACTCTAGCAGACAACATCTGTATTTGACTAACTGTAGCAAAAGACTTTCTGCTAACCATTAACACTGCATTCCTTCTTGGCATTTTATGTAGAATATTAAAACTCAAGAAATTTTGAATTTGTCTAAACAGAATTTCAGTGAAATCTTGAGGAAGTTTCAGTCTTTACCTGTGCTAATCTTTATCAGAGCTCTCTAAAGACAAAAGCTTGGAAACAACTGAAACATTTCTCTTCTCCCACTTGTAAAGCATATGCATAATTTGACTACCTAGAACTTTTGTTTTTTCCAGGTATAAAAAAATAAACCCATCTAATTTTATAACTCTCCTCTATGATAGGACAGCTTCTTAATGTTTTTCCCTGTGACGATTTCCCAATCTAGCAAGTAGCTTTATTGATTGAACAAGACAAATAAATAGTACTAAACTAGGCAATTGGAAGTTCATGAATAGTCACTTCTTTTTCAATGCATAACAGTTTTCAACTGTCTTTCAAACAATTTATCAATTGACAATGCTTATTAAAAAGGCAAACTAATTTTATAGTCAAAAATAGGATTTACTACATAAAGTCATTGTGAACTATCACTTAGATCCTGTAGCGATTAGGCAAGCCAAATCCTGCATTTGGCTTTTGGGCTATTTTTATTCTTTCAGAATATTAATGAAAACACTCTAAAAAAAGAGAAACAAATAAGAGGTCAACTCACAATGTCTCTAGGCTGTGGAGCCCATCAAAGCATTTCTTTCCCAGGGAATAGATTCTATTGTTATGGAGATGTCTGCAGGGGAACATTAAGCACGCAGTCAGGAAAGCACACTGCACAAAGTGGACTAAAGCAAAATATTTTGATGGTTAAATCAAAAGAAACTTATTTTCAGGCATGCACTGATTATATGCAATCATACTTTTGCAAGAGCATGTATAGGAGGCACCTCTACCACCCTCCATCCTTTCTCCCAATATCTCTCCACCCTTCCATTTGGTTTCACAGAAGGGATCTGTTTTAAAACCACCTAGATAGTTCAAAAGTGTTATATCCTGGAGTTCCAGGCTGGGGTTTGCATAATGAAAAGACATATTCTCAATGATAGCTAATTAACTAATTAACATGTCTTAAAAACCGTATGGGGGGTGTGAGGTGTATATTTGGAAGATGTATATTCAGAGGGTGTTAAGGGTATGGGCCAAAAGAGCAGCCATTGAGGAGATGGATAACACAGCAGGCAGGTAAGTGGTATTAGGCTTGCAGAATGCAAAAAGACACAAAGCCATAACACAAAAAGTTATAGCTTCCCTGAGATGAGTAAACTAAGTAATCTTAGAAGCACTGTAACTTGCCTTTCTTTGAAATGATAAAAATTAGTAACTACTTCCTAAAATATTTAGCAATTGGAAGTAATTTTTATGTATTTTAACGAATTCTGCCCCATCACTCCCCGAGATTCTGAGTTCTGCCTGTTTCTGTCTTTTACACCGACATGTAAAAAAACCCACTCTGAGTGAAGCTCATTAATGTGAGTAGATTCAACTTGTTGCCACTTCAGGTCATTTATTTTAGAAAGAATGCCTTCTTCCCAGATTTTTCCTTTTATTTTGTCTTCAAAATCCTACCCCTATATTGGAGGGAAACTAAGAGAGTAGCGTTGTAAGAGAAAAGAAAGGCTGTGAATAAGTGGCTGCCAGGCCCCTTCAATACTTCATTCTACTCTGAAAATATTGTTAAAGATCAGAGGCTCTCTGACTGTTCTGCAGAACCTGCAGAAATTGAGTCTACCTGTCCAGCAAAGGCAGGAATTCTGACAGCAAAATGAAAATGTTCTGTGGGTTTTTCCTTTCCTAGGAAGAAAGGTAACCAACTTTATTTTTAATGACTACTCTGACCTTTAATGCTTTAGTTAGCATGAAGAGTGCATCTTCAAATTCCTATTCTGTTTGGATCTTTAATTATAAAGTTTTTGACTGGCTCCAACTGACCATGCGTTTTTGCATTATGTTGAACATTTGCCAGACTGTATAGAGTAGCAACTCGATGAAAGCAGAACCACACACAAGGATTTTGATGGGCCAAAAAGATTAGATGTTGTAGGTCATGAGGAATGATTCAATTATTAATCACTATAAAGCTCAGAAGATTAGAAATAAGCAAGGCAGACTTTAAATAAAGAAACCTAACTGAGGAGAAGCAAGCATGGCATGAAAAGAAATTATTTTCTCCTCCATTCCTTAACTGTCCTCTTACCATTACATTTCTGGTAGGGATCTAGAGAACAATTGTTCAAAACAGACTCTTGTCTTTTCCATTGCCAACGTAAGTCTAGAAGGTCAATCAAATGACAGGTCCATCCATTCTTTAACTTGTATGGGGTTGATAGTTAATGTAAAGAGAAGGCAAAGGTTTTGTGGCACAAGTCAGCTGTTAACCCCTGTTTCTGAGGCCCCGTGCAGGCAGAGATAGTGACTATAACTGTCACTAAAGAACCCTGATGTGTGCCAGGTTCAATGCTTACACTGGGGCTAGAGTATGCTAAAACATGCTAAGTTTCTCACATAAGACTATGGTTTTTGACAGCCTGTAAACCTTGAATATATAATTCTATCTTTAATAATGCTAACATTTTCCAAAGCACCCTGAAATTACTTCTTCAGCCAGGTCTAGATTTTTTCCACTTGGTACATTCCCAGAAGATAAAAAGCTGAAACCATGCTTCATAGTATACCTTCCAGATTTTGGTGCCAGCCATGCATGTTTCAGTTAGTTGAACTGGTATGCACATAACCAAATATAAGACTACATGTATTTTCTATGAAGGGAAATGCATATTTTTTCTACTAGACGGCATTCTTTCCTAGTCCCCCAGAAAGATTTCCGTTCATTTCCTGTTTCTAATCTTCCCTCATTCAATCTTAGAGAGCACACAATTCATCCCTTCCTGTTTGTTTTGCTGACTAGATAGGGTGATTTTTTAATTCCCTTGAATACTTTTTATTGAGATGGAAATTTTTAAGCTAGATCAAAACAAGTGGTTTAGGAAATGTTAGTCACACTGTAGAAAGATGCAATAAAATCTGTTTCTCCAAGAGGCCAAAGCCCTGCAAGAAGACATTGTGTCTAAAAAGCAATCAATAAAACTTACAGAACTACCAAACTGGAGAGGTTTCCAAAGGCATAGTCTGGTATGTAATGAATTTTATTCAGTGCCAACGTCATTGCCTGAAGTGCTGGTAAACTTCTAAAAGCTTGGACAGGAATTTCTGTCAAGGAATTATCGTCTAGCCACAGGTGTCTAAGGGAGACCAAGCCATTGAAGCAGTTGGGGGGTACATAGTTGATGTGGTTGGCATCCAGACGTCTAGGAGAAAAAGAAACATAGAAAACTGACTTCAAGTAAAGAACAGTGGCTTTGCACAATGGCTATCAGAAGTTATCACCATAAACGTAACCCTGAAGGATGGACATGGGTTGCCACTTCCAGTTTTCATTTCCTGGAGATTCTACATTTCCATCTTGCTTGCAGCCTCACCCTTGAGATCTCAGATCATGTTTACACATCTGGCTCTGCACAGACAGCTTTTCTCTGGGGCCATTAATTCACTAAGAGCACACACTGATCATTTTTGAGCAGTCACTCTAAACACTGAGTATTGAATTTGTTTCCCTTCCCAATTGTTTGAAAGTATAGAACAAAAAAGTGCAAGAAGCTTACCCAGAGATTCTCTTTCAGAACCTATAAATCACTGAGTTGCAATATATTTTGGATTTCCATATGCTAAACAACCATTCTAAGACCCATAAACAGAACTCATTTCTGAGTCTCTGGAAGTTCCTGCTTTACCTTTTCTTAAATATTACAGAGTTATAGAATCACAGACTAAGCTGTGTTGAAAGGGACCCACAAGGATCATCAAGTCCTGCTCCTGGCCCTTCACAGAACCATTCCCAAGAGTCACACCATGTGCCCAAGAGCATTGTCCAAACACTTCTTGAACTGTCAGGCTTGCTGCGGTCAACACTTCCCTGGGGAGCCTGTTCCAATGCAAATATTGTTTATTCTAAGGATTCCAATGAGACCTGAAGTTCACATTTTTTTACTAGTGGAACATAATGTTTTTTACCTAGAGATTAGTGTTGTCAATGTGATGTATTTGTGTTAAAAAGGGAGTTACTAAATGCACTTTAGCTGCTGCAGAGCCAACAGAGGGAGCTCAACTGCATGCTGTACCTTTGCAGAGTCTGCAGGTGATGCTTTGCTCTCACACTTGGGGAAATAAGGATTAAAGCTACTGAAATTTTTTCAGATGTGGTCCTTCAAATTTAATGCCATTTATTCACTGGCTTTTGCTTTTGCTGTGTTTTGCTCTTAAATTGTGATTCTTTCAGGGAAAGAGTGAACGGTGCACTTCAAATTTCTGAAATTGTGTGAAATATCCAGTTGGGGATATGGGCCCTGATACACTTATTCTGCTTTTAATGCGTTGCAGTGACTTGTACCTTTTCCATAACATGAAAGCTGTCCTCTAAAAATTTTCATGAAATGTGTAGTGAGGAGTAATTAAGTGAATGGTAAAACAGAAATAAATTTAAATAGATGTTTGAAAACACTAGAGAACAAACAGCCACACCCAGGGTACAAAGAAGTAGTTCTGTACAACCTAAATTCGGTCTGCTTGAGAGAAATGCAGTACTCTTTGTGGTGGGCATACTAATCTCTTTATTTAAAGCTGCTCCCTCATTTACAGTCATGTAAAATGTCAGGTCCATTCTATCTCCTGTTCCATGCTGGCCCTACCTACTGCATGAGAACAAATAATGACTGCTAAGGCTCCGTGCCAGGCTGGCAAATAACTGAGACAAGGTCAGTTGGAACAAATTTATAAGGTTCAGTGTCAAAGCCCTTGTACAATTAAATTTTCAATATTATAACTGACATGTCAGGCAGCAGAGACAGAGCTTCCAAAATAACTCAATGGTCTGTCAACAAATGGGTAAGGCTGGAAATGTTTAGAAATACTCATGTTGTTCCTTCCCCTTTCCCCAGGCAAAAACCACGTTATGCCTGTGTTTTCAAATAAGGTATAATTTGAATGAGTCTATGAGGTTTCTTTGTGTTCCGTCAGAAGTAAATTTCTTCCCTGGGTGATGCTGGTATGTAAACTAAGAAGTTACAGTTGCCTTAGTTTGACAGTTTGACTGATTAAAGAATGGAGACTTTATTCAAACTACATGTGTTGCAGCATTGCAGTTAACATCTTGTTCAATAGGAAGCCTGCCTGTGCAGCCCTGACGTCCCCGCTGACTCCACAGGGGTTACTCACAGGATGCCTGGCTGTGTGGAGAAGCCAACAGTCACTTGTTTGTATGTGACCCTGTGGCTGAAATGGCAATATTTCTGCTGTCGTCAGTGAGACCAGGATTTTTATCTTACCAATATTTCATAGCAAATCAAGGGACCGATTTCTTTTTTTGAATAGCTGAAGTTTCCAAATATAAACCCACCTCTGGCTATGTAAACAAAACACACAGAATAGAAAAAAAAAACCAAACTGCTGTACTGTAAATGAAATTCTAGGTAGTTGAATCATTGTTTAAATAAGGCTTGCAAAAAACAAAAAAGCTGCAATGATTTGTGCTTCAGGTTCTGTAACTGGATTACGTATCCTGCAAGTACTTATAAGAAGTACTGCCTCAAGTGCTCTTTTGTTATCTAATCTCTTTTAAATTTCCAAGCACCATTTTCCCTCTTGCAGATATTTAAAGGTTTCAGCAGTGGTTATGTTTCCTGTCATACTGTAGGTAATGCACACTGATGTATAAAGCACTGATCAAAATCTCCCTTTCTAGCCAATTGTTTTACATGTGTTGATCAAAGTTTTGGCACTTTCAGAACTAAACCCATTAACTCACAAACATGACCCTATTTATAACTGAAAATATATATAGATAACATGTAGTGAGTTTGAAAGCTGCTATTATATTCCATAGAGGGCTGATTTAGGGAAACAGAAATACTTGATCTCTTCTGATAGGCAGCATGTAAATAAAGCAGCCACTATGAAATTCACCATGAGCTCACTTAAAATGTCTAAACCTTTCAAAGAAAATGCTTGAGCTATGTGGACTGTAACCCACTGGTTTTTCATGTGGCACACAGTGAATACTATGACCATGTGCACAAATTATGAGAAGATATTGTTAATGTGGAAAGAAAACTGGACTCATTTACTGGTACAGATGTAGGTAGACATTTGAAAAATATTTGATTTTGCAATTTAATATGAATGGATCTAAGTTTCATGCCAGTGGCAGGTTTCTAAGAGAATATTTATATACTTTTTTCTCCATTTTTTCTGCATCTTCTCTCAAGAACAGCTGCAACCTAGGTGTATCTCACGATCAAAAAATTCCTTCATGTCTTGTTGGAGTGCCTTGTTCATTCATTCAGGTTTAAACCAAATGCTAGATATGGGATCAGGAAGGAGATTTCTCCCAGGTCATTTTTCTCTCTGAAATAAACAGCTATTACATGCATTGCCTCATCTCGAATGGATGAAAGCCAGAATACAATGAAAGTTCTGGAGAGGAGGGAAGCCACAAAGATAAATAGAGAAGCCAAGGACAAAATGTTTCTTCTGATGTTTAAGTTTAAAGTGGGAGAGTTAAAACCAAAGGAAAAGGGACTGTATGTAACAAGTAGAGGAGGCAGAGAAGCGGGACTGATTTCAGGCATGGTCGATTAAAGATGTGTGTTTCTCCCTCTCCTATCACCTTCCTCTTCTCCTGACTCAGGTCTGCCATGAAGGGAGCCTCAGTAAAGTCTCTCCATGAAATATGGAGCAATGATGGACAGGGGTTGTGGACAGGGCCTGTCTGGGGAGGGCATAAAGGGCAGGAGAGGGTCACTTGCAGCCTACCATCTTTGTTAGTGTGTGGGGACACAGACCCTCTCAAGGGTTTGTTCACAGGAGTTGGACTAAAGTCTCATTTAAGTAATGGCAAGTGACATCTAAACTAGCTCTGAAAAGTGGATGTAGTGAAAATATTGCTGGCTATTGTGAGCCATGTTTTTCAAACCTGGTCTTTTATGTAGGATATCCCCTTCAGTCCACAGGGGCAAATGCTAGGACTATTGTAAGAAGCCCAGCAGTTCTCACAGCTCACTTTTACAGCATTGATAAAAAGAACCCTGTATAGCAACAAGAAGACCAAAAAGGACAAATCACAAGTCACAGTTTAGAAGCATTTGTTTCTGTCACAGTGCTCTGTTTTACATGAGGAGGATTCTGCACCCCTGGGAGTTTCAATCCATAATGCTTCTCTTCACATCCAGATGTGTTGCTCAGGGGTTTTGGTAAACCAGCATTCAGGACGATGGATGCTAGCCCACTGCATACAGACGAGAAGCCAACTGCACTGCTATGTTTATACAAATATTGGCTCTGATACTGGGTACTTTCAATCCCCACAACTGGGCAAAAGTGGGGGCTAGCAGGAGTTGTTGGGTTCTCCCAGGAGTCTGGCTGCACACTCAGATCATGACCCCACAGCTAGACACGCATGTATGGTGTGTCTGGGAATACTCGCAGGTCCTCAACGGGCTCAGAGTGACCTCTCCTAGCCTCCCAAGCAGGGTGTCAGGCTGGAGGCAGTCCCAGGGCATGTCTTCTACCAGATGAACCCTAGGAATACATTTGCCAGTTCAGGGGAATGTATTTGGCATGGGTCAAAAGTGTGCCAAGGGAACTGTCAACAGTGCAGCTGGGTGGGTGGCCAGGGCCAGAGCCCCAGAGTGCTCTGAAGCACTGCCTGCCTCGCTCAGCTGGGTGCAATGGCCCCCAGGACCTGCCTGGAAACCTGGCGTAAGCCCCCATACTGCCAGCCACTCCAACAGCAGCTTCTTGGCCTCACAGATGTGCTCTATGCTCTGGTGGGCTTCAGGCATGCGGGATGATTTCTGGCTAGCAGTTCTGAGGTTGAGAAATTTGTCTGTCTTAGAGATGTGGTGAACCCCTCCTCTTTCGAGATCACTCATAAAACAGGAAAGAGTCAGATGCCTAGTATCTTCTATTGGATGAAAGAAAACATCTCCCGGTGGGCTGGAATTGCTGAGCTAATACAGTCTCTTTTCACCCCGCTTTGACAGCAACTAGCTGGTTGAGTTAGGCACATTAAAAAAATAGTAGTAAATGCATTTTAGAGAACCTTGCACTTCTACCTCCCTCCCCTTGGTTATCAATCCAGAAAAATGTCCGTGACAGAGAGGGGTGGTCTGATACTGTACTACTGCTTGGTGTTTCAGTCACTCTTCTGTCGCCCAGTGCCCTGGGGCTGTAGCAGCTCGGATGGTGAAGGTGTGCAATAAAACAAGGAGACTGCATTGGCGAGTTTTGGGACATCTTTGTGTGTGTGAACAGACATCTGCATGGGTACAAACAACCTCAATTTAAATTGTGGGAAATTCCTCCTCTGGGAGTTTGTGGGTACCTGTTGAAGTACCAGATTTCTTAAGAAGGATAATACCTTCTGTAGCCTTCATTATCCTGGGGTGTGACATGGAAACCACAACTAAGGTTCCTGTCTTTTCATGAGAACAGTTCTCTGGAGAGAATGTAATTTCATCAAAGTTGTTTGGCCTTTCAACTAAAAGTCAGGATTATTAACAGAAGCATCAAATTGGAAAATAATCGTTTAAAGTTAACATTCCTGGAGAAAAAAACCCACAACTCTTTAATTTCAAGGCTGAAATGGAAGCACTTCAGAACTATGGGCTCCCAAAATATTCCACTGCTTTTTAGGCTAAGCATGGAAACTTCCCTTGAAATGTCAAATATTTGAGGGAGTAGGGAGACAATGAAAAATCCATTTGCTGACCTGTTCCACCCAGGCAACTACTCATCTGAGATGAATTCTAGATAATATTTTGTGTGAAACTTTGTGTCACCATCAGGTGGTCTATAAGTACTGAAATACCTTATAAATAAAATTTAAGAAATCTACAAATTATGTTGGAAAATTTAAAAAAAATTCATGGATACTACTTTACTGTTACTTGTAAAGCCCAATTAATTTGCTTAACTAAATTGAAACTTTGCAGGTGGTTAAGTGAGAAAAGATGGTTTATTTTTTCCGTCTGTCGATTTTTTAAAGTGCTTTGGAAAATGGGCCATATTGCATTCTGCCCTATTTTCCCCTATTTAAGTAGAAGTCCTTTAAATATCACAGGAATGAGAGTAGTAAATAATGCTTGCTTTTAAATGTCCTTCATGACTGGTTTGGCACGGGCAGTGAGATAGCACCCGACCTGTTCTTAATTTTTACTATTTCTGTGTCTGACAATGCAATGTAAGAGCTGCTTATTAACATCGGTGTGTAAACAAGAAAATAAACAGGGAATGAAGTTTCATCTGTAGTATTCACTGCAAAGGGTGGTGTCACAATAGTCCCAATAAAAGAATAGCAGAGGCTTTGCTTTTCCATCTGCAATTGCAATTACCTTTCCTCCTTTATTCAGCAATATTTGCAAATGGAGATCTGCAACTTTTCAGTGGCTAATAATATAAAATATATATGAATATGGTCAGGAAAAAAGTAAAAATATTATTGATATGTCATTGCCAGTTTTGGACCTATCCCCGATTGTTCAAAAGTAATGAAATTATGTCAATTTTGGTATATAACGGGTGTGATTAAAAACAAGATGATTACACTGGAGAAACAAAGATACCTATTTAAACAAATATCTGTTTGACTGAAAATAAGCTGCTCATTAAAAATGACACTCGAAAAACAAATCAATATATATACATAGAAAGTTTTTGAACTATAAATATTTATTAAAAATCACTAAAAGTTTTCTTGATTTAAACACAGAATGGAGATATTGGTGATGTGGGAAACAAAATCCAGAGATTTCCTGCTTACAGTCTGTTCTAAAGAAATACACTTGCTTAAGGTGACTAATAGGGATGAGAGCATTCAAGTGACTCTTTGAACCCTGCTGCCAAGTACTGAGTTGTGGCACATCAGAGCCTGTGTGCTCCTCCCTTTTGATCAAGGTATCTGCACACTCTTTTGTGCTTGACAGAAATAAATGCCATTTGAATTGTTAGGACTAGTAATCTGGATAATTTGTGTTCACACTAGATTTCAGAGGAAAATTATAGCCTATACAATAATACAGACAAAACGACATCTCAAAATCAACATGTGCTGGTAACTTCCTTAATCCTTCTGCCACCAAGGGAACTAGAGTCCTATGCCAACATTGTCCAAGCTCTGGTAGCTGAATGCATTTATTAATCAAAGCAGCATGTTTCTGGTTTTGACTACTGAATTACAAAGACTTTTATAAAATTGTAGAATATTTTAATATTGTTCAATCTTATTTTTTTTTTGCTTCAGTGACAGAAAAAAAATTGTCATTAATTTGTTAAGGTTTACTCAGACTTTTCCTGTCAAAGGTGAAATTCACAAATCTTACAAATTTTTGGTTAACTTTTGTGCTGAAGAATCTCTCATTTTATAGTAATTATTGAGTAATATTTGCTGTCTGAAGAAGACTGATCTGTTTTAGAGGTAGGTCAAGCCTGAAGAAATTTATGAATATTTGTCACTCAAACTTGTCATACTGTTCTGCATACTGGCAATAGTACAACTTGGACAATAAAATGGAATAAATTGTTGCTTGTTCCTGCAATACATCAGCTCTTGTTCTCTGTACCACAGGCCATTTAACATCAATTAATGGTTGTATCAATATTGACAGCTTTACTGTAATTTTTTAGCCTGGAATTAGACAATAGGGAGAGCATGTCATCCAGAAATGCCCTGGATGCAAAAATTTGTGAGGAATTTGCATTATGAGTGAACGTGGAATATTAGTGTGTGCATATGTATATATTGTGCACACGTGCACAATTAGATATGGATACTTCTATAAAAAGGATTTTAACATAATCCTCTTCACATTGATTAAGGTATCAAGGCAGTTGCTATGGTTTGCCCCTTTGCATGACTGCCTTTCTTGAGTAAAACCACAAAAGGCAGAGATCTGAGTCTCTTCACCAGCTTCTTTTTTTCTGCATATGTGCTAACCTAAAGCAAAGGGTTAACGAGGCTTTGAGAAATCATGCCACCTGCAGACCTAAACATAATAAATAGAAGAAGTTGTTATCCTATAGAAACTACTTTTGAGAAGGCTTTTAACCTCTTAATTACGCTCTTGAAAAGACTCCTGCCATTTCAAAGGCTTCAAGAAATAATTCCTATTGTAAATCAGAAACCAATGCAAAACAACCTTGTGAACAGAAAATTCCTAGACTATACGAAACAAGAAATTGAATCTGTGCACACCTTTATCGAATAGCCACAACCCCTTTTAAGCAAACAAAAGAATAATAGTTTTCTTTTCCTCAAAGAGGTCTCTTTTGCCAGTGATCATTTTTCAGGTGACAGTAGTTTTTCTGTACAAACCCATATCATTCCATCTTGGGTCTGCTAGACAGCTGTCTAAAGGTTCCTGCTGACCATTCCTATTCTCACTCTGTTTTAATTCAGTCCTTTACATAGACTGCACAAACTCTGGTTTACTTCTTCTACTTCTTCACCCAAGGAAAAAAATATTTGCAACAAAGCCTGAGTGAGACTGTCATTTTGTTTAGAAACTGTACTGAAAATTCAACAATCTCTTTCAGAGCAACAAAGGAACTCTTGTTGGCTTGGCTTATCATGTTTTGGTCCAGAATGTGTATAGAGTGATGTGATCTCGGCAAGATTTTTTTTTGTTTGTTTAGCAGAAAGAAAACCTAGTATAGTCACTAGACCAGCATTTTCTCATGACTTTTTCAAAGATCAAAGGAAAGAACTGTAACCTCAAAAGTATATGGCTGAGATATTTCTGTCTGTGTCTGGTCAATAAAGAAAAAAGGCACTTGACCAAATAACAATTATAAGATAATTAATTCTTAGGGCTGTTTCACCTTTAGAAACCTTAACAAATGCTTTGTATATTAAGGAGGTAAATGTAGTTCAAGACGGACATAAGAACATGGGAGCTATTATGGTATAATGTGTGTCTGGGTAGTGCTAAGTTATACACAGATGACATGAATTTTCTGAAAATAAATGAATTTCATTAATTCTGGCCTTCAGATTTTGGCTGAACAAAATGTATGCAAAATATGTTAACCTTCTGGTGGTTACCTACAGTAGAAAGACATAGCACATTTCTCAACCAACACATCTTAACTCTAACCAGATTGGTACAGATGCTCATTCTGTCCTGTCACTGTTAGACTTTTACCTGTGATGCTGGTGATCAGTGCACACTGTAGCAGCATTTCTTGTGAAGGCTATTTGGACTTCTGGATTGAATTCCCAATTTGGATCTTGTAATGTTTTAGGAAAATAATTTTATTTGAGAGTAATTCTGTGACAATGGAAGGTGGTCAACTAAAGCGTAGAGAAGAATCAGTTGTCATTTTCCTCTGACCTAAGAACTGGTTCTCTGTTTTCAATCATCTAGATATTTTATGCTGCAGATTTAAAATCAGTATTTTCTTTAGAAAATGTAGTAAATTTTTTTATCAGGTGACAATACAATTTTGTGGATAGTTCAGAAACTAACTGCATCATTTGTTCAGACAGCAAAAATGTCTTTGTAGTTTCAAAATATGAACTGCAAGTGGAGCAGAAGAAACTCCTGACACCAAATTGCCTGAATAAGAACATGGCAGATGAAGTTCAGTATAGATTGGTGTCAAGAGAGGCACTTAGGGAAAAGGCAATTCAAACTTTACAGGACAAGTTCTTGAGTAGCTACTAACATGCTAGAAAGAGGCTCTGCAGTTGCAGCAAGTATGAAAATAATAGCTCAGGATTCAGTAAAGGTTAAAAAATTTTAAAAAATAAAGTTTTGAATTAGTAGCAAAGCAAAAAAAAAAAAAAAAAGCATCCATTTTTGCCCTCTATAAAGCCACAGTGTGCAAGCACTTTAAACATGCTGTGCAAGGCTTATCCCTCCTTCACTCGTCTCAGATCACATACATGAGAACTGAACTGAAAAAAAAGTAAGTAACATGACAAGCATGACCAGAGGAATGTAATAGCTTCCACAAGAGGAACAATCCTAACAGACTACATCTGAAAAATTGACTACTGGAGATACAAGAGAGGTATATAAATCTGGTGTACATGAATGTGGAACTGCTGTTTCCACTTTCTCCTGATGCTGCAGAGAACATCAAATGTGGTGAGAAGTTCCAAGTAAAGATCAGGAGGTACCTCACCATGCTGCACAGGCTAGCTGATCAGCAGACAAGCTGCCACAAAAAGTCATGAGTGTTTCAGTGGCTCAAAAGGCAACTGTACAAACTCATAGAAGAAAATCCTTTAGCTATCAAAACCACAATAGACTCAGTGAGTCCCTGAGTGCAAATCTCTGGCAGCTGGAACAGTTTACGAAAGTAAAGAGTATTAAACTCTTTGCTGGACCTTCTAGTTTTTCTTTGGCATTTATTGTTGCGGGCTGGATGCTGGGCTAGGTCAGCTTTTAGCACAGCCTAGTACAACCATTCTTATAGGGCAGAAGCACACCAAAATAATTTCATTCATACCATGAAGCAGCCAATCTTCACTCTTGGTCTAGCAGTTCTGGCAGGAGTTCTGTTAAAACTGAAGCTCGTGGACTGACTCAGCATGGACAGTCAAGAACTATAAATACAGAGACCTGCCTGAAGCACAGAATATAATTGAGCATCGTCTAGTACACTTCGTTTCATGAGTTATTAGTGTTTTCCATACTGCTTAAAAAGAAAAAAATTACACCAAATGAAAAAAAAAGAAGGGAGTAATTTGAGATTCCAGGAGTAATTTGAGATTCCATCTCTTCCCTGGTAAAGAATACTAACAAGAAACCATGTTCTTGACAGAAAGCATTGCAGGCCAAGGAGTGTCTTCTTAGATGTTGAACCAGTCTATAATGCTGCAAAGAAGCTGCCAGTGTCATGAAATTACTGGAATAAAATCAGCCACTTTTGATGTGTAATCGAGAGTACAATTGTCTCAAAAAGCAGCTCAAACAGAATTAAAAGAAAAAGTTGATTCAGCACATTATAAAGTGATATTAACAGACAACTATTAGGTAATTGTATATTGCTGCTCATGCAAGGTTGCAAATTGATTAATCAGGTATACTCACAGGGACTGCAGGCTGCGCAAGTTCTGGAGCGCCTCGGCAGGAACCTGGCGTAGCTGGTTATTCTGCAGCATCCTGCATTTTGAGTAGCACAAAACCCAGAATCAACACAGTAAAGATAATTTCTTTCTCCTGCAAATTTTCTTCCAAGCTTACCTCCTTTGTACTGGTTCTACTTCAAGATTACAAAGAAAGTGACACTAATTCTCCATCCCCCTGCCCCTGTCAAAAGCCCATTTTCTTCAAAGCAAACAAATACCTGTAGCATATTGGCTTTGTTAACAGCCAGGATCAGCTCTGAGCAGGATTTTCAAAGCTGCTAAGGAAGTTAAAAGAATAAATCCCATTTGCTTTCAATAGGGTTTATAATCTCCTAATTGCCTCCAGTGATTCTGAAATTTTCATTCTCATGTACTGATTTTGTTTTCCTTCTGAAATGATTCTATTCTGATAAAGCTGTGGAGGACTGACTCTTGAAATCCTTACTCAGAAAATGCAACAACGGCAAATATAACCTTAACCTGTATGAGGCATTCACTATCTAGTTTGAATAAAATTTTATCTCTATAAATAAACTGCTAATTCTTTTTCAATGGAATAAATTTTCTCAAACCAAAGGTTGCTAGCAATGACTTGACAAATCTTTTTTTCTGAAATATTACATCATTTAGCTTGCAAAGATTGAAATACCACTTTCCATTTCTAAAGGGTATTTTCCTCCTTTTGAATATGGTTTCATTCATGCTACCTAACATCCTTGTGTGGACCAGCTCCTATGTATAGAAATATTCTATGTGGATAAATCTGAAGTACTACATGCTGCCTTCAAAAGGAGGCACATTCAATGGGACATTGTAAATGAAATAACTTCTGGCAGGCCTAAATCTGCTTGGGCTAAGAGCTTGCCAACTTAAAAGTAGATGGAGTGGGAATCTCTTCATACTTCTTTTCCAGCTGAGTATTTTTTTAGTAGAGATTTATACAGTAGTGTCACTGCCTAGGAGGTTGGTGTTTTTGCTAATAATGCAGTTTCTGTGAGCTTTACATGGGCAAAGATCCCCTCTAGTGTAAACACTGTGAGATGTAGCCTGCTAATAATTTTAGTAACTATGTGTATTGTGTTATTACTCCAAATAATACAGGGTTTTTTAACGTCTTTTATCATTTATCTAATAGTCATTACATTGCAAAGAACAAGATATGAAATATGAGCTGTGTTTTAAATTACATTGTGTTTTATATAATAATGATTTTCTGTCTCCCAAGAAAAGGAAAAGGCAATTTATGTGATCATGGAAAGTTCAGTTGAAATCAGGACTTTTGAGATAATTAAAGAAACTATTAACTGAACCAATTTTTACCTTTGATATTGTACAGAGACATCTACTTGATGAGCAAGTTGTTTTTAGAATGCCATTAATGTTTTCCAACTTTTGTTTAGGATACTTTCTATGTGAAAAAACAAAGATTTAATGATGTTCATATGTATCTTCAATTGAATTGTTCTAAATGAGCTGATCAAAATATGTAATTTACTTGATCAAAACTTCACTGGTTAATTAGTTCCCTAGAGCATTTAGGAAATCAGAAATATATCAAACAACACACAGTTTACTTACAGCACTTTAAGACTGAAAAGGCCAGCAAATGCTCCCTTAGGAATGTATGTCAAGCCATTTCCTGCAAGACGTCTGCAAAGTTTGAGAAAGGAAAAGAGTGAATACTTTTTTTCTTCATGTGGAATTAATTTGGTTGCTAAAAAGTGCAACACAGCTATGTTTGAGCGACTGATGCCAGAGGCAGTAGTTTAAGAGCCTAGTTTTGTCATTAATACACTTTTAAAAGCAAAAAAAAAGAGAGAAGCCTGTAACTGCACCATTGATCCACCACCAGCTGGACTTCAGCGAAAAAAATTCAATTTCATTGCAAATTTGGCTTATGGTTTAGAATGTACATTGAATTCTTTGTATTCTTTTCAGGAATCAGAACAATCCCAGCAACTGAACTACAGACATACTGACAACCATTAGCATCATAGGATTTACAGGCATGCACTTCTGGAATTGTGCATGTATGATGTCCGTGAACATTTAGCTCATCTGCACTAATATAAAAATACATCCACATAGCAATGATTCTGGTTTATTTTGAAATAACTGCACATAAAACTGCTGTACTGGTGGAATAATAGTTTTCCTTGTGAGCAGATATGGAATAGGTTGGCAAAAAGTGTATTTGTTAAAATTTGTAGGGCTTGCATCTTGCATCTTGCTCTCAGACTGCCTGAAGGCATTTTACAGACCTAGGTAAATACACCAAACCCCTCTGTAAAGCATATTACTCTGACCAAAAAGAAAAACAACCAAAAAAACAACTGCATCATTCCATAAGGTTTGTGTCTAGTAAAGAGATAATCTACTTGATAAGAAATAATGGAATTTCCAGGTTCCCCATCAGTGCAACTCCAGAGGATCATGGAAATGCTCAAGGCCAGGTTGGATGGGGCTTTGAGCAATCTGATTTAGTGGAAGGTGTCCCTGCCCATGGCAGGGGATTGGAATTAGATGGTCTTTAAAGTCCCTTCCAACCCAACCCACTCTGATCTTGCATTCAGCCTTCTGACATCACAACTCAGCCTGACTTTGCTTTGATACCTGTACCCTACCTGGAAAACTGAATGGGAAGAGACAGCTTCCCAGTCAAGTTGCTTTGAGTCAGCAGGGCCACAGTGTGTGCTCCTAGCTGACAAAAAATGCAAGTTGATATGATGTAACCCCCTTTGCAGAACAAGTTAAGCCAAGTGGAATAGAATGTCCCATCAGCCAAGGCACTGCACACCAGAATTGCAGAGCCTATAGCCCAGCTGATAACAGAGCTGACATTTGATTCGGCCTCTGGCCCCTTTCCTTCTTAGGAAAGAACACAGGACTAGTTCCAGGAAATTCCTTAGGTACCAAGCTGCCACAGAGGAACCTACAGCACTGAAATAGGCACCAGATTTGCCAATATTGATCATGGAAAAGGCCAAGTACTTTTGACTGGAGTCCCAGAGATCCAGCACCGACTGGCCCTTAAATGCTGTCTTCTTTTGGGGTTGATTTTTCTTGAGATAACTGCAGGGTCCTGTGCACATCTTGTTTCTAGACACCACTTTCATACAGAAAATAAAAATATAAATTTGGTTATATGTTAAAAAAGAAAGGAAAAGAAAGAGAAAGAGAAAGAGAAAGAGAAAGAGAAAGAGAAAGAGAAAGAGAAAGAGAAAGAGAAAGAGAAAGAGAAAGAGAAAGAGAAAGAGAAAGAGAAAGAGAAAGAGAAAGAGAAAGAGAAAGAGAAAGAGAAAGAGAAAGAGAAAGAGAAAGAGAAAGAGAAAGAGAAAGAGAAAGAGGAAAAGGAAAAGGAAAAAAGAAAAAGAAAAAGAAGAGAAGAAAAAGAGAAGAAAAACATGAATCTAGATCCTAGCTCCAAAGACTTTTTAGGAGTTTTCAGTAGTGGAAAATGTTCTTTCCTGTACAGACATCCCTGCTGAGCTACATAACCTGTAACGCTGAGCTACATCTCTCTGTTCCATGAATGTAATTGTGCTCTGCAATGACAATCAGCTTCAGACAGAGCTGCTGGGCTTGTCTGCACTGTGCAGTGTTCTGGAGTCTGATTCCAGACATCTGAGAACTGGGCACACGCAGCTGAATTCCTGCAGGCAGATGTGCTAACCAAACCTGGTTCATTCTTGTTCCAAGATGAGGCACTCACAGATGTGAGGGCCTTTTTTCAGATCTGTGAGGGCCTTCTGCAAGCTTCAGCTTTCATTCTGAACACAAATGACATTGACTTTTGGGTTGTTACTGGATCAAGCAGGAGTATGCTAGGTTAGGCACAATAGATCGTGTTCCTGAAAGTAAATGTCTTTCGTGGATCACTAACCACAAGGGGCTGAGGGCTTGCCTAATCCTGATTTCTGTTTTTATTATGATTTTTTAAAAAGAAAACCTAAAGACTGCTTCACCCCCACAACACCCTTTTTCTCTGCCGTTTTAATGACCTGATTGGACACAATTCTGGACATGAGCTTGGCATGAACCAGAAAGTGATGAGTTTGCAAAACCTTACTGGAAAAAAAAGAAGGTACAGGTATTGGGATTTTAATTTCAGGTGAATTAAACTGCTGTGAGTGTCACATGGAATAATTGATAAAGAGCAGAGAACTAAACCCACACATCTGAAGACTCAAGAGAGTGCTCTTTCAGGCCACCATCCCTTCTTCATTCATGGTTGAGGCAATGCAAACTGCTGAATGCACTACATGTTAATAGCACCTGTTTGAACTGTAATACTCTTTATAAAAAGTGGGCTAGCTGAGAAAATCAGACCTATTTAAGAGCTCCTGGAGAAGGGCTGTGGCAATTACTAAGCATGCACCACCTGGCTGGAAATGCAGGAGAGCAGCAATAGAGTTGGGACACTGTGAAGCTTTAAAGTTTTCTTTCAATGACTTGAAATACTATTACTCTAAATACTCACTTTCCCCAGCTTTGGAGCATCTTTTTGGCCCTCTGCAGCAAGCCTAATGTTTGGCATTTTTTGAAAATGTACAGCCATGTTTCCGAGTTGTTCTGAGCGGTAGTTACTTGAACTGTTAAACTGAAATGTAATTTTTAATTTTTGGTTTTTTTCAGATTTCAACCCTCTTTAAAATTTTTTCTTCTTTTCCTTTTAGATCACAACGTCTTAATTATTAAAATTGTCTTGTATGAACAGTTAAGATACATGCAGAAACAACATGTTAAACTTTTTGGTAGGCATAACTTCTGTATTTACTCCTTATGAGATTTTTTCAACCTCAGGTAATTCTTAAAGTTCTCCTTTGAATATTTTTCAATTTGGAAAGAGCTCTCACACTAATTTTACAGACAGGACTTAGAACTATCTTCGATGATCTTCCTCTGCTGATGCGGCAGCAGATCATGCTCTTCATGTACAGCCCCACATATTTCAGCATAGGGCTACATCAAGTATATCACAAATGCCAAAACACATGTATGTCCTTGTAGTTCTCTCACCAAGCATCCTGACAGTGTCAGAAAAGGCAGACATCTGGCAACAATTATTTTTGATGTAATGATGTTGTCTGTCTTTCATTTACCATACTAAATTCTTTTTCATGATGCACTTTTCACGATTTTCTCTGGAACAAGCTCAGCAAAAGAACTTCTCTATTCCTAAGGTGCTCTCTGAAACCACTTCTGGCACAATAGTAGCATCTTCCCAGCTCATTAGAATTCCCCAGCACTACAGTACTTGGAAAAAATCAGCAAAAATTATTCATTCAGTTGGTTGTCTTATTCTTTTGATATTCTTGGATAAAAGTTAGCACATCAGTCCTTTATGGTGTGCTGAAAGCTCAGGACATTCAGCTTATTTGTTCTTGGTAATTTTTAATGTCTTCCTTGCAACGTTTTCTTGCTATCACTGTTTCTATTCTCAGCCTCGGCATAAGGGAAAATTCATGCCTTTGTTGACACTACAGTATGTATCAAGTGTCTACCAAGGTTCTCTCTTCTCCACTTCAGGGATTTATTTTTTTCCATTACCTAAATTATTTGAGGTAAGCTGCCCAGTATTTTGCTGAATTTTGGATGTACTCTGGATGGTAATTTTAGTCTGAATGGGTAAGTATAATTTTCCCTGAAAAAATGAAAATGAACACAGTACCTGCCTCTATAGCTGAGTATTTACTTACTGATTTCTGAGAATAGGAATGAAATTTCTTGTTCATAACACTTTCATAACAAAATGGTCGACTTTCATTGTTTGAACAATTTTGAATCTCCATTTTTAAAAGTACTTTAATCTTAAGCATTTCTGACATTATTTAAAAAATCTCTGATATTAGAGATATCTCATTAGGTACATTCAGGCTTATATGTATCACACCTCTTTAATGAGAAAGGAATCAAAAATGATCCTTTTTTTTGACTATATTATTTTAGATTTAAATTTTACTTACACTGCTTTGAATAATCTTGGAAATTAATGGAGGCTGGAAAAGTTTACAGAGAAGTGCCACCACACATCTCCTTCAGCACTTGTTACTTGCTATACCTGGTGTCAATTTTGGCTTAGGCATAGTTTTCATACTACTGCAAATTTCTTTCTAAAAGATGTAAAATAAATGAGCTGAAAGAAAAGCAAGTGGCCTTCATATTTTAAATGGCAGCAATTTATAAAATATCTTTCCATGCCTTTAAGCCCCACTGGCAATCACTGCTCACTGTTTAGGTGTAGTGCTACAGGTCAAGTTTGTGGCCGATGGTCAGATCTAGGAAAAAAAGTGTCTGGGTTCTCCTTTTAAGTGCTCCCCCTCTGTTGACTCCTTTGACATATTCTGACCTCTCCTGCAGTGTCATAGTTCTAAGAAATGGTGGTTATCCAATCAAAAGAATATTCACAGACAAGAGAACTAAAGCTCCAAAAATTAAACCTTTTTCTTGTTTTCCTTTGATTGTCTGAAAAGAAAAACTTCATTCATCAGAAAGAAGCAAATAAATATGAGTTGTGTCTGAGAACAATCAACTATTTCCTTTACGCTTCTAGTACAATCATTTTTCTTTGCCAGCTCAAAACGGCTTTTTGTGTGGATGTTTTCTGCATCACGACAAACCTTACCTAGTACCAATTACCCCCCCATATATCTGAGGGGATGGAAGGTGAACTTCAAACACTTAAAAGTCTTCTCTACAGACAAAAAACTGTGGCATTTAATAAAGAAAACACATTTCAGCTACCTGTAGAAAGAACCTGTGGGAAATCTAGCCCAGCTACTTCTCAGCCTGCAGCAGACAGTGACAGTACAGTAGGGGTATAAGTGGCTGCTTTCCTTTTTTGCTTAAGTAAGATCTAGTCCAGCAAATTCTGATCAAGCATCTCTGAAATGTATTTCCAAATTTAGTAGTATCAAAACTAAAGAAAAGACATGACAGGGAGATAATTGCCTCCTTAGGAAAAAGCACATGTTTACATTGATCAATATTCATGCTGTGTTATAACAGGATTAGCACAAGGAAATTTTTTCTGGAACAAGTTACTTATCAAATCTTGCAAGGTGTTGAAATGTAGGAGAATAGATGACAGTCTGGGTCTCTATGTGGCTCAACATATAACGGGAATAAACAATGTGAAAGGAGTCAAGCCCTGCTATTATGAAGTGAAAATGCAGTGAAACTGTTGTAATTCTATTTCAGAACAGATACAATTAAGTAGAAATTCATTACACTTAAATTTCTGATAAATATATTGGACACTTAGTATTTACAGTAAACTATGATATGAATACCAGACTGACTCAATGTTTCTAGACTAATGCCGGTGCATGCCCTTTAATACAGATTAGGTTATATATCATTGCATCACTTGTGTTGCATTATATTTAATCAGTTCCCATGTAGTGCAATATCCTATACAGAATGGAATTGTGAGTGCAATCTGAAATCATTCTTTGACTGTGCAGAGATACAGAGGGATTATTCTACAAGAATAATGAGACATGAATAATAATCTATGAACTAGTAGCTTTTCTTTATGTCTCCTTGACTATGCATTTTACTTCTGTTGACTAACTGGCTGATTTTATTTGAGGAATGAGAGCAAAGACTGCACATGCTAGGACAGTGTTATCATGGATAACATGGATATGTTTATACCTATATATCTATATCTATATGTATGACTCGGTTAATATCAACAGAGCCATAATCCAGTCAGTTTTATATTTTTCTGTTTCCTTGGAAAACAGATGTTATATTCATCATTTGTTACATTATATGCTACAGCTAACAAACTCTACAGACAGAAAAGTGATAAGAAATTATGTAGAAGAACCTAAAGACTGTAGAAAAAAATTAAATCTTTGTTTTTGTGAATAGAATTTGAAGCCTGAGACAGTGAAAAACCTCATCAGATGGTTCTGCTTTGTGTGGAATCTTCCTGAATTTGGTGCTAAAACACTAGTATGAGATGCAGAAAATTAATGTAAACATGGACTATGCCTTTTATACCTTGTGTACAGATAAGAGAATTTCTTTTGTAATTTGAAGCTTCTTTCCTAAAAGCCTGATCTGCCTCCTCTAACTGCCATAATTGTTCTGAATACCTGATAAAGATCCATGGTGAAATATCAGTCTCATTGAAGTCTGGGGAAAAACTTGTGCTGACATAAGTAGAAAGGAGGCTCTCATTTGCATCTTGCCACAGTATCATATTTGCCAGTAATTTACTTCTCTCTGAGGATGAGCACCAATAACATTACTACCAATCCTAAACCTAATACTCCAATTTCTATTGGAGGCTATTTGGGGAGGAAGAACATGGAAATATAACATACATTTACAAATCTTTTTCTAAAACAACTTGTTCTGGTATAAAAAATTGTCTTTGTTCAAGGAAGAATTTACCAATCTTGGATCTTGTTTCAATTTTTTTCCTCTCAAATTTTGTTAAAGGTACACAAGAACACAACTACACATACATTTACTCCACTTATATAAATATATAAAATATATATTTATAAACATTTATATATAAATTTATATAGATATTTATTTAATAATTTATTAATTAATTTATAAATATTTACATATTTTTATTTCTAATATTCTTCAGCTTACATATACATCAATAAAAAGGTAACATGAAATGATCCTGCTTCTTACATCAAAAAAGCTTTGAAAATATGGATACTTATACAGCACTTAACCTAAGTCAACTCAAATTTTGAGATAAGAGTTTAATTTTATATTTATCAATGATTATTTTCAGGCTAATGCAATAGAAAGTATGAATTATTGGGTGACTAATTACAGTGTTAATAATTCAGGGATATCTACACATATTTCAAAATGTTTTTTAAGAATTATTTTGCTAGCCTAGGAATTTAAATATTAGTTTGTATTTTAATTATCTTTTTATATTTCAATCTGTCATGTTAATTAAAATAATAAAATTACATGAAAAGAAATATGAGTCAAATGATCTATTAAAAAATCTGATGCTCAGAGAGATCAAAGAAGAATATGTAAAGATACTCTCCTTTCTTTAAATAAGGGGAGGGGAGTGTGCAAGTCATAATTGTGCTGTATATTATATTTATTGCTACTTACAGTTTAGTTGGAAATTCAAATATAACACAGGCTGCTCTTGCTTTAGGGCCTAATTGCCTTTTAAAATGCTTGTGCCAAATTCTCATAGGGTGTAAACTGGAATAACTCCAACTGACCTAAAGCAGTTGGAATGAAATCAGTGTGTATTTGATCTTGAACTGGCTTTGATGAAATAGATCACAGATTTTTGTCAGTTAAGAATATGGTCTAAGACATACTGTTTATTTCTCCACTTATAAAAGGCACAGACTCTTTCTGCATCTGGCATGGTTGTGACCCAATAACTGCAAAAGACAGCTGATCTCTTCCTTTGTGAAGCTGTCCCTAGCCAGCGCTGACGACAAGTGGATCCTTCTGCTGAACAGGTATCCAAGTACCTGCCTTCCAGCTACAGCAAGAACAACTGTCAGGAGGGACTCCAGCATCAACCAGGACATCCCACACTGATTTCCAGCAGTGGATCCCATGGACACGATCATTAAGAGGCACCACTTCTGTGTTTGAAGAATGCTGCCACCAAATCACAACTCCCAGACCAATCTTAATATTGTTAAAATTTCTTTCTCAGCATTTAAATGTTATAGCAAGAGGGAGCAATAAATGGAGGAACACATACATGATATTTCATAGGCTGAGTCTTCCAAGTGTCATTTATGCTGGTTTTGGTTTTATCCCAGTAGTGCCAGTATCATCAGAAAAGGCAGAAATTAGTAATAATAATAATCGTTAATAGCAGAAACTGGCTGAAGTGTACTTTAACACTACGCACTATGATCAAAGTGAAAATAATGAAAAATATGTTAGCTGTTTAGTCAATTCAGTGTGATAGGCAAAGAACACGAATTGTGTAGATCCAAGTTTTGAGGTTGCTCCTATTTTCTGAGTGATAAAATGAGGCAACAGCAACGAATTACTGCAGGAATTATGGCTACTCCTCTTTGGAAATTCAAAAAAGCAACTTAGAGGGAAAAAGTTGGTTCTACTGTGCTCGAGAACCTATTAGATATAGATTTGATGAATATAGATTTGAATGAAGGTCTGAATTCCTTACCTATAATCCTAAGTAAGTGAAAAAATTGACCCATTTGGTTACCAAAATCAATGTGCCAAAATCAAGCAGTCTACAAACAGACTGAACTTCCACTGACAAAAAAAGGAAATTATTTCTGCATACTTGCTACTGCAGTTCACACAGAATATGTAAGACTTAAATTAAAATCCTGCCTCAGGATCTACAGATATATAGCATGCTTCACCCTAGTTTAATTAACTGCAATGTCACTATCTGTATTGATCGCAAAACACAAAAAGCACTCCCAATAACTCTTTTTGATGTTCTAAACTAGTTCCTAATGAACATTGCTGGATAATAAATTACAAGGTCCAGAAAGCATTTATAAGCTACAAGCCGCAAACAAACTTCAACACTCATAAGAGTAACATAGCAGCACTGACAAGGTTTCTTGGATAGCGACCTAGAACATTTATTGCTTCTACTTGCAAGCATATCTGAATATTTTTGCTTCTCTTTTATCTTTTTCCTACCCCTTCTTCCCCTTTACCCCACAGATGCACAGCAGTCCCAGCGTCAAGGTTGCTCCATGCAATTTGCATTAACATTTCAAGAATAATTACCTGTCAGCACAAGCTATTCAACAAGCAGCACAAGCAGCTGTGATTTGGTAAGGCAATTGCTCTGGTTTTTTTCTCTCTCTCTCTTTTTTTTTTTCTGTTCCTTATCTTGTTATTCTTGATAAGATGGCAAAAAGGGCAGTTTGGAGGATGTCAGGCTGGCACATCCACATGGGCGAGTTCTTTGTTGTTACTCACTTTGATGGCATCAAAGGGATGGCATTAAAGGCAGTGACAGCTCTAGAGCACCAGGTCCCTTGTTTTGTGGATGTAAAGGTTACAAGTAGTTAGCTCATAGGGTAGGAATCTTCTGTGCTTGCGTTTGTTCTTTTCTAGTAAACCTAAACTGTGCATGCAAAAACTAGGGGACAAAACTGTTGTCATAGTTTCTAACTGATTAACTAGGTTAACATCTTCTTACTGTTTTTACCAACATATTTCAAGACAACTAGTGCACTTCCCTCTGTCTTTGAGTGTAGCCCTATATCAAAGCAAAGTTGGGAAACTATAGTCCTCGGGTATCAACAAAGTTTGTCTTACAGCAATAGAATTCACGATGTGCCACGAACCACTTGCTGGGCTGGTGACGGGGACTTCTTGCTGACAAACACCATGTATGGAACACAGTGACACAGTCTGATCCACATGGATGCATACATGAAGTGAAGAAACCAAATTTGCAATTTATATGAAGAAACTGAATTCACAACTTAGGTGTTAGATTGTGCACTGCTCTGAAATTATCTAGGGGATCACAAGTCATTTAGCCGTAACAGTTCTTGAAACTTCAGCTGATGGAGGTGACACAAACCAATTTCCACCAGGACCAGCTAAACCCTTCTGTGCAAGAGCTGTAAAACTGGTATTAAAGTGACATTGTAATGTGCAGACAGTTTGAGACCACCAGATGATTTTTATTTTTATTTTAGTTCTGCTTGTCAGCAGCCAGCATTTTTACTTTTTTGCCTTAGAGGTTTTTAAATTTATGCAGATTAACCTTTAGGAAATATTTTAGTATTTAACAATAATGTTACAAGATTGTTGAAGTAAATTACAAGATTCCCCCACTTTCTCAAAAAAGTTTTGGACTATGGCTGCAGCACTTTCATGTTTTCTACCAACTTACATTAAAGTTAAAAGCATAGAATCTTTTTTCAGTGCTAGTCACAATGTGCTTGCACCAGCACGAAAATAAAGACTGTACAGGACCCCAAGAGCAAATGCTCTGAGTTTTCAAAAATGTATATTACCAGAGTTCTCAGTCCCACAACTCAGAGTCAGAGGGGAAAAGAACACTCAATTCCCATTAACACTTTGAAAACCTCTTTGCAGGGAGAAAGAGCAAACAGAGAGAGAAATAAAAAGAAAAAAATTAAATAAGAACAGCTGATTATGGACCACACCTGGTAATTTAGGACCTCATTTTTCACATATACTGTGGCCTCTTGACCACCTTTGCAGTGTAAAGGGATTTCAACAGATATAATGGTAAGATTCACATAATACATCTCTTATGTATTGTATCTGCAATTCTGCACTTCCATATTACAGTAAAATGTACTTTCAAAGGCACCTGAGAGATTACTATAATAATGTTCAATCCTAAAACATTTGTAGATATATTTATCTGATTTTAAGATTGTTTTAAAAGAATCATGTGTGTCAGAAAACATTCTTGCACTTATATGTAGATTGCAATTAATTTAGATTGACTTCATTGCTTGATTTTGTAGAAAAGAGTTTATTTGGGACTGTCCTGCTTTGTAGTAAAGTAATTGTAATTCAACAGTCTTTTGTTGCTGTTTTACAAAAACACTCAATTTAATTTGCTGAAAAATAGCAATTTACTAAAAATCACTTGAAGCTTCACTTACCTGTGGAATGTTCCTGTGTAAAAAATTAAAATGAAAGCCTTATATATGTGCATGCATGGGAGTCTGTGCATATATTTGTGCATATGTATGGATATGTGGATATATATCTAGTTGGAGAGATTTCGTAGGAAGGTCTGATTCAAATAGTTTTAAATTATTATTGGTGTTCTTCCTCACTTTTCATTGAGACAATTATTTATAAAATAAAATAGTTTCAGGCACTGCTTTGAAGTGTAACTAATCATAAATTGTTAGGTCCGTACTCAGATGTAGCTGCCTCTAAAACTCTTAAGAGTCCCGCCCTTTAAGTGGGTGGGTCTTCAGGTTTTTTAAAAAGATCTTTTTTCCATGCATTACTCTAGTTCACTTCTCTATTAGAACAAGTGTTCTACACATCTTGTATAATGACATATGTCTGGAAATAATCCACGTGAGAGTGAGTCTTGGACTCGGTCAGACTGATAAATATCTGCAGTTATTTTGAATTTATAATGAATAATTTAACTTAATAGTGTTGTACAAGTTCATACAGCGCAACTTGCTGATAATCAAGCAGCTGAAACATACTTCTTTCTTGGTGGGAGTTCTGTCATATATGCTTTAAGAGAAAATAAAATCTGAAAAGCCCATCATTTTCACAAATAAATTTTCCTCAGAATTAATTTGTTTGAGATTTAGAAAGTTCAAAGTACTTCAATGTTTTCCAAAATTTTCAGAGGAACATGCACCTCAAAAATACTTTCAATATGTTTTGCTTCAGTGATCATAGTCTTTGGTTAAGGAAAAAGACTGGGCATGATCATCAGATTTGCAAGAATGCTGCATGTAGAGGTGTCTAACCTTGACTGTAAAAGTTGATCAGATTCAGCCTGGAAAGTCAGAACTGGCTGAACAGACCTGTCTTATAAACCGCTGCTTTGGAGTCAAAACAATTAGTTTAACTGTTTTAATAAAACCTCAGTTCTTTCAGGGTAATCACTTAATAGTATTGCCAAACCAGGCACTGAGGATGTAACATCTAAGCTAAAATTCAATGATTCAGTCATGAGCTTTTATCAGACGTTTGAACCAGATCTCTAATAAAGGGATCAGTTCCACTTTTTTCAACACCAAAAACTGCTTAAAGCTGCATTTCATGCTCCTGCTGTTGTTGTACTTCAAAGAGCAGATAGGCATTTCTAAGATGGATTTTAATTTTATGAAACATTGCTTTGGCAAAGATCTCATAAGATTCTGTCACCTAACCATAAAATGAAAGAGTGAAGGTAACCTGGCTGTATTAGAATTTCCTTCCAGGAAGAGCTCAAACTTTGGTTTTAATTCTTTTCTCTAATGGCGGGAGAGCAATTGGGTTGGCTGGTTTTAGCAGGGTTATTATGATCGACAGGAGATTGGACAAGCAAACATGAACACGATGAAAAACTTCACAAGCAGGGGCTTCATGGCATGATTCACTCCATAAGCACTTGATACTGTTAATACTTGGTGTGTGACGTCTCTCCATGATATGTTCCTACTTGTTGCCTTATTTGAAAGTTGCACTAACAGCAAGACAGATATTGACAACCAAAGAAAAGAGGTGAGTAAAGGAAGAAAGAGAAAATAAAATGAAATAAATCTTTCTGAATAGAAGTTCTGAGAGTAAAAAAAATAAGACAGGAAAAGAAAACCCGCTTGCAAATAGGGTATTGTCCAACGTTAGCACACAAAATGGTTTCAATTTATTTCTTTTGTTTCGCTTTTGGTTTTTTGGTTTTGTTTCTTTGGTTTTTTTTATAGATGCTGGCTGGAAAGGTCAGGTGGCAAAATTCAAAGGAGCATTACCGAGGACACCAAAAGTTGTCAGTGCAATACCCACCTACATTGCAGAGGACTCTACATATTTCATATCTTAAAACAGACCATGTCTTTTCAAGAGGTGTAGGACCATGATTTTGCATGTCTTTCATGGATTTTCTGGTGTGTTAGCAGCTAAGCATGCTAAAAAAAAGCACATTTTCACTTCTAAAACCTTAAAAACCACAGGTCATAAAAGGCTTTTAATCAATATTTAAAGGTACTCATGCAAATACAGGCACCAGCTTTTTTTCCACAAGATCTATGGTGCATCAGTTATAGAGTCTCCATCACTCCTCAGAAACCTAAATTTTCTTTTAAGCCTGGGCCATTATAACCAGAGTCACTGCCAAATCCAGGTCTCATGAATGCACAATACTTTTCACTTTTGGTTAGTCACCATCACTTCAAGCCAACATTCCTCTTTTGATGTTGTGCTTGATCAGCTAGTTTTTGCAAGGCACTTTTCCCCCCAGTGAATGTTGTAGATAGCGTAATTAAGCTTTTTGCAGGATTCTGCATTCTGCAGTCAGCCTCCAGGGATGTTAAGTTTAAGAGTAAGGAAACAGTAATTAGAAGTGATTAGGACAAGAAGCCTCAATACTATGAAATGTGGACTCAATTGTCCTTGACAGAGGCAGAACAAGGCAGCAGGTTTTGGTTTTGATTACAACTTTACTTGGGATTTTAATAAACATGAGCCAGTATTCAAACTTTTAATATCCTGCTGCTTAACTATTTCCAAAAAAGCAATCCAGTTCTTTTAAACAGTCCTTGTTTAAAAATTTTAATTTGTTTGGCTCTGTCTCTGCTTAGAGAAGTTGTAGCCTCATGGTAAGTCTTTTATAAGTTCATTTCCAGAATCACAACCAATTGTTTTTTTTTTTTTTCAGCTAAGTGTTTCCGCATGTGCCAAAAGTGTCAGGCTGACAACTTTCCTGCACTGTTTTATCTGGTTCCCACAGTAAATAGGAGAGACAAACACAGGAATGTGTCTAGAGCTGACTATGCCCACCAAGGATACAATGATACTTACAGCTCTTCCAGGAAACGGAGATTGTGCACAGGGTTTGAGGGCAGCTTAGTGATGTTGTTCATACTGAGATCACTGTAGGGGAAAACAGACACAGACTTAATATGGCATACCACAACTGTGGCATCCAGCTGTTCATTCCACACATTTTTAAGTACTACATTAATAAAAATTAGTTCCTCTGCCAGAATTGATGAATCATTGTCTAGTTAGCACGTTAAACATTCCTCTTTTGTACGAAGAGAGCTTTGTCAAACCAAATACAGGCTGTAGCATGTTCCTCATTTCCAGAGATTTTGGAATGTTTCATCACGCTCTATAAATCAGCTGGAACACTAAACAACGCTTCTAGTCGACATAATTTTAATAAACCACCATACTGTATTAAAATTTACTTGGAGTAGTAAAGAAAACTACTATGATTTTTGTTGTTGTTGTAGCACTGTAGTACATTTGGTTTACTAAAGTAGACAGGCAAAAGCAAACAGATACAAAGTATCTGCAGCATCCTTAAAATATCATGAATATGGAAAAGCTTTGCTTTTGCTGTACAGCCTGTCGCATGGTCATGCTGATCTGCCTTGCCTCACATAGGCACATCAGGTGTCCCCAAAACCCAACTTGACTTACAGAAATGACATATTTTCAAATAATAAACATTCAGTTTTTGAGTGCTCTTTTGTTATAGGTACTCAAATTGCATTAAATAAGTGAAATGAACCATAAAACAAGGGTGTAATGTGATCCTGCTCTGTAGCACATTTCCTGGTGGGGTTCCACGGTAGTTCCTGGTACAGGAAACTACCAGCCATATCAGCTCTGTCAGAGCTCATTCGAGCTATGTTTTAGACTAAATTTCATATAATACTCTTTTATTCTTAACCTGCCTTTTTATTGTTTTCCATTGTCCTCTCCATGGCCCACAGTATCATTATGATTGCTTTTCATTGAGTACCAAGACTATAACAAATTGCATAATAAAATCCTGTGCGGAAGATACAATTTACACAACTGTATCAAAATTTCTGTGGATTCTTAAAGTAAAATTAAGAGTGACCTGCATATTTTATGCAAGTGTTATACAGTAATTTAAAACTCCCCACTATTTAAACATATCTTTGCATTTGTAGCAGTACTTATAGTTTCCAGCTACTTTGGGTACTATTTAGATAACTTTATTTCTTCCAGCTGTTGAGAGCTTACAAGGTAAATAAGTTATCTGTACTTTGGTGGGTAGGCATCTTATTACTACTCCATCTAGTTCTTATTACTCACAGTCTGTTTTATATTACAGAATATATGCTTTTAGTCAGCATAGTTAATTTAGATGTTTGATCTTTTGGTGAATTTTAAAATGTATAATTTAAAAACATACTTCACATAGAGATTTTGAAATAAAGGAAATGTGTTAATACTTTACATCAATTATCAAATCGCTGTTGAGTAAGGTTTCTGCATTCACTTCAAAATCAAAGTATAATTTGAGAAATGTGTACTTATTAAATTCATTTTTTACTGTAATACATTATCACCTAATTCTTTCATACCGTTTAGCAGGTTATTGCTCTTTCACTTTGATAAAGGCTCAAAGGATTTATTCTGGCAAAGGAACAAAACCATGGATTTATTTGGCAAAAGAAAAACTCATCCAGGTAGTGAATTATATACTACTGAATATTAAGATAAACCAAATATTTTAACAAGATCATTTTGATTATGGTATTTTCAACACATCTTAATGGGTTTTTGGAAACATGCCAAATCACATTTTAGACTTAAAAAGCCAGCCCTGGTGGAAGATGGGAATGATTCATCTTCAGATACGTACTTATTTAGGGCATTCTACAAATCCAGTATTAACCAGTGCTCTGGCTGACAAGAAAAACCTGAAGTCTGCTTTTCTAGCATATTAACTTCTATTACTAACAGGCAGTACTTGTCTGCTTGTATCACCCACAGGACCCCATGATGAAATAGTTAGAAGCAGTCTACTGACCAGACCCTAATATCTTAAGAGGATTACAATAAGAGAAGGTGGCTTTCATTACGTGCTTTGATGCCCAAGGAGAAAATCAACAATAAGTACATTTTCCTTAATAACATCTTTAGACCCCAGAGGTGGATTTGCCAACAGTGACCTGCTATGTCCTAGTCTTCTTTTTGGACTCCACTCATGTGGTAAAGTATGTTTACCACATTATATGATGGAGGAGAACCTCTCCTTTTTCCCAGGGTACACCACAGCAATTCCTAAATCTTTTTAAACCTACCACTTAATTAATTTCCTTCTGTTAGTTTGGTTGCTTTTTTTCCCAGATGATTCTTTTCTTGGAACATAACACATAAAGGTGTTTTTGTGCAACAGAACTAGTAAACATTACCTATGCATATTTCACAAAATCATGGAATTGTTTGTGTTGTAAAAGACCCTACAGATCATCCAGTCCAATCGTTAATCCAGCACTCCCATGTGTTCATCACTAAACCATGTCCCTAAGTGCCTCATCGACACATCTATTAAATAATTCCAGGGGTAGTGGAGGTAACAGAAATTATTTCCCAAGCTCTTGCTCAAGAATGCTTTTTTAAATTAGCTTTTAACATACCAGCAACTAATACACAGGACATTCCATTCTATGTTGGCAATGTGCTATTCTTGCAGCTGTAAGGGTTTAAGAATATAAGGCAGACAACGGTAGTGAGAGGTAATATATTTGATGAGGCTAGCTGATATAGCTGGAAAAATGGAGAAACTTTCAGGCACAAAAATCAAAACTCTCTACCTCTTCCAGCTGTACCAGTTGGCTAAATGTGACATTATTTTTCCCTAAAAAAACACACATCCCTTACACTGGCAAAGCAATAGTTCGTCTGCACTCACAGTTTTTAAACTCAGAATATTCTTTTGTTTCAGAATTACCACGGATGCATTTAATCAAATTTTTGTTCACTGGAATAACTAAGGGAGAGAAATGCAATGACCCAAAATTACTTCTGGGGGGATGTTCAGAGAGGTGAGACAAACCAAAGAGTTAATATAATGCAATCAGTCACTGGGTCTCGTGTGAGCAATATTGCAAAATTTGGGCTTCTGAACAGAAATACCTCACAGTGCTCTAGAGGCAAATAAAGGAGATTCTCAGCATTTTGGTTTGCTAGCGTTTTGGACCATGCTGCCAAAAAGACATGGCTAGGATGAGATTTACAGCCATTAGCTAGATCAAGCACAGCTAACAGCCAGAATCAGCTAGGTGGTAAACTCTAGGATTGCGTATTATTACTATGAAAACCAATAACAATTGCAGTGGGTATATCTTATGTCCTGCACCCATCATGATTTCTTTCCATCAAACAGGTTTTCTGATTTCTTCTTTCAGTGCTAGCCTGTTAAAATTACCCATTTGCTCTCTCTAGGAAAGAGAAGGAGATGACGGCTTGCGTATCAGCTTTGCAATGTAATGCTGAAAAATATTAAAATCAAGGTACTGGACCTTTAACTATCCTCAGTGGAATGGTTCTAATTTGGATCAATTCTTGGTAGACTTACAAACTACAGTTATGAAAAACTTATAATTATCTGAAATATTGAAAACCTTTAAATAACTCAGCGTAACAGAACTACTTCCATCTCCCAGCATCACAGCACGTACAAACCCCTGATGGCAGTTTGAGCAAGATGATATGAGTATACACTGAGTTTACAAATGCTCCTAATAGAGACAGCAATAGTACCAGATCTACCTTGGTGAAAACCACCACGAGCTGCGATATTGTACTGAGAAGGTAATATGTTATTTTGAACAGTGAGATGAACACATTGCCCCTTCTCCCATCAGCATTCCTGCAGCCTGTTTCCAGCTGCTGACTTTAAAAGCAACATACAAGCAAATGAAAACTTAATATTTTCAAAATATAAGAAGCTTTGCTTCAGTGGCTGCATCAGCAACATGGCTCACTATAATGGTATCTTAATTATACTCTGTGCCAATCAATCACATGCTGTGCCTCTGGTGACTTGTTAAAGGAGTCCTCTCTCTGATGAAATCTTCGGAGACCAGAAAATATTGAAAACTGTACCATGCATCTATCTGTTTTTTTCTTGGTGAGTAGATGAGCAAATTCTGAGCATTTGCAAAACAGCATTCAAGAAGGCAAATATGATAGGCCCCAGTTTTATTGTTCATGTATACACACACTAAAAAAACATCCAGTTACCATCTTAAAACTGAGTAGCTCACAATGAATTCCAGAAAGCCAGTAAAACAAGTTAAGTGAAGTAGTTCTTAACATATAATAGATGAATCTGCAGGCCACATTACTAACCTTTTATTAACTGTTATGAAAAGAGATGTTTCAGTGACTATTCATCTTGGAAGGTCAGTTTTTCACATTATATCTATGTCTTTTAAAGGAGAACAAAAGTATGCCTAGGGATACACGCAAAACCTGCTAGGCTAAATGTCTATTATACTGAATGGTACAAACTTGTCTACTCACTCCAGGTCGAATACAATAATCCAGTATTGAACACAATTAATTTTGTAGCCTATTTTTTTAAACAGTTGCAACCTGTTTGTTTGACTTTTAGAAAATTATCATGACTTATTATTAGGATTATTAATTTTGATTGTTCTAAGCTTGCCTTATCCCAACAAGATGTATTAACAATACTTTTTAATGAAAGTCTTTGAAAGATAAAGCACTCACATAAAATACTGACAATAGACTGAATGAAATCCCTTAGTTTTTACCAGCTGAGAACAGTTTCTAAACTAAAGACAATTTCCTTAATTCATTTACAGCAAAATTTGACACTACCTTCCATGTAGTAACACAAAATAATGAAAACAGGTGAATCCTACTTCTGCTGGCTCTTCCTATCTTTTTAACACAGCACTCATGTTTCCAGTATTGGTGGGATACTAGCTCCACTGTCTGATGGAAGAATATGCTGCCTATTAACTGCATGCCATCTACTAATGCAAATGCTCCATCTTTTGTGGAAAATAACTTAATCTGCTACATCTGCTTTAAGGAGATAAGTCTATTTAGTCTATTACTGTAGTAACAGTAGCTCATATTTCTTACAAATAAATTGCTATAGATGTTTTTATTTGATGGTATCAATAAATAAATAGAATAAGAATTACCATCATTTTGCAGAAAGGAAACTAAGACACCTAATGGCTAAGTGACATGTTCACAGTCAAACAGATGTTTATACAACACAGAGGAAGATGACATTGATGATGATTTGTCCAGCACCCTTTTCATTAGATCACACAGTCCAACCATGGCATTTACACCAATTTACCAAAGTACAAATCATAAGCTGTCAACAGACTCAGAAAAAAAGACCATCTTTTCATTTTAGTGTTCCTAGATTCCATTATCTTTCAAAGTCAACATGAAAATTGCTAGTCATGTATTTGCATGTTTAAAATACCCATGCAGAGCAGCACGGGGCAAAGTATGAGCATGCATAAATAATCATTGTAAGTGCTTTCTGACAATTAAACCATAGCATCTCTTCTCATAACTAGCTTCAAACTTTATCTGTGGTTCTTTGAAGTATCCTGTAGTAAAGGATTGATTCATATGATTAAGATATGAATTTCCACTAAGTAAATCACATCTGAAGAGAACATCTTGGTATTTGGAAAAATCTTCTGGAAGAAGAAGTACTAGATTAGCAGGAAGAAGCAGTAGAGAGTGCTATTATAGACATTACATAGAGCAGGAAATCTCACTATCAAGGTATTCAAGGTAAACAACAAGTGGTAATAGCATGGATATTTCTGCCCTTCTGCATATTGATAATGACAAACGCTAATATTAAGTATTTAAAAATTCATTATCCTATGTAATATTATTTGCAATAGCAAATTAACAGCAGCAGATCCCATGCTACAGGTTAACATGAAAGGGGTGTAAGGCTAAAAGAGGACTGCTTGTTACACATTTGTTACAGAAAGTTTCTGTTACTTGACATTGAAGCTCACTCTTTCCAGAGACCCAACTCCTTTCTATTAAAACATGCCCTGCAAAAAGCAAATGATATTGTGTGGTCATGTAGGAGCAGCCCCTGCAGGGAGTCTGCATGCCTGCACACCTCACAGAGGGTTTTACTCCAGTAAATGGACAGTACTCTCTCTGCCCCTCTCACATCTTCCCTCAGCACACCAGTAGTGCTCGTTCCAGCCACTGCAATTGTAAATGGGTATATATGGTAAGGATCAAGCACCTTGAACTTAGGGACACCTCAAAGGTAATCCAGTAAGGTCAGGAAGGCTCTGTCTACACCTCCTCAGTGCTGTTGTGTATTGGCCCATAATATTGGATCCTGGCAAACCAGGCTGATAGGTCACATCTGGATCCAACACAAAGTAACGAAATGCTTGGGCCAGACTTTCGCACTCCCATCACCTGTCACTGAGTTCCTCTGATGTCAGCAAAATTTGGCTTATTACTGCACAAGCTCTGTAAGAGAGTCATTTTAAACACCATGCATTATTCCTGAACATAGGCAATTCTGCCATATAAACAACCATCAAAGTCTTACTTATATCTAGACTGCAGAACATTTGTAAAGCAAACAGTACGTGCATGATTAATCTTTTCAGGAAATAATTTTGCCATTCAGTTTATCCAAGACTCCAGCAGAGGGAGCAGAGCAAACAATTAGGGTCAAAAAAAAGAAAATAAAGATCAAAGATCAGATCAAACACACCCAGTGCTAAATTAATGTGACAAGTATCTGACATTTCATTTTAGGTATAAAGATTCTGGCTCTCTGCTTTTTTTTAATATCAAATTCATGTTGCTCACTAGATGAAATTAACCATTTACTTTCAAAGCTGATTTGTGGCTGTTCATTTGAAGCTGAAGACTCAGTTTGGTAAGGAATAATTACCAAGCTAAGTTACAAAAACATTCCAACATGTCAATCATTTGCTGTACTTAACTGACATATTAAAAAAAATAACTAAATAGGCATTTAATAATACAGAAGCCAGCAGAAGCAGTTAAAAGAGGACTGAATGGAATTTCTCTTCCGCCCATGCCCACAGATTTTATTAGTACATTTTTACTTTGTGAGTTACTGCTTGTTTCTGCAGCACTAGTTCAAACAGATTATATGAGTACTGCATACGTGATTAATCTTGTTCAAATACTGAAACAATATACAACAGGAAAATAATATCAGCTTTTATTGTAATTTATGAAGACAACTACCAGCATGTTTATTGTGTTTTTCATCATTACCTGTTTGTTTATCAAGTACTGTTTATCTTATTTTGATGAAGAACAGCACAGTTAAATTGACAAAAGATATTTATTAGATGTGACCAAGTCTTGGAAGAAGAAACCCTTGGTTTTAGAATATTTTCTGCCACTCCAGATGTTGCTTATTTTTATAACTATTTGCTACATAAATTACAAAAATACCATTTTTTTTTATTTTTCCCTGAATGACTGGACACATTTATCCATTTTAGAAACTGGGGACCCAATTTTCTTCTAATTCCCTGTCTATAATTTAATCCTTCTGGTTTCAATGAGGCTGTTCCCAAATTATAGTTTTTTATATGAGAGGAGAGCATAGCAAAAAGCATAGCATAATTTGTTTATTGACATATTACACATTGTCTACGGAAGAAACTAAATCAAAATATATCTGAGTGTAAACAAAGATTCAAAACCCTAAAGTTATAAAGTGCAAATTTCTAAATTAAGTATTATGGGTCACCAGTCAGTTAGTCTGAATATCTAACCATAAATAATGTGCAGCACAGATTATATGTTACACAAACAAATTTTAAAACTCATCTTCACCAAAATACCCAAGATTACTTATGTGTGGCTGCTAAGAGTGAAAATGAATCATGATTAGCTGGATGTTGCTTGTAACAAAATACAGTGTAAGTAATTTATTTTGTGCATCCTAAGTTGCCTCAACTCAATTCCACAGCATGGATTTGAAGAATTTAAACCCAAACAGCTTTGAGAGCATCTGCTGCAAGCACATTTCAACAGTGATGGTGGAAGTGTGAGTATCTGGAAACCTGTGCACGACAGACCTGTATGCAGGGCAGGAAATACATATCCTATATTGCACAGTGCAAAGGCCCCAGAGGTACAGATGAGTGAGCTGGGTCCAGGGCTGGAAGATACATTACCATGTTAGGTACCCTTAGAGAGACAAATTATGCCAGGTACAGCAGGATGATGCTATGAGTGCTCCGATTTCACAGCACAGGGTCTCTGCACAATGCTACTTTGTGTGACATAATGTAGCAGGTGTTCTGAACATACACATTTGATCTTCCCAAAATAGTTCACTGCAAAATACACATACTCTGGGTGAAACTCTGGATTGGTAAAAGAGATAGAAAAAATATAAGTAAGCATGGACAAGAATCCACCCTTTGATCTCCACCGGTCTTCTGATCCTTCTTTTTCTTTTTTTCTGATGATTTATTTTGCTACTCTTATCCTATAAGTTTCCATTTTCCTATGCATTGGTGCTGAATCATAGACTCAGAATCATAGAACTGTTTAGGCTGGAGTAGACCATTAATATCATGTCCAATCATTTTAGCAGAGCATGGTCACTTCTTTTATTATCTAAATGATAATAAAAGCACGCTTTTATTATCATTTAGTTGTACCTTGTGTTATTGAACAGTAATTGAAGAGTTTCAGCAAGGAAAATGATGCTGTGCTACATTACACCTACTGGAGTTCTACTTTGAGGTACCAATTTGATCATTTTTGTGCTGTTGCTTAGCTGAAAGAATTATTTACAGAATCTTCTCTTTGTTCTGTGGACAACTCAACGGCTGTCATATTATCAACACACTCAGTTTCATTGAATTTTGTACCAAAATAATTTCTCCTGATCTCCCCCAATCCAGAACTGCTCATTACTTGTGAGGATGCTGTTGAACCAGAGCCAGCAACTGATCTGCATTTAAAAAAATATCCATCAGGAAAAGAAATCGGTTTTAATTGAAATCAGTTCCCTGAATTGGTACCTTGGAGTTTGTGCCTCCACAAGCCCAAATACAGAGGAGAAACACATAAGAAAGGCGAAGCAGAACTGGTTTATTTCAGTTGGCAGTTTTGCCTTGGACTAGTGCAGGCTGATCTTATACCTAGGATGTAAATATTGTAAACGTTCTTCAGATATAGGAAGTTGTGGATTTTTTTTTATATGCACGTTTTCCCCTTATGTCTGACAGAGCTTGTTTGCTGAAACACAATAGGCCTGCAGATCTGCCAGCTCCTGGCTGGCTAACAGCCTCTTCCAACACTTCCTACAGAGCTCAGAGGAATGACAAAGCTGTCAGATCTTTCCTGACAGATTGAACACCCAAATTTCTGCAACAGTAAGTGCCAAGAAATATGTAGCTTAATTCCTACAAAGATAATGCACTTGGAAACACTGTGTTTCTACAGCAGGTAATTATTTCTTTTTTCTTAAGTACTCAAAATTCACTGTCATCCTGAGATACCTTCACATGGACTGGTATAAAACTGTCTTAATATACATAAATACCAGATTCTTAATCTTATACTGACACCACTCAATCCCAATCTCCACACATTTTCTTTGCTTGTAACTGGTTAGCTGCCCTTCAGATAGGCAGACTACCGAAATACCTGAGCTAGCTTTAAATAATTCAGCCCAAGGAGCAGGATCGAGATGCTCTAAGTCACCCTACCAAGAAGAAATCTCCAGTAGAGAGACCTCATGTGTTGTACTGGGCTGGCACATATTTTTCGTGTGCTTATACCACCACAATCATCAGAGAAAAGAGCTGCTCTCTTTCTAGTATAAAAATGCCTTCTCTTTTGAGAAATTATTTTCTTTTACAACTTAAATTAATGGGAATGGATCTTTACAATTAATATGTGGAAGAAAATACTTCAGAACTATTTCTACTGAGCTCAGGTGGGCTGAGGGTAAGCCAGTATTTAGTAAGAGTAGAGGCATCACTCTGATCCAGAGAAAATGATCCCTCTTTCCTTCCTTTTATTCACAGAGTTTACATAGCCCACTGTTTGGCAACCTCATTTTGAGGCCAATGACCCACACTTCTTGTGATTGTTACAATGATCAACAGAAAATCTCTTCAGGGCAAGCAATTAACTGGTGCTATTCAGCCATATCCGTTGCCCTGTTGCTGATTCAGGCTTCAAATATGAGTTTTGAATCTTCCTGGAGACAATATTGAACTGTATCACAAAATATCAGTAGCCAAAACAAACCTTTACCAAATGTAAACTGTTGCTGCCAACTCTGTTGCACCTGTGTGCAGATGTGAAGTAGTAAGTCCTGACACTGCACCTGTCTGGTCTGCCTATTCTGCTCACAAAATGAACTTTCCAAGATCTCTTTTATTTTGCTATTCCAAATGTTATAAAAATGTTGGAAACAATCAGTTGCCCTATTACTTACATGTCTTAAACCTCTAATAGAGCAAGTCAGTGTTAGCACTATGTTCACTCAGTGCCTGGGGGTGAACACCTGGCTCCGCTGATGCTAGTAGCAAAACTCCCAGTGACTCCCATGGATGGAAGACATCATCCCAGGCCTCCGAGTTCCTAATGCCAGGTTCTACTCAATAGGCAGTATTTCATGGTTGTGGAAATTATGCAACAGCACACTGGCTTGCTTGCAGTAGTGCATGTTGTACTGATAGGTTCACAGGGAAGTTTTCTGCATATTTTTTTCAGCCCTTTTACAATTTTTAAAATCTGTTGAGTGAAAGGTAAGATATCATGAAAGTGTGACATTTTCTGCCATTACAGCCTTTGTTTTCTGTTTGGTTGTCATGCCTGATCCAATTTTTTTGGTACTTAACTTTTCATTCCTGGTGTATTTTCAAAATGATGAGCTGATTTTGCTAATTTTTCCCTTCTCACCCTCTCTTTTCCATAGCCTTTGCCTAATTTTTCTTTAACATAAAGTTGAGGTTTCCAGTCAGCTCCATCAGAAAACCAGGATTACTCAGAATAATCTGGAGTAATAATAAAGGAGTGAGAGACTGACATGTTAATGGTTAATGACTCAAACAATTGGCCATTTGCAAAAGCAGTGGGTGCTTGGCTGACAATGTGCAAGGTAACAGCCCAGAGGCAGAGGGTGTGAGCACCAGAGGATGACCACCAGAAATCACCCTCTGTTTAGCAAGAACCTGGGATTTGAGCCAGGTAAGGGAAGAGGCTGATAAGAAGCAGATTCTGGGAAGTGGGGTAATGTTTTTATCATGTCCTCTTGATGCCTTATGTTTGAACTTTTATATTTTTTCAAATCCTGTACTGCCTAGTGTAACTCTGAAATTCCTTGTAGCTCGTTAGGTACTGCTCTCCTATGCCAAGACAGACATAACAAAGCCTCTCAGGCTTGTTCTCCAAGTAGACCATCCTAGGCCCAAAAATGTAACCCATCATTTTGGAGGGATGGAGAAGCTTGGGGAAATTACATCATTAATTGAAATTTTAATTGGAGAATTAACCCTCATATGCAAATGGGCCAAGCCTATAAAAGTGTGAAGAACTCGTGACCTGTTGTCCATCTTGGGATCCACTGAGGCAGGAGCCTCCAGACCCCCAGGGTGTACCTTTGAAGGCCTTTCAAATAAATATCCACCTTTATTCCCTTATTCCTGTCTAGTCTCTGTTTATAGGTAGCCATTTAAGGCATCACTCCCTTATGCAACTGACTAAGGTATAACACTTCCCTCTGGGGGAGATACAGGGGCATTCACAGGTAGGTCTGAAGGTGTTCATCTTTTCTGACGGGGCATAATTGGCTCAGCTACTCTAATGAGAGGCATCTGTCATGTTTTAGGTGTCATAAACCATCAAAGACCCCCGAAGCACCCCCAGACTAATTTCTAGGTCTTTCCGCCAGAAGACTGCGCATGATCCAACAGTGTAAAATTCCTCACCCCTCCGCAGAGGAGGTACCTGGGCATTCCCACCTGAACCTCACCATACCTCATCGAACTTTGTGCTTCATGGGCTTCCCCCACCCCTGGCAGATCAAGACTGCAACCATCACTTCGATCAGCAGACATCTAAATTGCAACAACCAAGTTTCATTGCTGGATCAATGGGTGGTAGTATCTTTCTACTCCTATACTTTCTTTGTCTCTTTCTTCTTCTGACTTCTCAAAATATATTGTAAGTTAGGCAAAAAAATTCTGTCAATGCCTTGTAAGTGCCTTTGTATGTCTGGATAAGTTAAAGTTGCCTAAATTTACTTAAAATTTGCCGAGTACCTTATTCTACCTTAATGTCCTAAAGTTTGTAAGTAGAAGTTTGGTATTGAATGTCCTGAGAATTTTGTTTACTCCTGCACATCCCCCAGAGCAAATCAAAGAACATTCCCCCAGACCTGTGGAGCAGAGTGGAGCATAAGAGATGGTTCTTTCTGGGTGAAGATGCACCATACTTTTTTAAGAACTAGAAGTCTTAGACAATCTGGGAGTTCTCCTAAAGGCTTCATTTGCTTTGTGACGAACGAGTAGCACAGCTGAACACCGCAACACTCAACTGCTACCTGGCAGCAGCTCCTTATGACCACTGGTCACCTTGCATGAGACAGTACCTGACACACGCTGTTACTGCTGCTCTCCTTCCCCAAATGGTGGCAGAATGGATGCCAGCCTGAAAATGGTGCAGATAGAAATGACACATGGGACAGAAGTAAAGTCAAAGCGGTCACTAAGCAGAAGCAGGTCTTCTGGCCTGCTTTAGAGGAGGTGTTGGCCTATTTTCCACATTCTGCAGAATGCTGTCAGCCTTCCTGTCCCTTCATGAGGAGTTTAGAGTTGGTGAGATGCACAATGATGTTCTTCTACACACCACACACAGGGTATAAAAGAGATTACAGCAGCCTACATCCTGGCTTTGTTCTCCTGTCCCATGGGGGGAGTGATGTGAAGATTAGAGGTGAAGGATGTCCCTTCAGCCATGGTCTTGCCATTTGAATCTCAACTTTCTCTCAAGAATCTCACCTGAGTCTGTCACTCAACTTGTGACAGACTGAAGAAGACAGCACCACATGGTTTTACATGCATAAATACTGTTGCTATTAAAAGGACCACAGAGGGGATTTTGTGGGATTGGTTCTGACTGAAAACCACAAATATCTCAGGAACTTCATGAATAAAGCCCCAGTATATCCTGCCATAATCCACCAGAGATTCCAAAGATCCCTTTTTCCAGAACTGTGCAGCAGGTTCTGCCACTTTTTTGTTTGTACAATTTTATTAAGCTCTTCAGAATTTTCATCTTGAATCCTGCTGACTCAGAACAGCATGGGCAAAACCAAGGACTTCAAGCCATCCTCATCTTAAATTAAAACCCCTTTAACTTAAACATGATCATCTAAGGTTCATCACTTTTCTTCCAAACTGAATTCCATGATGGACATCTTTTAATAAAAGCATATGGTTTGAAAATGAGTTTTTAAAGAACCAAAGAAAAGAAATCACATAGAAACAGGTTTTTAAATGTCTGTAGAATAAAGGACATTATTTCAAAAAATTAAACTCAGGTGATTTGTCTTGCCATATGTATAATGCATGAAGTTCCTTTTCTTTGAAAGCCAGGGTTAGAGAAGGAAATGGTAATATCGTAACAAATGCTATAGGGCAGAGAGTCTTTCTTGGGCAGTTTTTCAATTCACTAGAATTTTCAAACTCCTATTTCGCCATTTCCAGCTCTGATATTAGAAATCTATTAGCAGAAAGGCCATTGAAAAACTGACCATGAGCACAAGAGACTTTTTCTGGAAACACTTCTATTAAGTTCTCATGCCTGAACAAAAGCAGATTGGCACATTCAGTTATACACAAACGCTTCTGAAAGGGGCCACCCCCCTTTCCCATAGCCACGCGTTTCAGGGCTGCATATGCTGAAGGAAGCCAGTGAAAGGTTTGAAGGGGTGGGCAGACCAAGGCCTTCCACCGAGATCCTTCAAAGTCCTCATCTTCTATAGTGGGAGGATTTCCCTCTAAATCCCTTTCAATAGCATATTGATGGCTTTGAAAGCTTAAATGGCATTTGTCAACCATCAGTAAATCTTGAAAACTGTTTCTGCAAATAGCCCAACTCCAAGTCTCAGATTTTCTCATTAATCTGTACGTAAGGCCACTGAAGACTTTTTCAGGGCCTAGATAATGCCTGGATTAAAAGGTCCATTCAGAAGGGAAAACTTTAGCATTCACCTTGTGTACATAGCCATTTCACCAGTGGTATTCATGGGTTGTTATTTCAACTCTGCATTTGTCCTGCAAACAAGACATTTTGCCACAAAGACTTGGTAGAGACATTCTTCAGTGAATTACTGAAACCTAGCCCCACTATTTGTCATGGTTTGTTATTTTTATCAAGTGTAATCAGTTCAAACAGAAACCCTAGACTGACAACTTCACAATTATGTTACTATTTTAAGACAGGAAGGTATGTTTCTTCTAATTCAACAAAGAAACTGATTAAAGCATAACCTGATTGCTTTATCTAATGAAACAGTCTAAAGTTTCCCTTAATCAGATGTCAGAAGCTTTTTATTTGTTTTATATTTAAAGTACAGACAAGAAATTTACATTAATCCTTTTTCAACATTTATAATTGATGATATTTTATAAAAACTTTATATAAAACTTACAAGGCTTAATAATTTCTAATATTTTACATACTGCTTTGTGTTTGTCTTTTAGGACAACACAGTTTTAACTTAACTTTCTCCAAATAAAGGTAATGGACAGGCTTTAAACCCCCAAAACCTGTGCCCCTTACACACACTCTTTTTTAGGGTGTTCTTACATCCCAAGGACATTCTTATTCTCTTCTTTCTTAATATTTTTTTTCTGCATTTTATATCCAATAGCTTAAACCAGAGCCAGGGTATGAGCTACTTTCACAGGCAGAAAGCATTATTATTATTATTATTATTGTTGTTGTTGTTGTTGTTGTTGTTGTTGAAATCATCGGGTCAAAATATTTATGCACCACAGAAAAGAAGAAAAACAGAACAATATCACACAGTGGAGACCCCAGACAAAGTTTGAGATGTCAGTGATGTAGTGCTAGTAAAATTTTTCAATATTAAAAGAAAAAAAAATTCAGACCCCATCAAACTTCCCCCAATCCAGACGGATCTCATTGTTTGAGCAAGTGGACCTTTCCACCATATTGGAAAATTTACTGTCAGGGACACAAAGCCTGGGGATCAACAAAGTTCACTGGACAACCCTCACCAGGATATACAAAGATTATCCTTCCCTCTAGGGTTTTTGGAAGGGAGAAGCTTAGTCAAGTCTTTCCGTTTCTCCTCTCCTCTCCTCTCCTCTCCTCTCCTCTCCTCTCCTCTCCTTCTCTCTTCAGTTTCAGTCTACCCCTTATTCAAAATCAACGACCATGTGGATTATACTATAAGATAAAGGACTAACTTACACCAATTTCCTTGCCAAGTGTATAATTTACTAATGAAACTTTGTAAATTTTTGCAGACCCTCTGAATTTGTCATTCCTTTTCAACCATGGGCACCTACAAATACTGGGTTCTCCCTTCCTGTCAGCAGTGGGACATCACAAGATCCCATATTTTTTTTTGCTGTCAAAGGAAGAAACCTTGTAATTTAAATTTGAAAACTCTCCACAGACTGGATATGGTACAACAGATCATCCATGCTCAGCCCAGCTCACTGTAAAACTTACATGAAGCCCGTCACACAAATTTAAAAATAAGGTGTTTTCTACTCAAAATTTTTTCCCTCAGGTTACTGTGTTACACTACTGCAATCCTCTGTATGTGTTTAAGATTTCTGGGGGAACTGTGCCATGGCTCTGGGCTGACTAAAAGTAAACTGAACTGCCAGATCTTTTTAGCTGTGGGTCATCACTTCTTGAGATCACTTGCCTGGCTCCCAACCAATGCTGTTCACACAGTAGAGGATGCACTTCCATAGAGCCCCATAACATATGTAACCCATGGAGACACCTCAGATAACCTGGAGAATCTTAAAGGGCACAAGGCAAGTATGGGTGAGCAACTAAATAAGAAAACAAAATGTATGCACTGTATTTATACTAGTGGCAGAACAAGGAAATAGATGCATTGATTCCTTATCTGCACCAATACAAGTTTTGTGACATCAGAAGTACACTGTAATGCCTGGTTGGTTATTCAAGCTTTTCTTTTAGTGAAAGAAACTAGTTTTCTTTACATGGAAAAGTGAGAAGCTGTCTTTACTTTTGTCAGTAAATGTTAAGACTTGTGACTTGACTGTTGGGCCTTCTTTTATAAAATATTAATGAGTAGATCTTCCTAGAAGTACAGAAAATGTAAAAAAATTAGTAAAACCCTAATAAAAGTGAATGCAATTTAGTCTGTAACAACAATTAAAACACTTGTGAGATCTTTCATCTCTGTAAATCAGTATGTGTTTCCTAAAAGCAGAGCTCATGAACCTCATGCAGGTTTCAGTCTTGTAGTTGGACTCCTTTAGGCTCAAAGAGGTGGAACAAGTTTCTCTCCCATGCAGTTCCTTAGGTGACTCCAGATATAAACCATCATTTTTGGTAAGGTTAGTGCTCAGGTAAAGTCAGTCTTACTGCTTCTCTGATGGTTTCCAGATGCCTCAGAACAAGGGCAGAACTTACACATATCTTCCTAAAAAAGTCAACATAGATCTAACTTCAGATGTGTATTGAGCTCTTTGGGACTAGAAATAAGTGATATTGCAAAATTGTGAAACTTGTAAAACTGTTTTTCTGCACCATTTTGACAATTGTGTATTTCCATATTACCACAAGAAAGTGGTAATACCTCAGCCTCATAATGAACAGAACACTATGGAACAAGGATAACATTCAAAATCAGTCAGTGTTTTCGTCCTGTAACGCTTACAGATAGTCTGATTTCCTCATGGTTTTCATTTGGGAAAACTCCAGGGATTTAGGAAACTAATTTCTGTGTAACTCAAAAAGAGGCACAAAAGCAATCTCCAGTCCTTCCTCAGGTTTGTGGATAACAGCTGTAGGAATCTAAACTCCAGCTCACATCCTACAGAAAAAGTGATGTAATTCAAAAGTCTGAAAAGAATTGCTCTGTCTTCTCTTGAGAGGGCCAGGGGAGCAACTTCTGCCCACCCATATGCAAGAAGGATGTTTATTGCCAACAGGTGGGGGGAATTATGTGCTTGCTGTCTTTTCCATCCTGCACTTTTTGTACAGCAATATTCAATTATGCAATACTTTTCAAGGAACAACATAAAGAGTTAACTGCTAAGTAGGAGTTGAGGAGACTGTAGAGTGAGAGACAAATTAGTTTTGCTGTGGCACTAAGCAATGCAATAAGGAAATAAAGAAAATACAGGTTTGAATATCAAATCAATGCTTTATCTATGAGGTAGTGCTGCCTCTAAGCAAAACGAATAAATATTCCCAGGCAAAACACAACTCTCAGTGGTATTTCAATGAATGCTTCTACTTTTTTCATAACTCTTACATCAGTTTTTATTTTTGTCACCATGTTCTCACATTCAAACTAACATAGCTTTTGCCATCACATGGGTTGGAATACAAACACTGCCGATGATCACAATGTCAACATATTTTAGGATGCAGAAAGACAACTGAAAAATTTTTATATACTTCAGTTTAAGACTGCTATCATACAGGAACAGAGCTTTTTTTTCCCCCTCCAAATACTATTCAATGCATCTTCCTGGCAGGGGAAATTATTTTTCCAAACTGAGTCTTTAAAGGATATTATTTTTTTAATAGGAGCGTCTTTGAGATAGAACACATGCCCTTGTTTCCCTATCCACATCATAAAATGTTTTTCCCATTCATCACCAATAGCTGCCTTTTTTTTTTTTTTCCTATGAAAGCTTTTATAGAGCCTGCCCCTATATTTTAGCTGTTTCTGACATAGTGGATCCACAATCCCAATTATGGTTGTGGACTGCAGTACAGCTGTAACATAAATGATAAACAGAGTCCTTAAGCTTATCTGACTTCTTAAATAAAACTTTGAAAATACAAAGAGGTAGGTGGACAGAATTATTAAGCAAGCTGGTTGTAACTGCCTGTTGAACTAATCAATTCATATAAAGATGAGGAAACATAGGGGAAGACGTTAAAAGTGAGGTTGGTATTCTGCAGCCTATGGAATTCAGTAAGATCTGAATGAGTAGTGTACCTAGATAAAGATGGCATCCCATTATGTTTGCATATTAAGGGTTATATTGTGAAACTTAGCATTTTGCAAGATTTATACTGAAGTAGAATGGCCAAAGCCAAGGAGAAGTGACAGCTCCCAGGAAACTCAGCTGAGGCATTCTACATCGTAGTGCATGTGTCAGGCTAGCAGTCACACTTCGGGCCCACAGAACCACACAATTGTTCCCTAATAGAATCAGGAGACTGGGCTATCCAGTAATTTGGCTTTGGCTATGTCTACAGAGTTTTTGATTTCACTATTATGGCCTCAGAAATCCTCATCTTAAAGCCTTATGGTAGTAGCAGATCCAGATGTTAACTAACCACTGAATTATTCTAATGCAATTGTGGAAAAATATTATTAAAATGCCTTGTGAAATCAAACAGCATCCTCTCAGAATGGCAGATGTACTGTTTACATGGGATATGCTTTTTCCATGAAAGAGAACAGAAGCTAAATATACTAAAACTCATGTGAAATTAGTCTTCAGAAACATTTAGCTGTGTAATATTATAGACCATGGTGAACAATGATATCCCAGCCCAAAAAAGCACCTTAATCAGGGCCTCTCTCTCCTATGGCACCATCCTATTTTCAATTAACAATGCTTTCAGATGAGCCGAAAAGGGTACTTTGCTCCCACCATTACAATTTCTGCTATTCTTTTCTTTACCGTTTACAAAAGCATGAAAGCATTGGATTGCTAATTACTTTTATCTAGCCTATAGGAAAATTAGTTTATCTTCCTGATCAAAGCAAATTAGGCAGATCATGGCTGATTAGAATGCAACAGTAAAATCTCCATACTTTCTATTCCACCCCCTTTTCTCTCAGAAATGGGGCCTGTGTCAAATATGTAGGTATTTCCCACGGCCAGTCTGGACTTGGTTTCCAACGGGCTCTGGGGCTGGGACAATGGTTCTTACACAGACACTGAAGTTCTTTAGTTCAGTCATTGTGCAGGGAAAGAACTGGTAACCCCTTAGCTAGCATTTGATGAAACATCTAGATTTACATATTTCCCTAATTGCATTTTTTGAATGTGAGTGAGATTTATCTGACCGGAGTTAAATGCCTCCTTTATTGTACTACTGAAAATACAAACCTATGCTCTCCAGGCAGAGTTGCACTTGGTTCTAATCCCAGCATTAAAACACTGGTTTCCTCTACACTGGGACAAAGCGATGTCTACCTTTACTTCTCAAAGCACTATCTAAAGGAGGCTCCCAAGGTGGCTGCTGAATCACATTGCAAAACTGAATACCATTACTCCTTCTGAGTAACTGCATTTTCTATCACTCTAGTAATTTACCCCTCACTTTTTACCCTTCATAACTCATTCCCCCTCCGTTTGTGTTCTATGGCTTTAATAGCTGAAAGCCAAGCTATACTGCTACTTTATTTACAACCAATTACTATAAATTAACAGTAAATCTCACATTTAGCTCCATTTAAACATCACTATGCAGCTGCCCATTTGAAAATAAAATGGTTGCCTTCTTTCACTTCAGTGGGCACAATACAAAACATCCATTGAGTTTTTCCTTTATTGCAGCTGCCAATGCCCAGCCGACTTTTAACAAACCAACCAAGCGGAATAACAATGCAGCTGCAACATTTTATGGTATTTCTGTTAGTTCTCTTTTGAGACTGAAGGTGTTAATTAGGAATCAAAGAATACAACCCTGCCAGCTTTCTTTCACAAACTATACTCTGGCCATTCCAGTTTTCAGAAGGAAAATAAATCTAATAAAGGGACAAAAATGTTGTTTGTCACACCAGTAACGTGTATTTAAGATCCTTTGATCACAAGCTTTTTATGCAGTCTTGTCAGACAGGCTGAAAATATTTTTTTCCTCTCTTTTCTCCTTTCTTCAGACTTTTCTGAATTCTAATTCCAGGATTGTCTGGAATGGTGAAAAAAAGATAGAAACTGGGATGCTTGATGGGTTAAAATTGGTTTGCTGAGCAAACCAGCTTTGGATCAAATAAAATAATAATTGCTCCTTTTTCTATTCAGGTGTAAGTTATTTTGAAATACAAATGATCTGTTCCTGTTACAGAGTTTAGTAATTTTGTAATTTAAAATGTCAGTTAATATTTCAAGCATTTAATTATGTGCATGTGTTTTAATATTAGTACATCAATAGTTTTGTGGAATCTCATTTTAAACCCCAAAATGTTGAAAAATATCTGTAACATACATTCATTCACATGTACCATACAATATATATTTGATGTTTTAGTTACACTTATTAACCATAATCATGTTAGATACATTCAAAGGCAGCAGCATGTGTCACTTTCTTTAGTCAAAATTAAAACCTTAAAATAGGTTTATGAAGTTAGCACAACTGAGAATTAGTCAAGCATGCTTGCTTACCCAGTAAGAGCTTTCACTCTTAAATACACAAATCATACCAAAATCCATTAATCCTGCCAGAGAACAGCAGAAAGAAGATCTGGTTGTTGATTTAATGATAATGAATTGAGCAGGCTCTTAAGGCTACTTGCAGTGTTTTCTGAACTGTAAAACAAAGTCAATTTTAATAAACACTTTTTACAGATGTATATATAAGTTTTCTTTGCCTTAAACACCACATTAGAGAAATAGGAGTCTAAAATACAGCTCTACTTACCCAGTCATACATTTAATATAGTTTCTTATAATGTTAAGTATATATAGAGGCTGATTATAAAATGCATCTGAGGGTTTTAATATGTGATAACCCAGAAATACAGAACAGCCTTGAAAATGTTAAAATACAAATCTTAGCAAAAAAGAGAAGTTCTGGTGAATGTTGTCATGCTGTATGTCTCATGTAAAGCATAGTTTCTGGCTACTGAAAGAGATTCACAAGGAGATGATTCAGTTATAAAGGTACATATTCTTTAGTGCCCCAAGTGTACCATTTCTTACATTCCTGAATTTTAGAACAGCAAAACATAAAATTGGAAGATTTATGTGTTTTTTTTAAAAACAAACATGTTTCCTTTTTTTTTTTTTTGGTAAAGGGATAATATGAGATGATAACCTATTAATTTGGGTGATTGCTCTATTTTTACTTGTTAAACATTGGTTGTGGATGCAGAATTTGGCTGATTTTCCCAGCAAGCAATGGTAGCTGGAAGACAGAAGATAATATTCCCTTTCTGCATGTGGAATATAGTAAAAAGCAAATATACTTGAAACTGGCTGCTGCAATCACTTCTTACAAGGCTTTTGTTCTGTTATTGTATCATAATAGTGCTACAGTATCCAAAGGAATGAAATTAGTTTTGTAGCAAGAAGTTGAGTATATACACACAAGCCATGCTTCTTTCTATAGGGTTAATAATTATTATCAATGTTAATAATTTGTTCTGGATGATATATTTCATGAATTTTCAGAGCACAGTGACATTTTCAACTGTAAGGTCATATCTGATGCGTTTTTCACTTTCTTAAATGTGGCCTCGTATGCTCTATAGGCTAATTCTACATATATATATCTATATATCTATATATATAGATATATAGATATATCTATATATATCTGGGGCGAAGTTTGCCATTAGGCAGACAAAAATGTTCTACCCATAGTTCAATATGGAATAATCAGGATTTTTTTTCATATTTAGGAAAAAGTTTTTCCCCGGTCATAATTTTGAAATTATCTGTGTGTATACATATATAGAATTTGGTGTACATACTTCACACTTACTAGACTCACAAATTCAAGAACTGTGACTTATAGAGCTATGTCTGGGTGAAAATTTTCTAAATTGAAGCACTATAAATGAACTCAGATTCTCCAAGAATGTTTAGCTGCTCAGTTTTGCTGAATTCTAGATTCATCTGGAATACTCTAAAGAATTTATACTGCGTCTGTTATAAGCATCATCAATGAAATTTTTACAAAATATTGTTCATCAACTATACCAAATTAATCAAGAGAAAAGACTTTTGCTAATGAGCACGACTACAACTAAATCGAAGGTAAGAAAATCCCATCCTTATGGTTTTCTGTAGGGTCATTTTTGCACAGGAATCTGCAATGGTGCAAGGGCACCAGAAAAGTCTTCTGTTCCCCTTCATCTGCTCACTGAAGTCCCAATCTGTTGTCCCTATCCCTTCAGCCCTGCTGGTTTAGACGTTTCTGTGGCCGCATTCAGTGAAATGAGATGCATACCTTTCAACCAGAAATGTGTTTCTTTTTAAACTAGATTATTTCACAGAAGTGTTTAGGAGCACGGTCCAACAAAGAGCTGAGTCAGCACAGCTGAAAGAGATGGAGCCTAGAGCAGGAGGGTGGGAACAGCTGCCTCCCAGGGGAGGGAAAGGCCAATCTGGACCTCTAAACATGTTTCTGTTTCAGAGGGACTCTTAATATGGAAGCACATTTTTTTCCTGAGTTTCCCATTCCAACTCCAACCTTCCAGAAAATTTTGAGCACTATCTTCTTCCAATTCTGTGAATTCAGAAACTTAACTAGCAAAGACAATCAACTCCTACACAGGGAATTCTGCTGCAGAAAGCAAGTTCTTTTCACAGTGCCCTGCCCCACTAAGCAAAATCATCAACTGCACTTGAGCCAGGACTCTCAAGAGTCAGCACACATGCTGACTTGGAAGTTCACTTTTCGTGGTCTACTTTTTCAGAGTTGTTTTTCCTCACAGATCTAGTCAGTCCTAAATCTGTTTCCTTTCACAGCTTGGAGAAAGAGCCTATTTTGTTTTCTTCTGCTTTTGAATGATGAAATTTTGTGCTTGTGGGACCAAAAGGGAAAGTGTATAGATGAAACCTATCAGAAAATAAAGCATACAAATCAAGCTTTTCCTACCCTCTTTCACTAAAGTATTAATGTTGTAAGATTTCATTACACATCCTCAAGTACAATCTTCAGACTGAACTCTACATGTCCACAGTGTCTTCACTCTGTTGTCCTTTCAGGCAGAGTAATTAGAGCAGAGAACAAATTGGCTCTCAAAGGTAGCTTCTGCAGCCGTGGCACTGATTTCAATTACTCTGTATTTTTTTCATTTTGGTGAGTAAATAATTAAAAAAAAAATTGTATTCACCAAACATTCACTGTTTATTTTGAGAACTTTAATTTAAAGGAATTTTAAAAAGCCCAAACAACTTACCATAAAAGCATACAACACAATAAATATTGTAAGGCTCCAACATATGCCAAGAAGCTCTTTGCCAGCCTGTATACAGGCACATACAATATCTCTGTGTATTGCAAGAAGTGCAACTTAGAAAGGAAACAGACTTCTTTATCCTATCAGGTAAAGTCTGAAAAAAAAAGAGACGTAATTCAGATACAATACCTACAAAAATCTTAGGAAAAGACTCTTCCTAGATCTGGAATAGTAATTTAAGAATCTTGAAAAAGGTTTGTTTTCTGGTGTAAGGTATTAAAGATGGTAAGGACAAAGGTCTTAAAAGCTGTATAAGCACTCAGAGATGCAGATGGCAAACACAGACATACTAGGAAGGGACCATGCACCTAGCAGAAGATACGGAGGCAAAAGTCTCCATAGCTGATTCCCTGATGTCACCCCAGTCACAGCAAAATCTATCTTTCCTTCCAGACACAAACCAGTTAGGTCAACAGCCGTGTCCAAAATAATGTAACTGCCAGACTTTCATGAACACAGGATATCTTGGTATCCAAGGAAAAAAATAATGTACAGCTGAGTAGTATTTCCCCTTTGACAGAATGAAGGATTCAGATACTGAGAAAAAGATACACTAGTTTTTATATCTTAACATATTTAAGACCTGAAAGGTAGGATTTAAAGGATGTGTGGAGGCACTGTGCTGTGGAGAAGCACTGCACCTGAAATCATCACCCTGAAGATGCACACACTGGCATTAGCCTACACAGAAAACATAATATGTAAAATAAATCATTTTACTGGTGAGCTTTACTTACGAGTAGCAAAGCTTGTAGTTATATTGTCATACCTTCTGCATGTGAAAGTTTAAGAACATAGATGTAATTTTGTTTAAAATCCAAGAAAAGCCAGTTATTTGAACTACTAAACTAAACTTACAGTTCTCACAGAACATCATTTTTAACAGAACTGAGGAAGAGTGGATCAGTCTGAACAGTCCTCATTCACTTGTAAGTAACTCTGTTGGGATGAGACAGTGGTATATGGCAAACCTCCTCAGAAGCCAGACAAAGACATTTTACATTCTCTGCTTGACAGTTCCGACTAGTGGAACAATTCCCTATATATACATGAGCTGACTGCTTTTCTAAGAAGCCTTTCTTTGTGAGCTGTATTGCTGTCTTAAGTAACCTACAAAGGAAAATATTTTAAAATAGCAAAATAGATTAACAGACACCCCTACTCATGAATTTTAGAAGCAGCATGAACTCTACTCTACTACCCCTTACTGAATTCTCCTTAGTAAGTAGCACAGTCAATGGCATCATGTGCTCTGTAAAATATTGATAGAGTAGCATGAGGGACAGAACAGGTATTTAAACTGGTAATCAACCTTTTATACATTTTAATATCACTCAGCCTCATGTATATACTTACCCAGTGACATCCCAAACTTGTTTCTCTCCAGCAGGAATCTATTAATGGAAAACTGTAGGTTTATTTAAAGTCATATGTCTGAAGATATTATTCCATTGGTCTAACATGCATTTTCATTTGTCCAGTTTGAATTTTTATCGGTCAATACTGCGTCTCATATTAATCAATATGTTAATACTCAAAATATTATGTTAATACAATTTATTCTCCGAGTGCTTGATAATAATCTTAAAGTTAGTTTATGATGTCATGCCACCGGCAAATCTAACCATCATCTTGCCTACAAAACATTTAATTTTGTATTTTTACTAAAAATGGCAGTCAGAGACAACTACATGAACAAGATTATCATGGAAAGAAAGAAATAAAACCAATATTCACAGGAAATAAAACTCTTGATTTTACATGATGTGCATTATCTATTTTGGTGGATGATGACATTAAAGGGAACATAAATATCTGAATGTTGTTGGGATATCTTTCTCTACTTTTAAAACCTTGTGTTACTGGAATCAATCTCTGTGCACAGTTCTTTCGTTATACTTCCCCTGACACAGAACAAAATATTCAAAACATGTCTTTTTTAACTAGAAATGAAAACATACATATAGTACGTCATTAAAATACAAACTCAAGAATTATATGCTCTGAAGCAGCACTGCAGAATCATCTTATTTCAAAGTTTCTATCTCATACTCTAAATGCTGAGAAATTCCACTTCATTTTTTGTCTTCATCAATAATTGTGCCACAGTGTATAAAGAAAAATTTTGAACTCCTGCTGTTCTCTGTCATTCTTCTACTTGGTGCAAGCTCTGGTTGTTTCAGACCAGCTCTCACAGCCTCGGACCGTGTGTTCCCAAAGTGCACCCAGGGTCACTGCAGGAGCAGCAGTGAGAAGCAGTCCCCTCTAACTGCACCTGGGCCTTGGGCATGTGCTTCCCACTCTGCTTGAAGCCTTCAGTTGGCCCAGTGAGCCAGGGGCTGCTCCGAGTGTTAAACAGCTGCAGATATACCAGTTGCTTGATCCCCTTCTTAGACCCATCTTCTAATGTCCCATTGGTTAGTGCTGGCCCAAGGCATTTCGTTGTAAACAGACTCAGCTGCATGGAGGAACACTCAGTTGATGTCTAAACCTGCTAATAAATGTTAAATCACTAAGTCTTTTAATTTCTGGATTTTTTTCTGATAAGCAACACCATTTTACAGAGAGGGAAAGAACATTTATCTTTTATACTACTAGTGATATAACTAACTGAAAGAATATAGACATAATGCTTTGCTGGTAAGGTGTATTTTTTTCCCTTTATGTCTTTGTGTTATAATTCTCCTGTGGCTGAGACACCCATCCATTTACCAAATTCACAGTTACATGATGATACACAGATTTCTTATTTTCATTTGGTCATTATTGTACAACCACCTTAATACTGATTTATAAAAACTGTGAACACAACTTAATGGAAGTTCTTCATGCTAAAATCCAAACCACTAATGAATGTCATTAACAATTAATTAATATCATTGCTACTTAGGTGATTACTCATTCACCAAAAACTAAAAAAATATCTGCTTGTGTACTTGGAGATATTTGGATAAAGAGTGAGTAATTTCCCTTAGGTTAGACTCATCACGCCCCAATAGAATCCTCTACAATAGAACTAACTGTGACATACCAGAGGCTCAATCCACATCATTGAAAGGAGTTTCAGTTCTAGCTTCATTGGGAACCAAACTGGCACAGAATTAGTTTTCCCAAACCCTTATCAGAAGGGATTAAACTAGCAGCACATTGAGAGCAGGCAGCATTTCCTTATGGACTTCCCACCCAGAGATACAACACTGCAAATAATACCATCCAGTAAATCTGGGTATTACAAATTCCTTGTGAAATCTGATGCTCTTGCCCTGCATTAAGGAAAGACAGGCAGGAACACAGAACTGCATGACTACAAGATGTCGTATCCATGATTGATGATAAATGTAGAAAACAGACCACATCTGGCTTCAGGTTTACAGGATTTCTCACAAATTGACCAGAGACAGCCATTGAAGGCAGAACAGCTGAGGCACCAGTGTGTTCAGAAATGTGATTTTGATAACTCTATTTGGTATGACAGTTGTTTCTGCCTATGATAAATGGAATGAATGTACCACAGCACTGTGCAAGCATCCTCCAAAAAAACTGTTGCTCTGTTCACTGAATGCTATCATCAATGGCCACAAAAGGACTGAAAACCAAAAGAAATTCCTTCCTTCCCCAAACTCCTGCAAACTCTCTACAGCTGACACAACTCCCTGACACAATTCCCCTGCCAGAGTCTGCATCCTGATGTAAACAAGGCAATAATGATGATCACTTGGTTGTCTGCCTAAAATATTTTTTTTCAAAAGAAAATACATACTTTTATTTATTTCAAAAAGACGGACACTGTGCATACTAATGACAGAAGCTTTTCTGTCAAGAGCTGGCACTTTAAAAGCAAAGCAGAGGCTTAGATTTAATTATATTCACTAATACTTCTCAAAAATCTTCAAATTTTTCCAATTTGATTTATTTTAGCAATACCAATTCCACACAATTAAATTAGTTCCATTAGTATAAACATAGCAGAAACTACGTGAAGTCTTCCTTGGCATAAATCTATTAATTTACATGCATGGAATTGCACACAGAGATGGATCTTTGTCATGAGTGGGTGTCTTAGGTTGCTCAAAGAATCACTGGTAAAAGCAGGTTTAATATTAAATTGAAAGTATGACAAAGCTCATTGGTAAGGTCCACTCTACTACTTACTAGATTATTAAAGCACACAGAGAAAAATCAAACTGAAATCTAAAATTCGACAAAAATGATCTCTGTGAAGGCTGGGGATAAAAAAGGGTAAGGATTAAAAGGAATAAGAGGCTCTTCCAATTAGTTACAAAGTTTAGAGTACACCCACCTGTCAAACTGAACCCTAGACTTAAGCCTATGATGGCTTAAGCCTAAAGATTTTAACCACATTTAAACTTAGCAGCACTTAATCAATAGCCCTAATTTAGACAATTTATCAAAAGATTCAATAGAATTTACTAAAAGCATAATAGCAGCTCATTTATAGAGCTACCTTATGAATCTAACCTACTTAAAAATCTAAGAGAGAAACATTCACAGCACATTTGCTACGGCATAGTCGCACTCACACAAACACCTAAAGGAGTATGTACAAGGTATAGATCTGTGAAAAATTCACCTTTAACTGCAGTACTCACATCAGATGCCCTTGCATCTTCTCTGTGGGTGAAGGCTTGAGTCTCAAGGATTGGGGATATTGACCCAGGTTCCATGGGTGGCGTTTGGCAGTGATCCCACAAGTACAGCAAACTTGAGAGTTTGCTGGCTCTGAGATGTGTCCCACTCAGAGGGAGATTCCTGGTCACAGCTTACTGTGAACCAGGAGAGCTCAAAGGGTCTCACTCAAGACTGCTGTTTATAGGGTCGCAAGGCAGCTGGCTTTAGTCACAGTAATTTTCCATCATGGTCACAATTTGGGTTGGTAACTTTCTTTGAAAGTTTGATAACAAAAATATTGTTCCACTCAGATTGTCATTCAAGCAAGAAAAATAAGTTTCCATGGCTGTTCATTAAAAAACAGGAGCTCATTAGACAACTAGTTCCTGGGAGCAGACAGGGTTTCTTATAAGAACAAAAGGAGGTTAGCCCAGATGCTGTTCATTAAGGCTGAGGGCTAACAAGTGTTTCTGAGATCATAGTACATATTCAGTAAACATTTTTAATTCTAAAAACCTGTACCTCAAGATTTCAAGAATGTGTTTAGCTATGTTCTGTATTATCTCTATCTTTCAGGTAGTTAGGATGTTCCAAAGTGCTTGTCCTGGTCTTTCTTTTCCCATCTTCTGTCTTGGCCAGAAGGAAGTAAAGTTCTGGCACTTGACACTTCACACTAGTTTACATATGCGTAGGCAACAGGTAAGGGGCAACATGAAGCCTCCATATGCTGGGGAACTTACAGTCTTCCCAGATGCTATTCTCTGATCAAGAGCTTTCACATTGTCCCTTTTCAGTGCTAGGCCTAAAAAAGACCACATGAAATCCTTTTCCTGCTACCAACTGCTCTTCCACGGTGCCTCATGCTCAAGTTTTAAAAACACCTATCAGCAGTACAGCACATCCTTACTCTTCACCCTACCACAACTATATCCTCAGGTCTTATCTCCACTAAAGAAACAAATGTTTCTGATAATAACTCTGCCTAACTGTGTGCTACAAAGCCTTACTGCGTACACATGGCACAAATGCAAATTTAGAATTTAATGCTAGATGAGAGTACCACTTCTCCTGAGGGTTTAAAATGTTTAAAATTGGTTGAGCTGCCTGATGGGACGTACATTTCACTACTCTACCGCATTGATACAGGCAGATTCCCAAGCAACCTGCTTTCTTTTTGTTCTCCGAGTACTTTTTGTTGCTCAGTTAACCTCCCTGTCATTGTGTGTGCCTGTTGCAGGTTACAGTCAATACAGTGAGGTTTTATGCAGGCACACACTAGGACAGGAATGTACTCCCTGAGACCCTTGTCAGGTCACAAGGTTGAACCTGCACCTCTTTTGGACTGCTTCCAAATCCTTGTCTTTGCACAACTTCAGCACAAGTGCAGGCAATAGTTCCATATAGCACCAAGCATATGGATCCTGTATTTTCTTGTCAGCAGGTCAAATATTACTCTCAGATGCCTGCATAGACTTTACTCATTCCAATAAGAATCTTATATACCACAGAGTTCAGCTCATATAGACAGCCAGGAGCAAAACTGAAAGGCAACCATATGTCCTTGTGAAGAGAAGAAAATTCATGGGGACTTCCCTTATTTTACCATATCATACTCATAATTAGCACTTAGTTAAGTATTCTTAATCTGCAGATCTCCAACTTTTTTCAGCCACCACCAAATTAGTCAAATTCAGATATAAGTAGTTGTCCCAGCCACCACATATGTAGAGTAAGATTAGAGAAAAGTTGCATGACTTACTTGAATTCATAAATTACTATATCCAGGAGCAGAATTTAAAGGTCTCTCTACCTGAATCCCAGTTATGGCTAACTGGTAATAGACCCTGTTCTCAGAAGCAGTTTCTGCCCTTTTTTCATGCTTCCAAAATGACTATCTCTGTGAATTGGGGTGTTTAAGAAATTTTGGGTTCTATGCCTTCAGAAGGATGAATCTTATTTCTGGACACTGGAGAACTTGGTCTTGCCCTCCACCACAAACCTAAATGCAACTTCATCGTATGTGAGACCAAGAGGAGAAATATTTGATTTCTGAGGCAGCCTCCACACCAAGCTGATTAAGGATCAAGCTCAAAGGCAAGTTACTCACCAAGGTGGTTCAGAACAGGTAACTTTCAATTCTGGATGAGAGAGAGTTTTGTCTTATCTTACTTGCTTCCTTTGCCAGTTATGACCTACTCCTTCCCTCAGGGTACACAGAGACTCATTTACAAACTCAGTGAATGCCAAATCAGCGAAGCTGCACTTCCCTTGATGCTGACATCACCACATATCTGTTCTCTCATTCACTTGCACTAGCATTTTTATTATCACAGGATTCAGAAGACATGGTATAACTGGCATCATAAGATGCCTACTGCTGCAGAAATGAGGGCTAGAAAAGTCCTATTTCTGTGTAGTATCAGTGCTTTAACTGTTCTATCCTAAAACAAAGCAGGCTGAAGTGCTAGGTAAAGAAACTAAGAGAAAAAAAAAAAAAAAAAAAAGAGAAGTAGTAGCACCAAATACCAGCTTTACTCTTCTACCTCCTACCCCTGCTTCATAAATATCAGTATCAAATTATTGTGCACTTTTCAAGGGAAAATCTGTATGACACAAGCATAAAAAGAAAGGGTTAAGTTTATTCACAATAATACACATTGTCCCAATCCAAAAACTACTTCTGTGTTACTTAAGTAATTAATGCTTAAGTTTAATAATTTCACTAAGCATGGTTATTCTCAATAAAAAGGAAACCATTTAATCAAGTGTCATCAAAAGAGAGGAGAGATTTTGTGTAGTGGGAGTTATAGTTGTTTGTGCCACTTTAGGGTGGTAGATTCTTTTTTTAATTTGTCCAAAATCTGTCTGTATATCTCCATGCACACAATATCATAGCACCTGTACAAAACCGACTATACTTCTAAAATATAATGTGAAATGTTTTAGCAATTTTTAATCAAAAGATGTCCTTAAATTATTTCATTTCAGCTACATAACTTAATGTAGCTTAACTTTCAACTTAACTGTTGAAAGACAGTGCAGTCCAGATAAAACTAAATACTCAAATCAGTGTAAGATTTTGAAAATTTTTGAAATAAATTGTATTAAATGATTTATGATATACACAATGCTTTAGGCTGTGCAATGAGACAGTAGAGCAGAACAGTTTAATGGAACTACTCCCCACAAATGAACTGATACTTGGGAAAGGGAAAATTGTTTTAGAATTATTAAAGGCCTTGATCAACAAACATTTGCACATGTGATTTCAGTGGAACCATTCCTGACACTAGAGTTAAGTATCTGGATAAGTATTTGCAGGACTGAAGCCAAATCATACAATTGGACCCAAACTAAGAGCCCATTTGTTACCAATAAAATCCCAGTTTGGGAGTGGCTGATTATTATAATTATCATTGTTGGATAACACAACACTTCAGATTAATTATTTTTTGCAGCAGTGACTAGACATGAAAATATAACTTATCCTTTCAGGGAATGACCTCAGTGCCATGGCCACAGCCTCCAAAACCCAAAGCTCATAGCTAAAAATTAGTAAAACATAGCAAAACAATAAAACTGGAAAATGATACAGAATGTACTGTCCAAGAGAAGCTGTATACAACTGCATCAGTTCCTGGGGACTTCCATTGCAATCCCACTTCATTCCAGCTTAGAGTTCCAGGGATTGCTGGTCCTTAGTATAATATGAGCTGCTTGGGGGTCTTTTTCATCTAAACGGCAAAGACATTCCAGGACAGTATTTCTATTTGGGTGCTGCTGCTTTAATACTTAATTTCTAAGGTCTCTAATCCAAAAATTACAAACTATTGCCTGTAGACTTTCAGAGAAAAAAAAAAGCACAAGGACTAAGTCAGGGTACCATGAGCTGCTGTCCTATATGGTTGAAACAGTTCACTATCTTAGTTTTGTACATTTTGTATTTAAACCTCAATTCCGAGAGATGGAAGGAGGTAGCACTCCTTCAAGTGTCAGCAACATCATTTCAGGCCCTACCCATCCCCAGCCACACTTATTTCTTTTATAATTCTCCAGGCAATAAATTTCTCACATCTGATCAGTAAAATTGTACAGGAGATTCTCAGGTTTTCTCAGCAAACAGTACAGAGCATATAGCATATGGATTTGCTGCACGAATTGCTAAATCTCTGAGGAGTAAGCATGCTTTGATCACATCTTATTTTTTTTTAAGATGTTAGGGTATTTTCTTCCAACTGAAGTCTAAGGTTGTTCTGGTATGTCAAAAACACCACATCATGTTCTGCCTTCAATCAGTTTTGAAGCCAAAGGAACCACACCTTATTTACCATAATTTTTAGTGGGAAAAGAATCAGATCTGATGGACAGTTCAAGTAAGGCAGTCAGGGAAAACATCATAAATTGTATTAATCATTACCATTTAAATAGCCAACAGAGAATTAAGAAAGCAGTGCAATGCAGATGAAATATTATCTTGGCCAACAAACAGAATAAAAGAAAGTGATCTGGACTACTGAAAAATTGGTAGCAATTTTAAGCATTTGAAAGACAAATGCCATCACAGAGAAGACTGGGTTAACAAGGGAGCACTTGAGGAAAGTCTAATCTCTGCTGGCATGCTGACTGGGAAGGTCAGCCCGGTGCACGCGTTCTCAGCTGGAGTCAGGCTCCCTCTGCCCGGCCAATTGTCCTGTGCACCTTCAATTTGGTTGAGATACCAACCAAACTAAAGGTGCCTTCACTTTGTCAGCGCCTTACATCCTGCCAGTTTAAAGACAGCTTCCTTTTCCCTGTCAATCTATGCAGTGTTTCCACAGAGCAAATGCTAAAGGAGACGGGTAATGTGTGAAAGCCTTTTTTTACCTCTTCTTAGCAGCAAAAGGCTCTTTAGGAAGTAGTGTAAAGAGTTATTTTTAGCACTGTATTCTCAGGTGAGAAGAATGGCATTTCAAAACACATTTTCAATCCAAATTTTTCTCAGAGAAACTGACTTGACACATTATGTTTTGAAATTTAAAGCATATCAAGAGAAAACTGGCAAATGTGAACTTTACATAGTTTGTTACTTCACTTTTTGTTTACCTCTAATTTATCTATGTGTATATTTCACCTCTGCATATGTGCTATCACAACGAGTAGAGAGGAAATGTTACATTTCCTTTTCAGAAGGAAGATTTAGCACTAAATTCTAAATCCAGAGCCTGGATACACCTCCATCCTCAATAAGGACAAGATTCACATAACCAACTGAAACCACATGACAATCAGTTAATTAAAGGCCTATAAAATTTGTAGCTATGTAAAGAAGTACTTTCTAAGAAATGACACACATTTTATGGAATACTTAACTCCTAAGTCTTGTTAAGGGATCTGGAAGGTGTGAGAGACTTTATAAATCTCACTTCTTTGTAAGAAGATTCACTGCTGTTTGATCTCTTTGAAAAACCATGGTTATTCCCAAAATACCTCTGATGAAGACATGGACAAGACTTGAGTTTGGACTGTGAGGTCAGAATGACTAAAAGGGTGCAAATTTACCCCAAAGGATTGGTCTTAATGCTTGTGGATATTCCTGACACAGAAATTACTATATTTCTTATTTCAGAGACATTGTTAATTTCTGGGAACATACTTCTTTACCCTCAAAGTAGTAAGTATTTTTTTCACTCAGGTTCATTGTATTTTTTTTTCTTTTCATTTTTTATGTTTAGTAGTCTTAAACACTTTCAGATACCCTACAGGATTTTGACTGTGCTCTGCAGGAATAGTTATCATCAAATACAATAGTATAGCAATGAATGAAGTGGAAGGTCAAAATTTACTTGAAGAATGATATATTTGGAACCTTATAATATGCACTGATTTCTTCCTCATAGGTTCTAGTATAATAATATCAATGTTATCAAAATTTTGAGAAATAATTTTTCTTAATAAATTATTTTTATGAAAAATAAAAAAAATATATGGGTCATATTTCATGAAGTGTTAGCAAACATATTTACAATGTATGTTAAATTTAAACTTTTAAAGTAAACTATAATGTAAAAGGCAACATGCTGCAATATTTACTTTTGTATTCATGCATGTCTCTGTCATTTTATGATGGCAATATTTTGCAAACGTTTGCTTATCATTGACAGGTTTGGAATGAACACAGCATATGAATTGTCAGACAGCCCTGGCATTTATAGCAAATTTACTTTTTTGTATTGTCCGGGCCCAAAACAAAGAACCTCAACATTTATAAGTGCTGTCTCCTATATTGTCACCACATGATATTGAAAAGAAAATCTGTTTTCATTATGTGTAATACTAGAACAGGAGATCCCAGATTTTACACAATTTTTAACAAGTAATTATTTAGGTAAACTAGGACAAGCCTGTGGTTAAACAATGGAGTTAGGATATGGCATTTTTTCATTAATGAATGGCTTTGTCATAAACTTTACCTCTAACTTTGAGCAAGCCCTTCTCCACTTGTTTTCCACATCACAGCAAAAAGTAACAATATTTCACTTACTCATGGGTTTGGTTTGAGAATTAATGAGGGTCCCATGTGCAAAAGACCTGTAGATTCTGGCTGCTTCTTTCCACAGTGAACTGATAGGAAAGTGACCTGTTCTTAATTTGAAACAGAGACTCAGTGCTGCCCTTCATCAGCACATGGAATTCTCATTTATGTCAACAGGAGTTGCCTTGAATGCACTAAATACATTACTTAGCCTAAAAGTAAATGAAGAAAAAGGAATGGAAAGAAACTCATGGATTCTCCTTGCCTGCTCTTAAAAAGTCTAACAGTCATGGCAGTAGACACATGATCATAAATTAAAATATTTTTGATGGGAGGAAAAAATTGCTGTCTGGGATTATAAATGAGAATGGAGAAAATTGTAGCAGGTCCATCTGCAGAGTACATTTAGCTCTGCTGCAAAAGCACCATCATAACAAAAAAATGATGGTACATGCAAAATTCAGTCACCATAATATATCATGCTCTGTAGACATTTGTCCCACAATAAAACAAACCTTTAAGGGCCTCAGTACATTTCAGCTTTTCACACCATCTCCAGTGCACACCAAGAAAGCAGTTATCTTTTTCTCCTATGCCAGTGTTAAACTAAGATAAAAATGTCAGAAATTTAGAAAAAAACTCCAAAGTTTTAAAAGCTCAAACTTAATACAAGGTAGTATTAAAAACTGGTTTCGGTCAGATATATCTATAGTGCAAGAAAAGAATTGACTAAAGAAGATTTTTTTTATTTTTTTCTGGAAAGAGATTAAATATGAGTACACAATTTTAATCTCTTGCTTTGATCTGAAGTAAAAATTTTCACAGCAAAAAAAGACATTTTTGTTTTTTTGGGGGAAAAAAAAAAATAAAATAGAAAGGAGAATAATCAAGGAGCAGCTGGTTGGCCATTATCAAGCTCAGGGAGGCAAACATGCCTATAACAAGCAGGCATGTTTTAAAATTTGCCATTGCTTAGCCATCTACAGACAATGAGACTTGACAGTTCTTTACGGAAGGCAGGCAGGAGCTAAAATTCTGCATAATTAGGCAATAATTAATCAATCCAAGGATAGCAACCTTGTAAATTTGGAAACAGTAAGTGTAGCTGCCTATATGTATGAACCAGTCTTTTATACTTTATACTGCCTGCACACAGGCTTGGTCATTTAAAAGTCTGCCTGTGCATATAACTTTTTTACTTCAGGGTGTATGTTACTGAACAACAGAGGATTTTTGACTGGAGAAAGACATTCCCTCTGAAGGACAGAAGGACTTAAAAGTGCAGACTAGATCACAATCCTCCCAAGAAGCAGTTTACCAGAGGCAGAAGAACCCCAGCACAATGGCATTTTGACATCATCATGCATATGCTCTTTTCTTCTAAATAAACCAATCAAACAGTGGATTCTCCCAAGTTTTTCATTTCAGCATTCCTCCAAGCAATGAAGATTTAGGGTCTCTACTTCTTAACACAGGATATGTACAGCTTAAGTATACCTTTATACAATGACTGTCTACCTTTCTGCTTATGGCTTTCCAAAGAACCAGAAAACATAGTATCTTATGTATATCCAAAATCCTGATCTGCTACTTTTGGAACTAATGGCAGACCTTGTACATGTCTTAAGGATTGTATTTTTATTACACATAGCCAAAGTCTTGCTGAACTGCAAGTGGTCGTTCAGTAACGCTGACTGCTGACTCCTGCCTCCTAACATTATTAATAGCTTTGACTTTGAAATGTTTCTGATAAAATAAGCTAAAACAGACCTTAAGAAAATTTTCAGCATAGTATTTACATGAATAATATATAAAAAAGTCTTTCAGCTGCTCATCCTCTTTAAAAATAATTGCTATTTTCATTTAATTAGGCTTTTCCCTAATATATACTTAGATTTGGTTGGTTGCACTTGATTTCCACCTTGTCTATGTCATCATGTTTATCTTAGAAGTCAATTTCTAGCTCACTTTATTCTGTTTTTTCAGATGTGTGATATGTTTTAGGTCTTTTGAAGTATGGTAGTAACGGAGAAGTGTGCTCAGAATGATCATTTTGGTACCCCAGACACATAGCACTGTAAAAGCATCTTCAGAGTAACTATAGTAGAAAGCATGTTAATAGCATGTCAAATTATGGAGACTGGACAGACACGCTCAAAAACAGACTTTATGCTGGATACGAAGAATAAGCAGTAAATTAACAACCTACTGGTCATGCAACCACAAAAAACTATGGAATCAGTAAGGAAAACACCAAAGGAACACTTAGAACACCAGCACTTCCAACAGACGGAACCACGAAAGGCTAAACGACGCACATTGAGCCAAAAATAAGGAAACAAAGAAAGTTTCACTACAGTTTTGCGTGGGTCTCTTTGCTAATACAAAGCTTCTCCGTTCTCGCCGGCTCTGTCCCTACACGCTGTAACTCAGCGCGCCCGAGACGCAGCGCAGTCCGCAAGCACCGCAGCCCGTCCCGGCGAGGATGCCCTGTCAGGCGGGCACTGCGGGGCCCGGAGGAGCCTCCGGAGGGGCGGGGTGCGCCGGCCCGAGCGCGGACCTGGACACAGGCACCTGTGTCTGGCCACAGGCACTCGGGTCCCAGAGCGCTGCCCCCCTCCCGGGAGCGCGCTTTATTCACTGCCTTTGCTCCACCCGAGGGGAGATCTGTTAACGATTAAATCAGCGGCGGCCGCAGTTCAAAGCCCTGTCCCGGGAAGCAAAGGTGAAGATAACGTCCCTGCGGATCGCATCGAGTTTCTGCTGTTGCAATCGCTTTTAATTACCCTCCGAACGGCACATCACACAGCGATCCTCCGGGCGCCGGACCGGGCACCGCGATAGCCAGATACCTATAAACGTTTTACAACGCGCCCGCTGATTAAAAAGCGATTAGAAACTTATTTGAAGTCGGGTGTTCTCTCCGGGCGCGGAGCGCCGCCTGTCAGCGCCGGGGGCCGGCCCGAGCTCTCCCGCCGCCGCCGTGCGCCCTGCCCGGCCCGCCCGCACTTACAGGTAGGAGGTGAAGACGCTGAGGTTGGCGGGCACGGCGGTGAGCCCGCGGTCGGAGCAGTCGGCGCGGAGCAGCACTCCGTCCGGCTCGCAGCGGCACGGCGCCGGACAGCCCCGCGGG
>VZRF01006820.1:997843-1063277 GCA_013396875.1 Vireo altiloquus
GGCCGGCGGGCAGGCGGGAGGAGGGAGCGGGGGAACACCGCCTTCCGCCGGCCCTCCGTGCGGGCGGCCGCGCCTCGGCGCTCCGCTCCGACCCTGGTCTCACGCATTCACGCAGTGGGTCGGGCTGGAGGGGACCGCGGTTGCGGCATCTGGTCCAACCTCCCTGCTCAAGCAGTTATCCCAGAGCACGTTGAACAGGATTGCATCCAGGTAGTTCGTGAATACCTCCAGTGAGGGAGACTCCACAACCTGTTCCAATGCATGGTCACCGGCTCAGTAAAGAGGTTCTTCCTAATAATCGGGTAGAACTTCTGTGCATCATGCAGTTGTAGAACCTGAGTTCCAAACTGAGTTGGAAGGGACACATCGGGATTATCGAGGCCAAATCCTGGTCCTGCACAGGACACCCCAAGAATGTCCTCGTGTGCCCGAGAGCATTGTCCAGCTTCTGCTCGTTGCCCTGTGTCCTGTTGGTTGGCATCACTAAGAAAAGACTGGCTTCCCCTTCTTTGCATTCCTTCCTTTGGGTATTTATACACATTAATGAGGTCCCCTCTTGGTCCTTTCTTCTTGAGGGGGAGTCTCCCCGCAGGGCAGGGATGCACGTGGTGGACATTTCTGGAAGGTGGGAGAACAGGCAGTTGTGGAAGTGGGGGTGAGGGCCTGAGGCCATGGGGTGAGGTGTGGGTCTCTGGGGAGATGGGACAAAGGCTTGGGTGCTCCAGTGGGATGTTAGGGAGATCTAACCTCCAAGGCCGTATTTAGCTGGTCAGCGGTCCAGCTGCAGACCATGCTCCTGGTCAATGATGGGGAATCATCTTGCTTCTTTCATCACATGGTTAAATCACTAGCTCACTGACAGGAAAAAATTTTCTAAAGGAGGCTGGCTGCCGAGGGAAACTAAGTTCACAGTGAGACTGCCACTGAAAGCTCTTGAGTTGTCCTTCACTAATCTTCTTCCCATAGGTTCTCCTCAGGTAGTGCACAAAGTGGCCTCTGTGCTATGCTTCTGCAGCTGAGTGAGGGAAAGGTGAGAGTGGCAAGTTTTTTTAAAATGTTTTTCCTCCAAATCAGTTTTCAGTGTGAACAAAGTTGCCCACAAGCTCCAGATTTGAGACTAGCTGTGAGTTTAAGAACCCAGTCCCAGCCCAATTCCTGTTTAGACTGGTAACTAAATTGTTGGTCAGGCTACTCAATATGTATTGGAGAGCATTAGTTAAAGGTTTTCTGCTACACTCTCTTTGAATCTACAATTAAGTCTGAAATGAGAGCTAGTGAAAAAGCCAGCAAAATACATGCTTTTATATTCTACCCAGTTTGTAACACCTGTTTTCACCTCTGGACTATATTCTGGTATAATCTGAGATACTGAAGGATCTTGTGCTGGAACTCGAGTGTTTTACTTGAAATAATTAAAAAGAATCTGCTGTCTGGCTAGTTAGACAGGCCAGAATGTTTTGGCCTACCAGGCTGCTGTGAAACTTTTACCCAAGCATCACCTTATCCTAAGGCGGTAACAGCAGCGTTTGAAAGCATAAAGTGTCCTTGAGAAATGCCCAAAGAGAAAAATTCTCAAGGAAGAAGATTTTTCGTTCTGTGCCATGATAGGTGTCCAGGAGACCTCTTTCCCCAAAAGTTCTGTCTGTCTTTTGTCCATGTCTGTAAGTTCATATTTTTCATAAGTGTAGTGAAACAGTTTTTATGTAACCTGAGGCTTTAATGCACTTCCTTTTTTGTTGTTCTAGAAAGTCAGGAGAATATTGTTTCTTCATTTTCTGTTGAGGATTTATCAGCTTGCACAAGATACCTGAAGTTAGACAGATATAGATAATTTCGAAGTGAGAGTTCAGCTGTAAAAGCCCTCCTCTGTATGTTATTTATGTTGCATAAATACATTTGTTGAGCTAATGACTTTCTTTAAAATGTTTAATGTACTTCTATACCATTTTACTTAAAGATTTTTTGAAAGTAAAGTAGCTTGAAGATTAAAAGAAGGATTTTGTAGGAGCAGATATGGATCATTCCTACCTCTGTATGTTTAAACTTTAAACTAGAGTGTACAGTTTTTTCATTTCCATGTTTCTCATAGGTCTCTGGTTCTCCATAAAGGGAAAAGGAAAAACAACAGTCTGTTTGATAACGTCTCTGGAAGGTGCTGTTGCTGTTCCAAAAGGCCATTGGGACTGTCAGATTTCCTGCAGGTTCTAACATCTCACCATCATGTCCCGGTCACTTGACGTGACATCCATGGTACAGCTATCAATGGTCTTCGGCTTTCATCGAGACAATAAACAAAATCCCTCAGGGATCTCATCAGAATGCTCTCTTGAGTGTCTTTTTGATATTCAGGCAAAACCCCATATCTTTTGGATATGACTTGATGATCCTTCATCCTAAGGTCTAACAGTATAAAAGGTATCTTTTTGAAATGCTACCTACAAGTAAAAAAAATTATATGTTGTGTTATCTATTCTTGGCACACAATTCATATGTCAAAAATGCATACCAGATATATATATATATATAATTTAAATATATTTAACATGAATCTTTTAGATCCTTACAGCATGACAGATTTTAGACTTTATGTGAAATTTGGGCTTTAAGTATAGGACTGTAAAAAAAAAACTATCTAAAATAGTCACTGCTATTTCTGTTTTGTTAACTTAAACTGAATAGAATTATTTTTAAAAAGTGTGGCTAAGACATTTGACAACGGAAAATTATGCTTAATCCTGAAATGATCAGTTGTCCCAGCCAAAATGGAGTTTAAAGCAGAAGTGTTAACAGATCCTGCACTAACAAAGGTAGCAGCTAGTTTAAATATTAGGGCAAGTCCAATACAGAGCCAAAGTAAAAAGCACAGCAGCAGAGGACAAAATAGTTTATAGTTGTCTGTAGCGTGTTTTTTCCATTCCTGCCTATGGATGAAGGATAGGTTCCTAGAAGGTTGTAAGTACAACTTGGGTTTAGATTGTGGAGAAAACAAAGACCCTGTGCACAGTGGGAATTCTTTTTATGAGTATTGGGATAAGAAATTCCTCACTGGATATGTTGAAGTCCTTACATTTCAAGGGTTCAGTGGGCAAATGTGCAGCTCTGCAGCTCCGAGGCTGTTCTGCTGCAGAGCAGTACTGCCCAGTGATGTGAGCAGAAGGATCCTTTCCTCCTTGCATGACACCTGATTTTTCCTTTTATCCCAGCTAGCCTTGTAGAATGGTGCATGCCTTAAGATTTATCACTACACAGGCTTTTCATACATAGAGCAGAAGGCAATTGATATGCCGCGTTCATTTGGTTCCATATTTACCTATTGGCGTATGCTAACATTCATTTGCACCACGTTATCTGCCCGGTTTTGTGGAGGACCTTGAGCTAACACGAGTATTTACATCTCTTTCTTAAGCCATACGATGCTCTTCAAACCAAGGCAGATTGCACTGTTTCTGTTTAACATTGTGAAAAGAGCTGCTACCTGAAATGTAGGATGGCTAGGGTGGAGTCTCAGCTTTTCAGTCAAAATAATATTATGGACGGCTTTATTTTATCATTATGGATTTGGGTCTTTTTAGGTTTCCATGCTATTTAAGGCAAGCTATGTCATGCATTATTAGAAATAGTCAATTTCACACTGATTCTTTAGTTTGGCACACTGCCATCTAGCTGCACGCTTCCCTCAGCAGTTCTGTAGTCAGTGTGATGGTAGGACTCAGGTGAAACATCTGACAGCTAAGATTTACTTGGATCCTTTTGAAATATGCTTCAATAGCTAAGTTTCTGATGGGAAGAATGGATAAAAATAGAAAAAAAATATGATAACTCTTACAATTCATGCAGTGACAGTTGGCTTATACATATAATTTTGAAGCAAATGCTGGCATGAATATTACTTTCAGTCTGAAAATATCTGATTGTAAAGTTGGCAATGTTAGTGCAAAAGTCAGGATTACCCAAGCACATTTTAATAGTTAGAAATTTGGGAAAGAAACAAGGGAAAAATGTAAATATGTAGGCTGCAGGTTTACTAAATGATTTTTTTTTTAGGAAATGAAAGCTGATTGTTTCAGTAATTCTCTGTTTAGAAAATAAAATCCATGTGTTAGGGTGAAAATGCGAAAATAAGGTATATGAAGAGAACCTCCTATTATTTTGAGTTGGGGTGGATGTGACATCATTCAGAAAATCGCAGCCAGGCAGCAAAAGCATTAAGTGACTACTTCACCAACACACAAACAATGTGCTTTAAACTTTACATTAAATGAAACTTTTAAACTTTAACATTTACTGGCCTTTTACCTTATTCTTGCATATCTCAGGTAAAACCAGAAGAAGAAAGAGGACAACACGTAAGTTATGTCTAAAGACGCATGAAGAATGGTAAGGCATTAAATTAGGAACAAGATTTTTATCAGAACAACTAAATTTTGAAAACACCCAAGAGCTTTCTTTTTGGCTCACTAAGTCTTATTTTCTCAAGATATATCTAACTGCCCATTCGAAGTTTGTCTCCCTTGTAGCTGCAGACAATCACATCGACAGCTAAGATACAGTTTCTTCAGAAAGGTGCAGAACTGGAAGTGTGGCAGCAAGACAGGTCAAATCAACTGTTGCCTTCCTCTGGTCGGGTGTTTATATCGTAGACTTAACTGCACCTTCTGATAGCCAGGAAACTGTTGCAGCAGGTCTCTCAAATGATTTGTTCTGGTTTTTCATGGACAGAAGAACACCTAGTATGTTTGAATCCAAATGCCAAGTGGCCTCAATTATTTCTCTGAAAGGATTGAAAGGATGTGAATTTTGGAAGGGTATGTTGTGATAGGGGAATCCTTTTGACAATTTCCTGAATTGCATAGTCTTGGGTCTCTACTTTCTCACCCCACACAAGTAATCAGTAACTACCTGTTCCATATGGTGTCAGAACCAAGCATTTAGAAATGCACCACTATGCATTTTAGCACCATAGTTAAGTTCAGAGAGCTCTGCGTTCTGTGCTATTTGTCAGTGGGACTTTGAGGGAGGCCTTCAAAATACTTTTTACTTAATGCAACAAAAGTTCGTCACTCCCATGGAAAGTCATTACCTCCACTTCTGTGAGGAAGTTAACTCCAGTTCACACAGGGTTGCAGGGTGGTTTTTGTTTTCCTTAAACTCTTGTAAAATGTCAAACCTTTGAATATGTATACATGTGGAAAGGCATGATGTATTTTTGTGTCCTGTATGTGCTGTGTTAATCTGCATTCTGCTCCGGGTGAAAGACAAGAGTTTATAACTACCATGTACATGAATAGAATGTTTTCTTATTTTAGCAGCTCCTACAGAAATTCTGTCCAATTCTTTCCTCCTTCTCCCACTGTGTTTGTGTGGCAAACACCCTGGGGTTCCTGTGGTTTTGAAGTGTATTTGCATGCTGTATAATGAGTGATTACATTGTTTTGTAGTTGTTTGAAGGAGGTCACAGTAATATTTTTTGTGTTTCTTTTTCTTTTTTGTGGTGATTGTAATATCTTTAGTTATTCGGGGATCAGCTACCATGCAAAAGGAAGAAATGTATGTAAGAAAGAATCACCTGATTGTGACAAATTGTCAGAAGGCTTTATATGTGGTGCAATACCTTGTTTTCATGTAAATTCCCCTCCAGAAGGAGGGAGATGCCTGTATTTTTATTTTTTTCTCTGTGTATTTGTCATCTGAGGTGTAAGGACAGAAAAAGCATATTTCTTTCCGGAGAGAGAAGTCAAGATTTTTTTGTTGGTGAGTAAGACCAAAACATTTCAAACATCTCTGTCCTCTTGACAGCTGAGCTTTTCCTATTATTGACTATAACTTTGGAATAAATCAGATGGGAAATGCCTTATGGGACTTAATTTTTTAAGTAGTTCTTGAAAACTATTTGCACACGGCCCAGTGCAAAATTAATTCTCGAAGCTTTATACCTAATCAGATAAGTTGTTGAAGTGTCCTTGTTTCTGTGGGTCACATGCTTCATCCACACTTCGTACCATGGTGATAAACTGTCAGGAAACTCCTCTCTTGAGTCTCTAAAGTTGATGCAGTCCCATCTGCAGTAATGTAAAATGACACAAAGGGAGAGAAGGAGCAAAATATAGATTTTTGACCTTGAACATATCCGCAAATCTTCCACCAGTGCCTGCCAGAGACATATGGATGTACAAGAAATGCTCTTTCTTCTGCATGGCTGGCAATCATGCCGAGCCCTTGCTGTAGTGGGAGAAAAGGAATGGGTCAAGAATTTGGATAGGGTAACCATCAGAAAGGAAAAGTGGGATCTCTACAGTTGTCAAGGAGCTGAAGAGAGAAGGAGCCTTATGCAGGGGGGCATGAAGCAAAGGGAGGAAGAATGATTGCAGCACAGATATTTATAGGAATGAGATGAGAGTCAGTTGGATGAGCCATTGTATTTGGAAAAAGATAATGGGAACAGTAAGAAAAAATAGGAGTTTTAGAGCAGAGGAATGACAGGGAGGTCTTTACAGAGAAGAAGAGAGAAGGTGGCCCACAAAACACTTGCAAGAGAAAGAGGCAAGAGGTCTCAGTACATGCAATAAATTCAGTCAGCTGAAATACACAACCCTCAAGTTTCTATGCTCTTTCTTCTACAAACACTGCCCCAATAGTGTTAATACTCTGTGAATTGCTATGTACTTGTGCTAAATTTTTTTGAAAGATGTAGAGATATATTTCTGGACTGAATGTCAGAATCAGGGCCTTACATAACATTAACATGTTTTTAACATGCATTGTGTTGCATTACTCTTCTGTTCCTTGGCAAGGCTGGTTAGCTGACTTTAGGGCAGGCACATTTGTTTCGGGATGTGTTTGTCTTTGAAGCAAGCTACTTATTTGAGAGAGTTTTATATTTATAAATCCCATCTCAACAGAGTGCCAGCACAGACCCATGACACTAACCTCTTTACAAAACAGGGAGCAGGGTGTTGCTTCATTTGGCTTCATCTGTCATCATTGAAGACAGAGAGGTACCTGCTCAAGGCAGTTGCTGGCTTCTGGCTTCAAGCTGGGAGAACTCTTTTCTCTGTCCATTGAGATGTCTCAGGAAACCTTAGAGCCTCTTTGTCTGATACAGTTTCCCATGCTGAGCGATTGGGATATCCCTCCAATTGCTGTCATGAGAACTGAAAATTCCAAACGCACAGTTTCTGCAGGAATTTTGTTTTAGAAGACTGCCTGAAAGAAATCCAAATTTGTATGGACCTGGACCATGGAAGCCAGTGTACTTATTTCTCTTAACAACTTGGGCCTCCAAGGGTTTGGCTACATTTCTTTAGCAATTAATGGAGACAGGAGGATATGAGGAATGTTTATACCACCCAAATTTAATCTCCCAGGCATCTTTCTGAAGCTGATTAAGTGTAATAGACTCCTCCAGAAGGTGGTTCAAAGCACCTACATTAATGATTTCGCGTATTTGTGGATAGTTAAATCAGGACTGCTATGCAAAAGTATCCTGGCATTGATTACAATTAGTGTTGCTGCTGCAATAGATCGGAATGCTTAGAAGCTACCTGCAGGAAACACTGGCAAACAAGGACTAATATGAAAAGGTCAGGTTTAGTATTTTCTGTTTATGTACATTTTTTGACCTTCATTTGGCTCAGTATATGAGCCCCTGAAACTGGTGAAATGGAAGATTGAAAGTAAATCAGTACTTACCATTTTGGTCTAATGTCACTTGGAATCTGGCAGAAGCAGCAGTGGTATAGAAAGGAGCACATGGTTAAGTTTAATTTTTGTCTGAAATATTTCTGTGAACTATGGTAAAACCAGATGGAATTGAAAATTTAAAAAGAGAAGGAAAATGACAAAAGGAGAAAGCAATGCATTGTATTGAAAAGTAATTACTTTTCAGTTTGGCCCCTTGGAATGGATTTCAAATGCAACAAGTCAAAAGCACTGTATGTTTTCATTTCCATTATAGGTTTCCCTTTTCAGGGAACAGATCTTCATCTGTAAAACAAACACACACTCAATGCACTTAATGATAATAACGATAATGATAACAACATCTACTGTTAGTAATAGTAGTGGTAGTAGTAGTCCCTATCCAAAATTTTAGAAAATCTTATTACAGAAATGGTAAGAAATGTTAGGTCTGTTGGCTGATGATCTTAGGGAGTGTTTCTTTGGACATGTGCACTTAACAGAACTGAAATTATTTGAAAGGTGAAGAAGACTGCATTAGGGATGTTGTGCTGCTTGTGGCCATGCAACAGAATTCATCTGTCCTCTTATTTTGCTTCAGACTTCTACCCCCTCAACAACTTACAGCTTGACCCATTTGTAAAAGAGAGTAAAATTTGCCCCTTCTATAGTGTCAGAGGAGAAGGATGAGTTGTCAGATTATGCATTATAACATGGATATATTTTAACATTGTATTAAACTTTATTTAGGGCAAAAGCTTATTATTTACAGGTGAATTTACAGGTGGATACAGGTGTCAAATCAGACACCACTCTTTATTAATGCTCATTTGTCCTCAGAAATCTTCAAAATATCCTCTTTCTATTTATTCGCACTTTCAAAATCTAAATGCTAATTTTGACACAAGCAGTGTCAAAATTTTTGCTAACTTTGAACAACTTAATTAAATATAGAGAACAACTTAAAAGGAGTTTCAAGTAGAGTTACTCTTCAAAGTTAGAGTAAGTAAGGGTATTTTGAAGTCTTAAAATAAGATTTAATGTGCTGATTGAATTAGATTATTTATGATACATTTTACTTTGGAGCTTAAATGTTTAGAATTTCCTCCTGTTTTAGAGTTGTCCAGCAGTATATCAGCTAAGTTTTTGCAAAACTCTTTTTAAAGAGAATCTTCTTCTATGTAGTAAGAACCCTTAATTTTTATTTTTTGAGAATATGCATCTAAGAGACAGCATTAAATTTAACATTAAATTAATTTCATCATCAAATTATTTTGATGTGTTGAAGTTAATGTGGCAAGACTGAATTATTTCATCTCTTACAGCTGCTTTGGGTTGATAGATACAAAGAAAATGTTACAACAGGTTCATAGATATTTCTCAAATACAACCTACTATTTACTGTGGTCTGTCCAAATTATGGAGGCTTTTGTGGAAATGCCATCATATTTGGCATGCAAACCTAGCAAGTTTAGAATTGTGTTTAAGTGAATTGAAACAGTTCAGAGAAATTTCTGTAAAAGCATACCCATAATACATCAAAAGTATGTTTATTGTTGCTTTCATACAAAGACTAACTGTGTTGCAAAAGAGCCATTTGAAAAAACCAACCAAGCTTAAAACCAAACAACAAGCAGTTAGAGTTTATTAAGACATTAAAAGGATAAACTAGTTTTTGGAAAAGTCACAGGTATGTATTATAAATCTATTTCTTTTACATTGTATGACTTCTTTGGGAACCCTCATGTGGACAAAATGAGTGCATGGATTTGCTAGTAGCACTGGAGTCTAAAGCTGTGGTTGAACTGATGGTGAAGCAGTATGAAGCAGAAGCTGAAGTCATTAGTTTGACTTTTGATAAAGAAGTGACAGATGAAAAAGCATATGAGGCCAAGGATTAATGAATAAATTCCAACCATATCTACAACTTTATCCGTGAAGAAGTTGAATGGTTTCCCATTTATTTTTGTATTCATACCAATTAATTCTTTTAACAGCTTATTACTGGAAGGTGTGGATTTTATTTACTGTTTTGCCAAAAGCACACGCACCCGAGAGAGAGATACTTCTGCTTGAATTAAAAAGTAATTTGGCTACCAACTCTTATCAAAACTCGAGTTTATCTGTTCAGAATCTGCACGCTTGGTGTTGCCTTTTCACACTGCTCCCTCTGTCTGTGAGACAAAAGGAAGCTAAAAGCATGGGCTCCCTCTCCTGGTTGCTGCTGGAGCTCTGAGCCCTTCGCCTCCAGGCGCTCCTAGCAGTAGAATTGAAAAGACACGAATTGCAGCTTATTTCAACCAACTACACTTCGGGGCAAAAATATAACCAAGTATCTGTTAAAATAGAATAAATATAATCTTTGAAATACATCAGAAATATAAAACTTGCATTTGAAATGCTCAGGCACTCTGAAGTAATAGTAGTTTTATTGTGAAAGAGCATCAGATAGACCAGAAAAGAAAGTACTAGACAGAAACAAGTTTTTACTTTCTGTGATTTCGGGCACTAAAAGAGAGGAACGAGAAGTGGAGAAGTGAGGATGTAGACTAACTATTTCTAGCTCTTCTGTAAAACTCAGCAGTAAACTAATATTCCCTCTCTCACTTCTTTTTATCCACCCCTAGATTCTGGGGATAATTTATCTCAAGATCCATTGATTTATTTTTTTTTTAAAGATCTCAACTAAATAAGCCATGAGACACCTAATCTAAATTTGGTCCTTGAGCTGGAGATGAAACAAGGTAACCTCTTTAAGTCCTTTCAGCATACATTGCTCTGTGTTTCTGTTCTATATGTGAGAGAAAGATCAAACTTTTAATCAAGAGTTTGTATAATATAGCCTTTAAACCCATGTTCATCTTGAAAGGCCTTTTAGATGCCGAGGTAGAAAATGGTATTCTGCTTGTGTAAAGAGAGGAGCCTGGGCTCACTTTCTGCACTTTGACCCTTTACATACCAGCAGGCCTTTGCTAGGAGAGAGGTGTGATAGATACAGGTGCAGAGGACAAGGCTGCAGATTGGGCACCTCCTCGAGCATTTAGGAAAATGGCTGCACGTCCCCTTGTACCATCTATTAATAAAGCTGTGGAAAACCACATACAGCTTGTTTCAAAAGCAATCTTGCACATTATCTCTCAGACAGAGGACTCAGGTAATGGTCTCTGACGTGCCTCTACACTGAGGAGAGGCATCACAGGCTATATGAAAGGGAATGGTTTTAACACTCTTCATTGTGACCCACAGTTATCATAGAGCTGCTTGACACAACCATTCACTGCATGGGAGAGAGCAGATGAGCAGGAACTCTCCTTACTACCCCAAAAGAGTGGACATAATGAAGCACATAATTTGTTTGAAAGAGAAGTTTACAGTGTCAGAGGAAAGCAGGGCAACATACAATACTCCAAGAGTGAGAAGATGGAACAGAGTAGAAGCCATCATCTAGGCATTTTTGATATTTCCCTTCAGTACAGTTTACCTCCTTCTATTAACAATGGAATTAATTTGAAAGTCTGATCTTTGAAGGCTAAACTTAACCTTTGTGAACGTTTCCTTCCCTTCTCTCATTCTGGTGTCAGGTGTGATTTTCTCATTTCTTTAGGCTGTGGATGGATATGGAGTTTGTTTTTCACCTGATGAGTTTGAATTATATGTGAAAAAGCAGAGAGATAATCTTGACACAACAGATTGCCATCACCCTGCCTAGGACATGTCAGGTTACAGGTGTGGTTGGGCCTGTGCTGTGACTTCCATTAAGGGTAACTGTCAAAGGAAAGATGTGCTTTTTCTATTAATCTTCTGGAAAACTGCCTTTACAGACATGATGCCAGAATTATTACGAGATATATTTCAAGATGGGTTATTTGGGGAGTTACTAAAACCCATTATACAAGGGGCAATTCTGACAGAACCCTCTGAACATTTTAAGAAACAGAGTAACTAAATCTGTCACGCTGGCAGTGAGGAACCCAGGTACAAGGTAAACAGATATGAGAAGGAAAGTTAAAAAAACACCCTGATAGTTCTATGATGATAGTTCTGATGAGAACACTGTATCCTCAGATAGCCTGGTCACAATATCCTTGATTAACTAGTTGGTTTTTCTGAAAATAGAAAAAAAATCACAATCAGAAGCTACAGAGGTAACTTGGAGGAACCTCATGTGATTATTTTTGCAAGTTGCCCCTCTATTTACCCAGAGGAACTGGCATTACAAACGTCATTTGTAAAACTGGCTTTGAAGTCAGCGTATGTTTTACAGGTTGCTTTGTTCAGGGATACTTGCTGAAAATGCTGAACCTATGATGTAGTCCAAGGGATTAATGGTGATACTGGCCATTGGAGCCTATCAGAAGAGTGAAGAAAGGTGTGCAGGTGCTATTACCATTTCCAGATGCTATTGTAACACCTCTCACGATAGCTCTTAGATTTACTTTGTAGCATAATGTAAATGCACTTCAGATAATTTTAGTTATAATACCACATCTGTAAGTTTTTTATCCTTTTGATACTTAAATGGTCGTGATAGTAGTAGATAGTACACAGAAACCAGACAATGTTCCTTCAGGTTTGTTAACCACCTGCATCTTCAGTATTTCAGCAGTTACCCAGATGTTGCCAGGACAACAGAATATAGATATAGTTAGTCTTCATATTACATAATGTATATATATGTATGTATATGGATTTAATAAACTGGAGATTTTTAGAACTCATTGCTGTTATGTTATTACCTTAGAAGCTTTCCCTATTAAACAGCATTTATTAGATAGCTGTGCACAATTCACTTAGATTCAAACCATTAAGGCACCATTTACCTCTCTAAGCTCTATGCAGGCAATGAATGGAGATGAAAAACTGCTTTGAAAGCATCCTCACCTAAGCCTCTGCCATTGGCATTGAGACACACAATGGAAAATACTGGAATTTGAAGGGTGAGGTTTCAAGGTTTGGTTTTTCTGTCGCCAAAGGAAAAAAAATCTGATAATAGAAATAGAAAACCAATCTTTCAGTCCATACTCTATTATGCTAATTTTAATTTAAGTCAGTGGAACTTTTGACTCACAAGGGCTATATTATGACAGAGAATAGGGGTTTTTACATGCCTCTGTATTTCTGTATTGAAATACCTGAGCTGGCTTTGAGCAGATAAATCTTTCAGGACACATGCAAAGCTGAGCTAACTTGTGCCATAGAATCACAGAACCATTTAGATTGCAAAACTCTCTTAAGGTCATTGAGTCCAACCATTAATAGCTTAGCACTGCCAAGTCCCACTAAACCACGTCCTTAAGCATCACATCCACAAGTTGTGCAAATTGCCAAGTAGCCTTAAATAATTCTGCAGAGTAGAGATGCACTTGAAGAATCAAAGATCTTGCTTTCTGAAACCAAAAAAAAGCACAGCTTTAGCCATTAGATTTCACTTTTGATATACTGGAGAACACAATTGACATGAATGCCTGGGTGATTTCAAGATGTGGTGTAAAAATATGAATATGATTACCCTACACTCAGTTCTGTGTTTTAGCCTATTTGATCCTATTACAAAATGCAAAAGATAAAAATATTCCATATGCTGCCTGAAAAAATCCTATGAGAAGCATATATTGTTCATTAAAATACAGTATACATTCTATGAAATCTAGGGTTTTTTTCTAGCTTAATTTTATATTAGGTGTATCTGCTTTGCAATCGTAGATTCTTTTGAAATAATTTCTTCTGCACATTATGTTTGTCTGCTATAATAATAACATGGGATCATGTTTGCTGAAGTGTACTGAATCCCAGCCAGTAGCTTGTGCCTTTACAGTCATCAGGTAGGTGTTCAAAATTATGAATAATAGGTTTTAGGGAAGAAGGCAGGTGAAAAAACACCACTGGCTTTCCTTAGTAACTTCTTTCAGAAGAGACAGAAAGACCACATTTGGAGGTTGAAAGGGTGCACTGCATTCTTCAATCGAGACAAGGAGAACCAACCAGCATCTCAGAGATATCTTACTGAAATTATTTAAATAGAAATAAAAAATAAAATGTTCTCTAAGTCGTAAGTAACATGGATAAAGTTACTTACAGGTAAAGTGACTTTATTATTGTTTCCAGATGTATATTTTTAAATGCAGAAAGGGCAGTTAGCATTTGGGTCCATTAAAAGTGATGTAGTTCAGGACTCATGCAGCCTCATACTCTCTTTTGGATGAGAAAGGGAAGACAGGAATGAAAATTTAGTACAGTTGAAGGCTCTAGGCATTGATGGAGTCATAATGTAGAGCTTGAGTAGGATGTGTTACTTGAAAAGCAGCATCTGGACACATATACACACACAGCAAAAGTAATTGGCAGTTTTGTTCTACAGCCAAAAAGAAATTAGAAAAAAAGAGTTCTTTCAATCTGACTTTTTTCTTGCTGCATCCAAACTAATGTACAGAGAGCCATTTTCTAAGGAGGCAAAGGGAGACACAGCTTCCCATTTTCCACTGAAATTCAGAGCCTACTCCTCTGCATGTAAGCAATTCTGAGGAAAATTATTGTGAATAAACTCAAATTCACAGTAATTGTGCACTAAAAAGGATTCATTCTTCCTCTGATTGTTTGCCCCTGTTTTCTGGTGAGCTTTGCCAGGTTGCTGTGCTGAAGTTAAGGATAAGTGTGGTCCCTAGAGAGTCAGTCTCATGGAAGCCGGAGGACTACAAGACTCATGCTCCATAGTTATGGACTTCTGCAGGGTTCATGAAGGTGCTGAAGCTCTGCTTAAGGAGTCCTGAAGCCTAAAATGACACAGAAAGCAAGCCAGTGCAGGACAGAATACAAGCCGAGGCACCACCAGGCAGGCCCTGGGAAGCAGACTGCAGCAGATCCTTCTACAGCCATGTGTGAGCAGTAGGGCTTGCAGATGTTCCAAAGGTAGCACAGTCCTTGCCAGTATGTTTTAGATTTTTTTTTTTTTCCGAAGAGTCAACAAATTTAGTGAGAGGGATTTGACTTATTTTCAGTCTTGCACAATAGCATTTCTAATGGAGCTTCAGCTGTGAAGCATCTTCTACTGGTGATACTGATGAGTATAAACTTGAGAAAATCTATTTTGACTTTTACATTTCAGGCCTAGTTTGGAGGGGTGGCATTTACAAAAGGAAGCAAAACCATATTTTAGCTTGTAAACTGAATAAAATCGATACAAAATGTATGAGGTCTTTGTGAAATAAAAGCACTCAAAGACCAGGGTTTTACAGGGAGTATTTTAGTAAAGAACTGCATAGTGAGATATGATTTATCCTGTGAATTCCTTTGGGACACTGACTGTTTATATCTTTATCACTAAGGGATATATGCTATATTCCTAATTCTGTGACTGTAGACTCACAGTTGCTGTAGTTGCCAAGGGGGTACCACATGTGGAACTGAGTAACTCAAATTATAGGATTGTTATAAAAAGATCTCTATTGAAGTGTTCCAGCTTTTAAAGTTTGTCCCTTGTTTCAGCACATAAATTTCTATGAAGGCAGATTTTGTCTGTAAATGGATGCAGCCAAATGTGTAGCATGTGTACATATATATATATTACTTAACCAAAATAAAATATTCATGAGTAGAATTTATTTTGGCTTTTCTTTATCCCAATAGTGTTACTGGTTTAAAAATATTTAACCAAAATGCACAAACTGCACTTCACACGAAACCCTCAGAAAGTACAATAATGCACCACAGGAAAAAAGAATGAAAATAATCAATTAATAATTCATGACATTTCAGTTACTATAGCAATATCTGCTATGAAATTAATAGAACAATCAACTCTACAAAAAACATAACAAAAATGTTATGCCAGCACTGCCTCTCCTGAAATCATTCTTGGATGATCTTCAGTGTAGGATTTTCACAAAGCAAGCCAGACATCATGACATATCTGAGTCCATCCATTAGTTGTTTGTTTTATGCAACTGTCTACAGAAATCTTTCATTTCTTAATAAAAATATGATTTTACTGTAGACATTAATCCCACTGAAGTTGGTGGAAAGGTTCATACTGAATTCAGTAAGACCTCACTGGTCCTTTAGTCACACAAATATTCACGTGTTTTCTTGAAATAAAGCTGTGTTTAAGGATGCAATTGTGGGGTTTTCTGACGCAAAAATTAGGCTCATAAAATACACGGCTATCAAGCTTCACCTTATGAAAATCTAGCCTGCAGTGCAAAGGGATAGGGAAACCTAAAGGCACTAAATACTCTTCTGGTTTAAAGATGACCATGCATAACGCATTTGTGGCTTTACTTCATTCAACACCCTGCCCTTTTATGCATAAAGTCATCCAAGAATCACAACTAAAAGGAGCATATTCTAGGGGGCCACAATTCCTTTGACACCTCTTTAAAATTATACGATAAATATAAATTGCAACTGAGAGAATCTGGTAAACCTGATCAAAAATATCTAGATTGTCACACTCTCCTAAGTACCTTCAGATGGCAATAGACATGTCTGGAATTAAATCTTTCTAAGCTAAGCTATTTTGCATTACCACCACTTAGTTCCCTAAGCTGAAGATTGCTAAAATTGCATTAAATGAGATGCCTAATTCTTGAAGAAGCAGCCAAAAAATTTGTTTTCCACCATTATCTCCATTACATCTTGTGCCGCTTAATATTTCTTCACCATGACCCTGACTGCCCTTGAAGTTGCCACCAGGCCCCTGCAGAAGTGGCCCCCAGGGTGGGTAAGAATTTGCCCCATCTGAATTCTGTGGGCTTGCAGGACTTTGGAATTCCTGCCTCACAAAGAGCCACTCTTCCCTTTGCACTCAGTGGTCACACCCTGACCACGTCTTCTAGAGCAACGCCAGTGCTACTGTCCTGCTTGCTCACAGGATTCTGCCAGGAGGTGAGAAAGAGGAGCTCCAGGCTCTCTGGAGTCACCGGCTGTCACTTCTCCTGGGAGTGCAGCAGCTCCATCTTCAGTGCATGACAAAAAGAGAGCCCTTTGGTCAAACTCAGGCAGCTGTGCTGCTGAGGATGCAGGAGATTGCATCCAAGCGGAACCATAAAGTGGGACTTTGCAGCTTAGCAAGCTGGGGAGACCAGGACTCCTGGATCAGGAGAGCACACATCTCTGTCTGTTAATGCTAGTGACAGATCTAGGCTTGGAACTACTGATTTGTCTGACGGCAGCAGCAAATTGTCAAATTATACAAGAGCTGCATGTCCTTTGTTTGGGAAAGTGCAGGTACACTATAAGCAGAAATGTTTAGCAAGGGCAGTAAGAATACTTCTGTACAGTATGCTTTCAACTATTCAGTTAACTCAAACGCCATTTGGTTTTAAGGAAACAAGTAGTCTCTCCTTTTAGCGAATTATATTACACTTTATTGCATGAAAATTAACTTAATTGTTCCATATAGCTTAAAATGATTTTCTATCCTCGGAAGACTTTCCAAGATTTTGATGGTTCTGTTCATCCATTATTGGAGCACTATGTTGAAATTTCAGAATGGTTGTAAACTTAACTATTATTTTGACATTAATTGCTCTTTTTGGTTGTTTCTAAGTATATAATTCCATTTTAAAGAGTATTATTTCAGCTATGGCTGCCTTACATTTTCAGATGATAGCTTCGAAAGGAAAACTGAACTAACAGAAAATTAGTTAGAAAATAGTCTAAATAACTTTTCTCAATGCTTTTGAAATGTTTTCCTTTTTTAATAAGAAATTCAGTGCCTTTGGCTCATCTTCCCCAGACAATTTCAGTTTAAATAATTTTGTATCTTGTGGTAAAAGCAGCTTTCTTAAATTTTCCATTCAGCAGCATTCCTAATCCTGGAGGAGTAGGAGCTCATTATTATTTCTTCCGATGTGATGATGGATAGGCAGCCTACTTTTGTACTTTTAAAATGTTATCTGATGGTTAGAAACATAAACATAATACAATATCTCGAAACCCACAAATGCCTTTGTTATTTAATGGAAGAATGAAACAAAAATATAGTTTGGGGTTTTTTTCCAGCATTGAGACCATGCAGTCACATTATTAAGATAACATAGTATTTACACTGGTGAGATCACACAACTATCTATATCAATATTCGTTTCCAAAGTAATTGATTTTTAAACATCAGAGATGTGTAAAAATGTCTCCTTTTAAAAATCAGAGATCTGTTAGTGTCAGTGTTATAATAAAAATGTTTAAAAATTCACTAGGTGAAAAAAAAGACTTATAATGAGATGAAACATGTTCAGCTTTCGGTTTGCAGAGAATGCTTCAAGCGTTTTATGTTTTACAAACATTGTTAAAATCCCATCTGGTGTTTGTGAAATATTTTACTATCTCCTGCTGGGCCAGGCAGACATTGGTTTTCATGTCTGTATGTTTCCAAAACATGAGGAAAAAAATTGCATGGACCTGGACCAAGTACAGCATAATGATAGAATACTATATTTCCATTCTTCTGCGTTTGGGAACAGAGACAAATGTCCTTGATTCCAGAAAAGATCCGTCAATTCCCATCATGCAACCTCATGTGAAAAACGCAAAGGAGAAAATTTCTCTAAGTAGTTCAATATTCAACATCTTGTGCATGATATATTTTTGTGAGCAATAAATATATAATTTCTGTTTCAATTTTGTATTTCATTTTCAAGGGAATTAATTTAGAAAATATAAAATCCAGATGAAAATGTGTTCCATTTTTATTAATGCATTTTTCCTTTATGCAGTTGATTTTACTAATGAATTGTGTGTGAAAAATAAATAAATATGAAAGCAGAAATGCAAAGTCCTCCTAATTTTGTATTCCTGGAGGCAGCATCATGCATACTGATGTTCCATTTTCTCTAAAGTCAATGGGAATAGCTCCATTTCTGGTCTTACACTGCCTCAAAAACTGGTATAGCTTTTAATTATTTCAATTTGGTTACTGAAGCAGTAAGAGAGGAGAAAAGAGAATTAGTTCAGAAGGCAGAAGGGTCAGTGGGTCTGCACTGGCTGTTATTTGCAGAAGAGAGATAATTATCTAAAATGACATGGCAGTGATAGCATAGCTACTGCTTACAACTGCATTTTAATGGCTTAAGATATATAAGTATTTCCAAATGCATTTGTTGCACTGAAGGTCCTAGAAAGCCTTTCCCACATTCACTGATAATTCATAGAAAATGCAGATATACTGCCAAAACAAATAAAAGAAATCTTAGACGAACAGAAGTACAAAAATAGACTGATTGCTTTTTAAGATGCTGTGGTCATAACATTGGAACACCAGATGGAATTTTCCATAGACACTTTTGTGGCTTTTACCTGATAAATGGATGCCTTTATATCAGAAAACCTTTTCTGTGTGTGCTTTTGATGGTATATTTGCTGTTTTCTTAAAAGACAGACTTTTGATGGGAGTGTAATTCTTGCTGCATTTGTTCATCCTTCATTCCTCCACACAGAATTTGCACACACAGGACCCATCTTCCTGCCAGAAAACGTGGTGAGCAGGTCTACATGCAGACACATATTTCATATAAACCTGATGTTTAAACTTGATCAAGGGCTTGATTGTGTGTGCAGATAGTCAATAGGCACATCCTCCCTTAGATGCAGTCTTGACACTTAACTACATAGTCCCTCTCATTCCAAGCCCTCTGGTCTCTCTCTTTGCAGGTATCATCTCCATTCTTAGAGCCAAAGGATGAAGTTAAGAAAGTGCAAGTCAATAGATCTTCTGTTGTGTATATAAAAACCAGTTAGATTGTTCGCTGCTTCTCACTTTCTCTGACCAGTGTAAAAGCCCACTTCCTTTGCTATTTAAAATGTATTTTCAAGTTGGTACAGCAATTTTAAATGTCATGATAATCAGAATTCTGGATATAAGGTGTCTATCTCTATTTGAGGCACTTCGCTGACTCTGTATACACAAAGCGTGATAACAGCTTCATGCTTAGCCCCAAATCTGCTCTGTTAACTCTCTGGGAAACAGGGTGGAGGGGTGGACAAGCTCCATTAGCCAGATGTGCAATACAGGCATTTGTTCCACAAAGACCTGAATGTATGATAAAATGGAACTGAAGGAAGAATTGGAGAAAGGTGAAAAGCTGAGAGAAAGAATTGCTAGTCTCTAAAAGCAAGGAATTAATTGCATCTTCAAGCCCCTTTACTCATTTTTGGGGGGATATGGTGGTCAGTAGCGAGCTGGTGACCAGCTGTGGAGCTGGGAGGAGTGAGGGGAGGAGTGATGGGAGAAAGGAGGCCAACTGCGGCTCTCCAGCAGGTGGGAATGATTATGGAAAGAATGATGACCTGCACTGTACAAGTTATTGATGGTAGTTCCCAGAGGAGCTGAATTAATAAAGCTGCAGCCAAAATAAACCACATCCCTTGCATTTTGTCTTTCTTCCTGCCTGTCCGGAACAATGCAATGAAGGTCTATTGCCTCCTCTTCCCCCCATGCCTTCCCCAACATGATCAAGTTTTCTTCTACTCTGTTCTACACAGTTGTGTCATGAAAGGATTTAATTCTTGTTTTCTCTTAAAAGTACAAAAATACGAAGATTGAGTAGATCCTAATTCTACATTTTCCAAAGGTAGTATGTGCTCAAAGTGAGAAAAGGAGTAGAAAGCAAACAAGGGTTAATACTACCTGCTTGATGTAACAGGGGATTGGTTTTGCCTTTAGCATCTATTCCTAGATCTGTGCTAAGCTGCATTTCTTGAGACTGGGTGGAAATTGCAGTGTTTGCATGGTGTGATCTGTGAGTGGAGCTGACAGCCAGCCTCTAGGTGATGGTCTTTGGAAGCCACTGTGCTTTTTAATAGTATGGACATGTAGAAAAGGAGTTGTTCTCAACAAGAATAATTGTAGAATGGAACTCATTGATGAGCTGACTACGAATTGAAATTCCAGCCTTCTCAGTGTTTCCTGTTGATTTAGAGCTATTTTAAAAATGTCTTTCTTGAAAAGTTTATATACTGTCCATTTTATAGACGAAGTTACCTTCTAGGATTTTTCCACAACAAACAGCACAGGATCAGGCAATCCTGATCCTACATCACATTTTTCTGTTTGCTTTTACAGCTCCAGTCTTAATCTACCTTATTTCCACCACTGATGCTAAATGGCATTCTTTCCTATGACGTGGGTTCCAAGCCCCATCAGTGTGGAAGACCATTTGAACTAGTGAGGACTGAATGGCTGGCTTCAACACCATGTCTATATTTAATAGGTTTGGCTCACTATTCCTGTGAAATTTGGGTTGTCTTCTTTCAAGTCCATCAGAGGAGCTGCACGTGCCAGAATATTGTTTTATTTAGACATCAAACCCTGATGCTGTTGCTCTGGATATGATTTTTTGCACAGTTATTTCTACACACCATCTAGCCCATCACTGAAGTATCAAAGTTCTTCCTGAGTATTTAGACATTAAACTATCTGTAATAATAAAAGCTTCTCATTTTTTCCTTTTTTCTTGTCCAGGGTGTAGGAAATAGGTCTTCTTTAGATTACAGATTGGCTGAATGAACACTTGTGTACCTGCATCTGAGATTGAGTGTGTCTGTATTTATACTGAGAACTCAAAGTTAAAGGCATATTGATTATACACCTGTTTCTTAATGTGCTGACATTTCTGCTTATTCTTCTGTAAGTCTTACAGCCAAGGGTAGTGTTTCCCAGACAGGGAATCTGTAGCATTCATGAGGAGTGATCAGCCAGAATTGGGTTCATTGTTCTGAAACTAGGTGTGCTGATAAAGAAAGTTTGGGAGTCACTTATCTGGGTCAAACTATGGTTAAATGACATTTGAATGGAAGATAATATTTATAGGTAGGTTTATTGGTTTATTAGTAAAAAATTTTCTTTCAAGCGCAGGAGGCAAGGAGTTGAAAATTGAGATTTGAGAATAATAGGCATGGGTTGCAGAGCTGTTTACTTGCAAGTCAGGAATTTTGTGTGTAGTGCTTTGTTGCTATTTGGGCATCTGTTGTTATTGTAAAATCTTTACATCTTCCTGTAACAGTACTTCTCAGTCTTTTAAAAGCTGAGCTCATTTCCAAAGTAAAATCAATCGAACCCATTGCTTTTTTCATGACCTTTTTACTTCAAACACTTCAGCATATGTATATTCTGGTTTTCCCTTATTATATGCCATTTTTTACTGTTTACTTTCAGAACCACCGGGTTAAGGATTCCTTCTAAGATACATTTTCCTTTGTTCTTGCATTAGTAGTAAAATAGTGAGCAGTACTGGCAACAGCACCTCTTGCACTTGGTGGATTTAGCGCATGTCTAAGAGTAAGAGTTGCAGAAAGACTCTTCTGAGCCAATTGCTCCCTTTTTTTGCAGGCACCTTTCACAACCACAAGAGTCAGAGCTTTGATTTTTAATAATTGCTTCTTAGGCTCTGCTAGGAAAGTTGCCGACCAAAATTAGTCTATTTCCCAAGGAATGTTCTACATCTTGAGAAATGTTATTCTATAATTACTGACTTAATGGTAGGCAAGTGGAAAACTTTTCACACATAAGGGCTAAACCTTTTACAAAGATAAAACATTTTGCAGACTGCAGAAGTTTTGCAGTCTTGGTGACGATCTTGGATAAAGTTAAAATGAGGGTATTTGCTTTGATTTATTGAATTCCAACATTTCTTTAGACCTAATTGTACTTAACTCTAATCCTCTTGATCTCTCTTTCCCAGTAAGGGGTGCAAAATTTCCTTAAGGTCCCTCTTGTCATCCTGGGTTTTACATGATTAGTAAATGTATGAGTCTCTCTATGGTGAGAAAGCCTTTAGGGAGGGGATCACATCTATGTTCTATGAAGTGTGGTTGTATTACTGAAGCTCTATATATCGAAAGTTCTGAATTTGTTGCCGTAAAATTTTTCCTACCAGCAGCTGATCCTCAGTATGTAGGAAGTTTGGCTAGCGGATCCAATGACTGGGGATAAGTGAGCAGGCCAGATGTGGATCCTTGCCACCTTGCTTCAATCTCCAGATTTTCTTAGGAAATAATAAAAAAAACCCAGCATGGATGTGTACCAATGAAGGATCTGTTGCTGTCTGTATACAGCAAGATCTGCCCCAGCACTAATAACCACAGTAGAGACCAACATTCATTTCAGCAATTGTTTTTAAGCAACTGGGTCAATGATATTTTTGACAATGTGAATGGCAAGCATTGAAATTGCTTTCACAAAAGCGGTTAGCACATTGTACCACTAATTATATGATTACAGGGGAGCTATTTATCAATTTACTTTTACAGGAATTGTTTATTTTGGACTTAGCCTTTGAGTTTTGCTGTAGTTTGAACCAGAGCCTTTCACAGAAGGAAGCTGTTAGTAGCGGCTAGTTTATAGAGTTTGGGGCCCAACAAAAATACCTCAGAATCATCCAAGGCCAGACGAGGTTTTATGAAAGTCTCCTAATTCCACACATGAAACACGGGTTCAGTTTCAATTAAAAAGTGAGCAGATTTTTTATTTCTAAACTTTCATCTTTCTTAAAATTTGGGTTTCAGATCATGCAAGCATAGGGTGACAACTGGTGACATGTGGAGGAGGATGCATCCTTTGCTGTATCTACCTTAGTTCCCTTCTCATATAGCCACCTATTCTTTGGATTTTAGCATCCATGAGAAACAAAGACAGTCTCCTTTGTGCCTGCTTTCTGGCACATAATGGCTTTGAATGTAAATACTTTGATAGGGACAGGGCAATAAGCCAAGCTGCTTTTTGTTAGAACCATGAATAAGGGCTAAAATATCTCTGGATCTCTTGGTAGGCCTGCTAGTGATGGCAGGAGGAAATAATTGCATGATAGGTGAAATATGAATGTTGCACCAAAACTGAGCAGGCACAGTGCTCAAGTGAACTAAGAATGTAGAGCAATAAGGTATTAGAGGGAACAGCATGTACTAAACCCATAGCCAGAATGGCATTAACCTACACTGGCTGGCCTTTTTGCAAGTTGATTCAGGATTATGTGGAATGGACTGTTCTCAAACCTGGGATCTTATGCCCTGTGCTCCCCCTGGAGAAGTCTGTATATGCAGAATAAATTCAGGGCAACATGCCCTGAACTTGTAGAAACTAGTTGCATTGGTTTAACTTAAATTTTTAAATAGATTCCAGTTAAGCACTCCATGAGGATGTTTCCCTTAGTTTAAGTATTAGATAGGCTCCTGACTTACTGATCTGAATTAGTAAGGTTTTCAGAGCTTTTTCTATAAGAAGTCTCACAGAGTACTGCAGATGCTACCTAGCTGAGCCATAACAGAAGAGCATAGAATTTATTCACAGACTCTTATTTCAAGACCATCTTTGAACACACTTATACGTTCGTAAGAGTTAATAGTTGGTTCAGTCCAGAGACGAAGGGCCAGTCCTTGTTAAGTTTGCTTAAGAATTAGGCACATTTAAATTGGGCACTCTACGCTGTACCCTACATCCTGTGCTAAGGGCTAGGTTTAGCTGTGCTAAGTGTGGGGAGAGAGAATGAACCAAAAAAACACCTGCAAGAGACCTCTACAGGCAACTTTCTGCAGAGGGCCAGAAAGAAACATTGGGGATCTTGATTCTCTGCTGAAGGAGCAAATCTGACTTACAGCTCCAAAGGGTTTATATTTCTAACCTTGGATGCCTGTCTAGAACCCTTTTTCATGAAAGACCTTCAAATTTTAGCATATTTGATTACGCATTTATTGGTAGTGTGACAGCCAACTCCTTCTGGTAATTGGCTGACAGTTTAAGAACTCACAATCTGAGGACTTGAAAGAGTCGAGATCACAGCCATTATCTTGAGGGGCAAATCTGCATGGCGGCAAGTGGACTCTGAAATGAACACTGTAGTCTTGATCTCTTTATGATCTCATCAGGAACTTGGCCATAACACACAGAAGCTTCAAGTTCAGGCTGTACTCATCAGTTTTATTCTGCCAGGAGGACATGGAAGTGATGGTGTGGAGCTGCAGTTTGTTCCACTTTGGGTTGTAGATGTGCATTTACTGACATTCAAGAGTTCCATCTAACCAAGGGCAGGGAATGATAATTTCTTACTTCTCACAAAAGGCCTTTAAACTACACCCTGCCTATACTATTGAAGTTGTGACTCCATCCAGAAGAGCATTCAAGATTCATTGATCCAAAAAAGCCAAGAAGAAACCTGTTTGTGTGCTTCCTATTTACATACATCACAGTGATGATTCTGGATTTTTGTCCTTATTCCAGCCCCAGGAGCAAACACCAGAACACAGAATACTCAGTCTGGTTGGCAAGTGGTCTGTATTGCTACCACTCAGAAACGTAATCTGTGCTGTAAATTGCTGTATCTCAACTGATCATTGTATGCATTCTAGCCCCTGTATTAGCCAACAGCTCCAGGGGCACAATCTGAGTGCTCTCAAATTATGTCCTTAAGGTGCTGAATTTGCATTTCTACCTTCCTGGGCAAATGGAGTAATATCTTCTTTGAAAAGGAGTGCGCCCACATCCAGTTGTTAAAAAAAAAATAAAGGCAATGGCTCACAACTCCTGCCTCTAGAAAGGCCAGTTCCATGAACATGTGTTAAATGTCTCTCTGAATGTCTGTTGCATTCAGTTACTCAGAGGTTTTAAGCTGGTGGAACATGTTTTATCTGGATCCTGACCATAAATAGGGTGGAAATATCAGAAAAAGCACTTAATCAGATATACATATACTGGATACATTTAAGCAACTTCAATTAGTCTTATTTGAATTCCAATTTTAATTTCAGGGTCTCAGTTCCAACTTCAGACTTGCTTTACGTGTCTGCATCCTTCCTGGATACCACACAAAGGCTTTAGACAGCACTAGTACCTCTGTTCATGTGTGCTTTTGCATGGAAGCCCTGAGGAAAAGACGATATTCTTTAGTCTTTCTTAGGCTCTGTACTATGGTATGTGTTGTCTCTTTTTCACTTTTGAGTAAAAAAAATCTGATAGGTTCATGGTGGCCTGTACAGATCTCAAATGTAATTAGTTTTTTCCTTTTCCCTATGCTTAGGGTTCAGCTACTCCAAAGAGAGTGTTTGGAGGTTTTTGGTTTCTCCAATACGGTTTTGTACAGGTCTCATTATTGCTTTTGTGAAGCAAGGTATAAATTAGAAGAGTGTATAATATGTGTTTCATGCAAGTAAATTAGATTTTTCAGAGCTAATGAATCTAATCTCAAATACCACAAAATCCCCACTTTTTAGCATTTACTAATCTGAGATTTGTAGTGTGAATGAAATGAAAAGAAAGGGCAGTTGTTACAAAAATACACAGGGACCTTCTTTTGGATAATGATAATGTTGACCTAGAAGCTGTGTACACATATTTCTTTTGTTAGAAGAAATGTTCTAAAAGGTGAATACAATAGTTCTGTAGTTTCTCAGGGGAAACTTCAAGTAAAAATTATATTACTAATATTGAAAATTATATGTATATAACTTAAAATGGAAAATGTGTTACATTCAGTAACTTTAAAATAATATTCTTTCTTCTAAAACTTCTTATAAATCTCTCCCTCCTTTTAAAGCAGAGAACGTGTAGTTAGTCTCTCAAGAACACTAAAGCATTAGACATCTATCATCAACATTTTAGATTGTTCTCAAATTTTTAACACTGAAATTGTGAAAGTAGCTGATTTGGGTTTAAGACCTTATGGCTCAGGTTCATTTTATAAAACACTGAAAATAAAAAGTTAAAGGTTGCCTTTTGGCAATTATTCAATGAAAAATTTCAGCCTGTAAAATACAAGTAGTAAAGAAACAGATATTTGAGTCATAAAAAGACTGCAAAAAGTCAGGTGCCTTTTTTCAGTCACTCATTCTGAGAGATAAGTGTGTCTGATACTTACGTTGGTTTACATACATTTGTTTCTAACCCAAAATTAAAATTCACTTTAATGCGAATTAAGTCCTCTGTCAAGAGGACTTGTCTGTTGTATATCCATAAAATCCAGTGCCAGAGAAGTCGTCCCTGACATGGCTTTCCAGCAGCTCACGGCGGGTAATCTAGGCAGACAGAAATCCTCTGACTGGAAATCCTTTTGCTGGAAGGACTACCTGGCTTGCATCAGTGATGGCAGAGAAGCTGCTGTTGATAGCTGTGCTGCCCATCACAGCCTGGCTGGTGGTGCTGAGAGGAGCTGAGGGAACTGGAGTCCCAGGCCCACAGCAGCATCATCCATAGTGCCTCTTCTCTTCATTTAGAGGGAAGAAAAGGAAGAGTTAATTTTAGTCTAACATGCACAACTTGTCTTTCTGTGGAGTGTGTGAAGCATAAACTCAGTGGGAGGTCCATGAAACAGAGCCTAGCTCTGCCCCATTAGCATTCTGGTCATACTTAAGGACAACACAAGCAGACTTACAGCTTTTAGAAATGTTGTTTTGCTCTCATCTGCCTCACAGCTGAATTCTGTGTTGAGAGGGGGTGTTGTGCCATGCTAAGGCTGGGGTATTTAAATTTCATTCTTCTCTTTGCACCCTTCTGCACACCCCAGCTTTCAGAAATTAGTGAGAAAAATTAAAGGCCATTAATTCAGCCCAAGATTTACTTCTACCAAGTCATTCCTTAGCCTATGTTCATCTTTAAAATATCTCTTTTTTTTTTTCTTAAATAAATGCAATTAATAGTAGCTTGAAAAAATTGTGGGTTTAGTGTCTGCTCATGAACAAGGTCATGGGAACTTCACTGATCTCCCCTGCTTTCTCTGCTAAGAGGGAGAAAGAGTTATGCCTGTTACTTCCATCCCCACAGGCTGAAACAGGCTGTGCTGTCTTCAGAGCAGCCCAGCCACCTATCCAGGTGAATTCTGTATCTGGCAAAGTCAGGGTCCCTATGCAGGACAGGGCATGTTTTAAAGAAATCCTTGTAATGGAAGCCAACTCAACCCAAATGACCCCTACTGTAAGTTCTTTTAAAATTATGAATTATTTCTCTTCTGTAGTGATCAAATTTTTTATTTTTAAATTTCTGAATACTGCGGAAAATGTATCACATTTACTGATTGATTGACTGAAGGAACTGAAATGGTTTTCTGCTGTTTTGATTAGAAGGCATGGAATAATGTGTTTCATAGTAACAGTTTATTTTGTTTAATTCTTTCTGCAGGCAACTTGAACTAAGTTTTCAAATTCCTTAGATAGGCTTTTTTTTTTTTTCTTTCAGGCAAAACTGTTCATGCAATTGGGTTTGCACTAAGTAGAAAACAAAATATTCAGAACTGTTTTGGGCTTAAGCCCTCTAGAACCACAATTTTGTCTCTAAACAAGAAGTCGGTTTTGAAACAAGCCACAGGTTTTAATCATTCTGGATGTTCCCTTCAGGTTCCCATTCTGTGTAGGAAGTGTTGTAACTAACTGCATCTCTCAGATCAAGGCAGAAGTACCTTAAATATGGATCAGAAATGGATCTAGCTGCAAAGGCTGGCTCTACACTCTCACAAAGCTTTGGAGGGTTTAGATCTTGGAACCTGATTTTGGTAAGGATTGTTCTTTGATATCCTCAGATGAAAGGCAGACTATAAATGTGAAGAGAAAATTCTTCTGCCTCAGTTACTCCAGTGTTACCGAATTAGTGCCAATGTGGTCACATGCTGTAGCAGGGTGGAAAATTTGGCCCAGAGTGTTTATTGCAAGTAGCAACAAGGAAAAGAAACCTATTGAAGAGGAGAAACACAAAACTGTAAATGGCCAGGCAGCAGGCCTCATGCTAACTTTATTTGCCAAACTGGTGGTTTGCTCCAACATTAACATTTTACTCAACCAAGCCAAATTCACTGTGTAAAACATTTTATTGCAGCAACCCTGCTTCTCTTGCTCTTTGCCTTTTCTAAGAGACTGAAGGGCACACAAAAACTGCTAAAACACTCAAGATTGTTTAGCCATCTGCATTCAGTATCCCTACAGGCTTATTTACTACTTAAAGAGCAAAGTAAACCAGCTAAATATTTTAAGAGGATAGAGAAGTTTTAGTTGTAAAATATCCAGAGGCTTTATTGTAGACTTACGGGTCTGCACTACAGATTTCTAAGCAAACAATAGAAGAGAAAAATAAGGGGGTTTAATGCATTAGTTATGGGTTGGTAATGGACAAATATGTGGTGCTTATTGTCTGCCTAGCATGGCATGGCATAAGCCTTGGGTCCCCACTAGAACAAAAAAGCGGAAAGTCAAACAACAGTCATGTCAAATTAAACCTCTTTTTGTTTAATTTTTCAAAGTGATTCATTTAGCTGGCTGGCAGCGAGTCAAACTGATAGCTAACAATAGTTCATTTATTTAATGTTGCTTTCAGTACCCTGTAGCCACTCGACTGCATCAGAACTTATCTTCTGTAGTTCTCTTTGAGCTGTGAAGATAGGCCAGGAAACTGGAGTAGGTCAGGTGTGCATGATGGCACAGCTCACATGGTGGGGCAGTTTGTGCTTCATGAACCATAGAATTGGGAATGGATTTTCAAGAACAGTTAAAGCTTACTTTCAATCTGAAAAGTGAATAAAACTGGTATCCTTGTGTTCCATGTTTGCTGAGTCTCAACAGCCCAAAAATAAAAGAGGTCAGTCTATAAAGTAAAAAGAGTGTTGTGTAAACTGCCAAAGCTGCAAATTGTGAGAGCAAACAATGAAAATGAGATCTTTCTTGACATTTTCTCACCAGTTATAAAAAAGGGGGTTTTAGTCTCTTGATGATTTCCATTTAATTCTATTTTCTTAATAGGATTGAGAAATATAAGTCTGATTAGAACAAACAAGCAACTCTTTGGTTTTGCACAAATGTGAGTAAATGTAGTAATAAGCACCTTTTTGATTTGTGGGGCTTATAGAAATAAAGTTAGGTAAAGGTTTTTATGTCAATAAAGTCAGTAGATACAGACCTCATAATCAGAGAGGAAGCAGATCAGTTGAGTAAGAAGATAATATTTATAGTAAGTGTGAGTGTTGATAGCAAAGTTTTTTCTGTTCTGTTTAATAGATTTTTGTGTGACTGTTGAATGGTGTTTGATCAAGGAGCTCTGGCATAGGTGGCCCACCTAATGAAAACAAGTATAGTTGTTGCCAGACAGCTCTCGGGCACTTTAGAATTGTGTATCATGCTGTAAAACCACATACAGAAACACTAATAGGGAGTGGGAAAATATGAGCAGTCTCGGCATGTAAGACATCTGTTTAAATCCCATGTATAATTTCTGTTTGTTTATTTGTTTGTTATAAAAGCTGGATAAGTTTGTCCTTCAGTTCCTGTTTTTACATTTTCCATCTATACTTTTTCATATATTCATGCTCACTCAAGGTGATCTGTAAAAAAAGATAACATTTTTAAACATGAGAACCATGGTATATTAAAAACATTTCTGTTATTCAAGTCTGGTGAGGATTATCTATGCTTGAAAGGGACAAGTTTTCCCAAAAGTAATCCTTTCAGTGCTGCTCCTATAATTATGTTCTATCTATGCCAAAAGCTCTTGTGCCTGTGGTTCATGTCTAGTTTTATGAGGGCCTTTTACCACAGGAGGTTATTTTAGAATAATTTTCAAATGTTATTTTTTCTTTAAGAAATGTAGTTACCTGTTATTCAACTTATATTTATCACAATAAATCATTCTGATACAATAAAAGCTTTTTCTTTTGTTGTTTTCATAAAATGTGTATAGCTCTTGCTAAGTAGAAGGATTCTGTCAAAAAAAAGGCTGGAGAAGGAGCACTGGTCCATCATCCCTGATCCTCTGGGGCTATCTTTATGTGATCCTTGTGTTAAAACCTGTAATTTTTCCTCTCTGAATTGCATTTTATTATTCCTGGATATCTTTAATGCCTTGAAGAAGGCTTATGTTCTCTGATATCATGGTGAGCCAAGCCCATGAGAATTTTTAGTAAGTAGGGGTCTGCAGTCAGTCAAATCAAGAGTGAATTATGATCAAAAGGAACCCTTCAGTCTAACAGGGTAAAGAAACAATCTGTTCTCAAGGAAGAAGTACATTATAGAAAGAATACAGTGTCCACTAAAAAAGTACTTTACTTATTTCTGGTGGGTAATGTGAAATATATGGAGTAAACAAAATTCTAAATGTGTATTACTCACCACACTACAGTAAATGTACCACGAGCACTCTACTCCATTGAGAGTGCTAGAAAGGCTGCTGGTATTGAGAGCATGCCCATTATGATGAGGGTCAAGAACTACTCTGCTGTAATAAAGGCCTGCACTGCTAAGGACTTCAAAATAGAAAAACACTTAAAAATGTAAAATCAATACAGCATTGGTTAGGGCTAACATAAAGGCAATGGAAAAAGCAAACCAAGCATAGTTGTATTGTTATTTATTACCAGTGTTGTTTATACTGATGTAGATGTTATGTAGATACAAGTATAAATAACTTTTTCTCCCAAAATTTAAAACTAAATGCCTGTGTACAGAAAAAGCAAAACCACAGGAAGGGAGGTGCAGGATTATTCATGCCAATGCAAAAATGTTCTGCTATGTGTGGTGCTGGTTGTGTTGGCATGGGATTTTCAGGACATTTTATACTGTTGAAATGTATATTTTGAAAATATAACCCAGAGGGTAAAATCCAGTCATGAAATTGAGTTTTGTCTTTGACATCAAAAGGCCCACGGTTTCACTCAGCTAGGTACTTTCGTCTAAGTATGAGAATATGCATGCCTGGGGAGAGTATTAGTCAATAACTGAGAGTAGCTAATAAAATTTTATATTTAATTTTTTAAGAGTTCTTTTAGTTCTGGAAATAAACAGGAGCCAGTATCAAGGTTATGCTTAAAAATTGCACCCCAAAGTATGTGTTTCACCTTCCACAGTCAAAAAGTGTAGAAAGTTTGGTTGGCTTTTGTTCTGGAATCACTGCACTTAAATAAAAGGCAAGGAGAGATAATACGAATTTTAGTCCAAAACTTGAAAGTTTTGAGTTCCACAAGCTCCACACATAAGCATGCAAAGGTGACAAAAGGAAGTAACTACTAAAAGGAGGATTATCTATAATCTATTATCTATCTATAATCTATCCTATAATCTAGAGTGGATTATAGTTTGTGTTTTTTATTCAGTGCAATGCGACACCTCCTGGACACTGCTGAGATCAAAACAATTAGAAAACTGAATGTAAATCAACCATTTCCCCAACCATCTGAGAGTTTTTTCACATTCCCCACAGTTTTATTTAAACGTTCATGCTTTTTACCACTATTACGTGCAGACAAATATAATCGCTTACTCAAATAATCTGGTTCATTTCTTATACTAGGAAAAACATTTTGGTGAGAATATGTCATTATGACAGACTTTCATTTAACATTTCATTGTTGTATTTTAGAAAATACCATTCTGAGGAGAGAGTTACATCTCTGTGCTGTTACTGCACACACATTTCTTCACCAACAATTTCTAACAGAACTCAGGAGCACTTGAAAGAATTAATAAGCTTAGAAGTAGTTGGAACAGTTTGCATTTAAGGAAGGAGTTATAAAAATTAGCTTTAGACTGGGCAATTGGAAATTCAGTTAGAAAGATGCAAAAATTTACACCTGTAGGTGGATGTAGTATTTCAAAAGACCAGAGTCTGGTAAGCTGTGGGTACAGAACATGCCTTTGGCGAATAGCAACAGCTCTACAAGTGGCCACCTGTCATTTGAAGCACAGAAATTATCTATGAACACACCTCAATCATGAAAAAACACATCAGCTCAAGCCTTGCTGAAAGTGATCAGCTGAAAGTGATCCCCACCAGATGGGCATAGATGACCACAGAGAAGCAGCTGACAAACTATAGGTTAAAAAGATGATTACAGCAATTCTTCACTGTGTTCATGCATTAAACAGAAGGATAGAGACACCTACGGATGAAAACAAGCTAAAGACCTAAAATAATTAGCTGAATGGTAAAGAGATTGAAGAAACCATAGCTATTGACAAAAAATGGAAGAGTAATTTGCTATGCTTTTCAGTAAATTGACAATCACTGGCTACAGGAGAAAAATGAAGTATAAGTGGGAATGAAATAATGGAAATAATTATAATAGAAATAGAAACAAAATTACAGGTGATTTTAATAAAAGGGTAACAAATCCAGGAGTGGCTGTCCTCTTAGAGAATTTGCACCAAAATACAGATCTAGTAGTGACTATTATAAATCAAGCTTACTGAATTAATGGCAGTACTAAGTCTGAAGCCAAGTGCTTTGCCTGTGCGTAAGAAGAGAAAGCTGTTGTGTGCAACTGCATATTTGTGAGTAGGGCTCAGTAATGCACGTTGTTTTAAAACAGGTTTAGAAGGGAAAGACCATTAAAGCTACAGATAAAAGGGAAATGGAATCTTGGTTTACCAAAGCAGGATGTGGCAAGCTAACTTAATATTTTCTATTTTTTTTTCTTTTCTTTTAAACAGAATGACTACATTTTCTAGAGAAAGGAAATAAAGGGGGCGTATTCTGTCTGTCCTTTTACAATGCACTCGTTATGCTGCTGAAAAAAATGCTGCTTACTTGCTTGGAGGAAGTGGAATTTAAGAGCGCAGCTGTGGGATGACCATGGTAGGTAATTCAGGACAATATTGAAAAGGAACCATCTGTATTAAGAGAAATGTTTTCCCTGATAGTTGTAAAAGAAAAGTGGGAATGAAGTATCCTGATAGTACAATATTGAGAAGATTACATAATCATAACTGCATTGCCTTGAGAACCTGGGAAGGAACTACACATGAGATTCAGCAGTAATAGCTGAAAAGCATTTCAGAAAGGTACTATAGAGAAAACATAAAATGTTGTTGTAAGCTGGGAACTCGTCAGCTGGAAATGGAGATTATGAGAAGCCTGATTTCTGTTTATCAAAATACTAGATGGCTGGAAAACTCTGATGATGATTTTGAACACAACCTTTGGGTCTTATTATGCCTTCCTTTGCTGTGCTAAAAATTGATTTGTTATCAAAAATCTCTTCCCCACATGGATATTTGAAGAATATAATCCAGTCACTTTCTTAATTAACTAAATGAATAGAGCTTCTGTTACTCTCTCACTGCAAAAAACCTATTCCCAGATAATTTTCTATTCTTGTAGTTTTTTTTTGAGACCCTGCCACCTGTGTTTCAGCAATCATCTCATTAATACTGTATTACTAAGAAATTACCACTCCTGACACTGTTAGACATCCCTCTATTCAAGAAAAGTGTTCTCTTTCTACATCAGACGAAACAGATATTAGTCAATAATCATGATTTTGAAAAATTTTCCAGTGATGCTGCGGTTTAGGATAATGACCTTGTTCTTTTCAATTTGACTTGTTGTCTTCATTCCTTGTATCTCTCTCCTTGTATTTAGTCATACTAGACAATTAGTTTATTTGTGAAGCAATAAACATCAGCCTGTAGACGTGGTTTGACTCTACTTTTACATGTTATTCCAATATTAAGTGGAAGGCTATTTGCTATAAGATGTGAAAATAAAACACCAGTTTAGAAACAAAGGTACTTTTCTTGGCTTTGCTAGAAATTGACCCTACTGGTGACAAAGTAAGGATCCAAAATTGTTGATATCTTTTTGTACCAATTACTGTTATTTATTTATTTATTTATCAGTGCCTTTTTTATGTGTACGTACATATATACATGTGGAGGACATGCATGGCTATGTCTTCATACATGTTATGCATGCATAATTAAAAACAGTGTTGATGTGTGTAAGTCTTCATAGATATCCCCATTATAAAGCACCAAGATTAAGAGATTTTGATCTTGTATATTAGCATATTCCTAGTATTAAAAATAATAAGCCTCAATAATGAAATTAATTAATAGGTCCTTAACAAATAAGTCCAGTATGTTAATTCTACGTGAATTTTAAAAATAGGGTAAGTTATTACGAACCTATGTTAAGACTAGAATAACAAGAGGTATATGCCATGCAGAAACAGAAATCTTGCCTTCAAAATTAAGTCCTATATACCTCTACCATTGCAAAAACTGTTATATTGTATGGTAGTGCAGCTTGAAGACATATGAAAGCTGCTGCTGCTTGAGCTGCACTTCTTTATAAACTGTAGCTCTAGGCTGTCGCTGTATAGGTAGGCACATCGTTATGAATGGATGTGGGGGTGTAAATAAGTCCCTGCCTATTGCAGGGAAGTGAGAAATGAAGGACTTTTGTTTCACAGTGGACAAGGAGGCACAGCTAAACAGCTCACTGTAAGAAAAATGCCACTGTATCCATGTCTGTGTCCACGGTTCAGCATCTATATATTTCTCTTAAATATGTCATATTCTATCACCATGAATGACAGTGACAAGGTTAGACTAATAAAATATGGTACTCTTTAGGACACCAAATAAGACATGATGTAGGTTAGGCCCTTCATTTTTAGAAATGTAATGCATGATTGAGTAACTTATCTCTTATGCCAAGCAACAGATTCTTGGAAAAACAATACAACTTTTCCATGCCATTAAAATGGGAAACAGTCACAACAAAGACTTAACTTCAGAAAAACAGTTTTACATGCGTTATGCACTGTGAGAGGTATATCTCAGTCAGACAATTTGAAAAGTTTTGAGCTGATGTCCAAAAAGTACTTTGGAAGTAATTTTCTATGTTAAACGTAAAATTACTGAGCAGTTCATTACTATCAAAGTCATTCAATACAGATGTCATTGACTTTAATTCAGATCTCCTGAGTGATGTATTCCTGAAAAAATACATGTGAAGTGTCCATTTCTGAGCATCCTTTTAAGCCATCCACAGCAGGAGCACTTCATGGAACTTTCCACTGCTCGTTGCTTTCCTGCTCTCTCGATGATTTCCTTTATGTCGTTATGCCTCAGTGGCTGTTAGGTGAGGGAACTGGATACAATGCTGGTGCTCTAATTAGACTATGGTGATCAGTCAGTGGAAATTGTTTTGCTTTTCTTGCACGGCTTCGTTTACCTTCCTGTTTGAAGTTCTAAATCTTTCCTGTCAGCCTCTGCATTCCATCTTTCCATACACTTTAAGAGTTGAGTTTGGAGTGGGGATTAATATCTCCAAAACTTCCTGGGTATACAAAGCTTTTTTCCTTTCAAAAATATCACATTTTACTAAGAAAACATTGTGAGAGATTCTTTGTATTGGACTAAATCCTGCTGCTCTTACTGAGGATAATATGTACTAATGGTGATAAAATCTAACACACTCTGAGATCCCTTGGCCCCAAATAATTTTCTGTACCATAATCCTTAGGAGTGAATGAGTTTTTGAATTAATCGCCATTATGTGATCAAGATTCCTCCAGATTAAACTGCTTTGCTGCTCAAAAGAGCTGAATCCAGCCTTTTGATTATATTTGTAGTTTTGTATATGCAGTTCTTCTTATGCCAACTCTTGATATTCTAGATTTTTTTCTCTATCTTTCTTATTCAAGTAAAAACCAATTGAACATTTCAGAATAAACCCCAGAAAAAACTTCATATTTACATGCAGATGAATCACACCCAAATCAAATAAAGCAGCTGGGCATGACACCACAGACTACAGATCTGACCAACAGAGGAACAAAACAGAGACCTGTTACACATCCTTTCTGTCAACTAATTTTCTGCAACAATTTTCAAGTGAGAAACACATATTCAATGCCTTTACATACATAAATATGAGGAACCATTGAGCTCTTATGTCTTCTATGGACTTAACGCTAAGCATGGAGAGGATTAAGCCCTTTGGTGAAAGCCATTTCTACTGGCATAACTTTGTAAGTACGAGCTATAAAATCATAAATCATTTTAAAACAAGGAGCATGGAGGTGGTGTGGCATATTTGTAAATCATTGGCATCAAAGAAAAACCTGCCGAGCTATACTGCATAATATAAACCTAGGGATAATTCAAATAGAGATGTCTGCAGTTTTAAAATATTTTTTAGAATGAGATACCAGTTTGGAATTAATAAAATGTTTACGACGAAAATTTTATTATTATTTCTGGAACTAACTATAAATATTTCATTTAATATCTTGAAGACAATTTTAGCTGCTTGCTTTCTGCCACTGAATTCAGTCTATATTAATGGACTCAGAAGGAAATAATATTTTTCTGCTAAATTATTTGAATATTGAAGAATAAAATTTCTATAGGCGACTTCTGTAAATTTTTGTACAACAAAACTCATGCTGAGTTACACTTAAAAATACTGAAAACAAAAGTAAAGTGAAATTGCTTACTTGCTTAGAAGTAGAACTTAAGATTTTTTACTTCAGTCTACAGAGGAAAGGAAAGGTAAATAAAAATTATCAAATGAGAAAAACCTTAAGGAAGTTACTGAAAGATTCAGGAAAAACACCAAAAATTACCCAGGAACTGGATCTTATAAATTATTTCTTCCTCTCTAATGATTTCCCTTATGATTGTAATAAATTTAAGTCTTGTATAGTGCTGACTATCAGCATTTTAATAGCTAATCAGGAAAGGAAGCAGAGTCCCTTTTGCATTTCACTGCAAAAGGCTTTCTCAGTTGTTAATGTTTCTAATCAAAGTTTATCCAGTGATGCTGCAGGAATTGAGAAGAGCTCCCTGTAAAACTTACAAAACCAAGCCACTCTGTGTTTTATCTTTCACAGCTCTCTTCAAAACTTGTCCTTGCTGATACCTGCAAGACTGTCAGTGGGTAGACTGCTAGGGTGCAACCATAACTGTGTAGCAGACAAAGATTAATTTCACTTCTTATCACCACCTGAAATATTTTCTAGCCTTTTTTTCATCTCTATCACTTTTCTCATTCTTTTAGAGTAAGGTCTTTGGAGGAGAGACTGTCTTTCTGTTGTGTTCTACAGGCATGATTCATGGCTAGGGCTCGTATTTGTTAAGTTAATGTAAGTGGAACTTTTTTATGCATTCTACTGCCTGAGAAGATACGCCACATAATCTCACGTTTGCTAAATATCTTACTTTTCTTTGCTAGTGACGCTTCAGGTGGCACCCTGAAATAGTATTTTTTTTTCCCCAACGATAAGTAAATGAGATTCAGCAAGGCATGTGAGCAAACTGCCCTTCAAGCCTGTAAAGCATGTCACTGCTAGGACCCAGTCCAATACGTGTTTCAGTGCATAGTTATGTGTTGTGCTAAGCTGTGATAACAGACATCTGCTTAAAAGTCAGCATGAATTCAGAACTTCACTGCCATACACTCTTTCTATGCTTAAAAGCTATTAAAATCTTAGGATGTGAAAGTGTGCTATCAATTCAGGCCCTTTACCCACAAGATTTTATGCAATTAAGTATATTTTTAACTGGAAAAGATGGAGGAAGAGGACACTGGACTCATGATAACAAAGGAAAGTAAATTTGTTAGGAAAATATAAACCGACCACTGTGTAACTCCTATGTCTGTTTTCAGAGTCTACAGGACATGGGAAGAAAATGCAAGCTGTTTGCTTCCTCTTTCCAAAACTGTGTGCATCTGAGTGTGTGGATAAAATCTCTGGACTTCAAGGATCTTGAAAAGAATTTGATTCTTCAAGTATTTCTCAATGTAGGTCACCTGAAAATGTAGCCAGGCGAGAAACTGTCCCACTTCACATACTGTTGAAGATTCTTGTGAGCTACCATTGTGAAATTTTGTGGGCTTATACACTTGCCTTACGTGTGTGTCACACAATTAAAAAGGCTGGAGCACTTTCCATACTTCTTAAAATCTTTTAAATTTTTTCTTCTTTCTTTTCTTAGAACACAGTTCTGGTTCCTAAAGTAGAGTAAGGAAAACAAATATGAAATAATCCATCAAATGGATATAAAACATTGAGTTGTACTTCTAGTTTCTTTCAACAGTTGGAGAAAAACTTACTCTCATGATAATGAAATCCTGAAGTGCACATCACAAGCCTGATTAGTCTTCCTGATCATAAAACTCAACAGAAAAATTATGACTTCAGGGAGTTAGTGAATGTCCTCACGCGGGGCATAATCCCAAATATCATTCATGTGTAGTCAGATCTGATTAGTCTAGGTGAATGGTAAGCTCACTTTATATTTAAATTACAGCACTAATAAAAAATGTATGAAGGCAAGAGATTGAGAAGAGGGGGCTGCAGGCGAGTCAAAGAGAAAAAAACTCCTTACTTTATTTTTCAGAATGTATTTGGAGTGTGCAAAACATGTCTGAATCCTCATATACATTATCTGTCTTTGGAATCAAACATACGAAAGCTTACCGCTGGTAAAAAGAATGGCCTAAAAAGTATATAAACAATTGAACAGTGCCTTTGATTTAGAGAATGAATCGATATTTTTGCAATCCTGATGAAACTGTTACTGGTCATTAACATTGGCGTGAAAATAGTAAGTAATGGAAGCAATGTATTTGTACAGATTTGATTGGATATACAGAATTTAATAGACCACAAAGTGAACTAACACAAGGGCAGCTCCTGAGAAGGTACAGTACAGCACAAAGCCTTGTGAAAGGGAGAACAGTCTGGAACAATCAGAGATGAGGTATTGTTTCTTCTTTTCCCTATTTTTTTCATTCTCAGAGGAAATAGGGTGTTTTAAAGGATAGTCAAATGGTCAAGGAGGAGAGGCATGGAACAGTACTGAAGAGATTGGATGGAAGCTTTGATAAGAAATCAAGATCTAGACACTTGTGACATCATTAACAAAAGTCTATATTATTTTTAAAAAAATTCCATTTGGTCATTATATGTCATTGTGGATGCAGTACTGGGTCACACAATCCAATAACTCCAATAGATGACTGGATTTTAGGAAAAAAAATAGAATTTTAGAATTCTTAAGGTTAGGAAAGACCTATAAGGTCATCAATTTCAGCCATTAACCCAACATCACCACTAAATAGCACCACCACAAGTTCATCACTAAACCATGTCCTCAAATGCCATATCCACATGTTTTTTGAACACTACCAGAAATGGTGACTAAACCACTTCCTTGGAAAGCCTATTCCAATGCTTGGCAATATTTTCCATGAAGAAATTTTTCCTAATATCCAATCTAAACCTCCCCTAGTGCAACATGAGGCCATTTCATCTCATCCTGTTCCTTCTTACCTGGGAGTAGAGACGAATTCCCACCTCATGCAAACTCCTTTTAAGTAGGTGTAGAGGGCAACAAGGTTTTCCCTCAGCCTCTTTTTCTTCACTCTAAACTACCCCAGTTTCCTCATGTACTCCTCACCAGACTTGTGCTCCAGACCCTTCATATGCTCTGTTGCCCTTCTCTGGAGTCGCTCCAGCACCTCAATGTCTTTCCTGCAGCGAGAGGTCCAAAACTGGACACAGGACTTAAGCTGCAACCTCTCCAGTGCTGAGCACAGTGAGACCATCACTTGCCTGGTTCTACTGGCCACACTATTTCTGATACAAATCATTAGTTTTGTACAATATCATTGATATTGCTCATATTTGAATGTTACTAGTCAAATTCTGCTAGTTTTACTTGGAAAAAATAACTGCTTTTTTGTCCTGGTTGGCTTTGGTCTAGTCTGTTTCCACAGAATTAGAAAAGGTTGCAAAATAATCAATAGAAAATATCTGTATCGTAATTTTGCAGTCTTAAGTGTTTATATATCTCTTTCATTTCATTATTCATCATCAGTATTTATTATTCATAAAAGTAGTAGTTTGGAATTCATCCAAATGTACATTTACATAAGGTCAGGAATGACCTAAGTACAAAGAAAAAGACCTAAGACAAATACCTCAGGAGACTTAACTCTAAAGAGAGGATGTGAAAGAAGCTGTAAAATGCCAAGTAAAATATGTGGGATTTCTTCAGAGAAGGGAAAATGTGAGACAGATATCCATTCCTGAGGCACAGGTGTGGAGACCCCACTATGTACGGTTCATGTTCAGTCACTAAAAAGGTAACTCCAAGGCTCTGAACCAAATTTCCTATAATTATTTCCTTGCAGCCAGAGTTAAGCCTATGGCTGCAAATCTCATTGCTTCTGCATTTTCTTGGAAACTATGACCAGACTTCTGAATACCCTTCAGAGAGTACTCAAAAGTCAGTTCCTGCAGTATTTAAGGCATATGTTGGATATAGGAAAGCCCATTCTGTCAATGGCACTTTCCTGTGGTGGTAAGATTGTGAAGAATAAAATGATGCAACGTTGTCATGAACCAGGCCAATAGTTATCACATTTAGTTAGGCTATTAGATGGTGTCTTTAAAGAAATGTCACATTATTTCTATTTTTATATCTATATATTTTATTTCTAGCTTTATGGATGACAATCCACAGATGGCAGCTAAAGGTTATTTTAATTATAATTCATATTTAAGGGCCTGCTTTTGCCGGAATTATGTCAAGAAAAATGTTGGCGAGTTCACAACAACTGCAAGATTGGGCAATAAGGGAATTAAAAAGATTTGTAAAAAACCCCAGTGACTAAGCCCCTATTTCACTGCCTGTTGTATCCTGTTATATCCAGAGAATGGAAAAAGGAAATTCCATATTGACTAGATTGAGCTGTACTTGCCATCTCAGTAATGAAACCATCATGCAATTCCTTCAAATGAAACCTCAGTTAAACTGCACAACTGTTTCTTTTTACTTTCACACTGTAAAAATCCAGAACAGCAAGTGTCCAGGAAAATGTATTCATTGGAAAGAAGCTACCAAAATCTGTGCTTTTGACTGTCATCTGCAGCTTATTTCACACACCCCTCAAAAGCAAGAAGTCAAAAATGGAAACTGCATGGGTGGTTTATTACTCAGCACTGGGCTCCAAGTGAGTCTTCTTGATGCAATTGTCTTCTTGATAGAAAACAGATTGATTTTTTTTTTTCCAAGTCCATAATTATTTGAACTCATTAGATTGCAGAAAATTTGAAAATGTTTCAGATTGTGCATATGCTCTCATATGCTCCTGTATTTAATTTTTGGGCCTGGCTCCCCTCTTCCTGGTAACTCATATAGTAATTTACAGCTTTGCAGGTGTAAGAGGTTGTATTACATAAACAAAAATATTCTGGTTTGCACAGGCCCTCTGTTGCACTGAATCTGAAATATTTTTACCAGAATATGAGACCTGCATATTTAAATTTCCAGTGAAGTTTTTTTCCATGATCAGTACTGTCTAACGTAGTTTTTCAGTAAATGTTCAATGTGGTGATGTTAATAGGAACAATATCCCTTGAAAGAAAGCAATTTCTTTGTTTCACTCTGTTTTTAGAGAGATCTGTCTGCTCAGTTCCTGTGCCACTACAGTTCCAGTGAAGAGTGTTGTAACTTAGGGCAGCTATTCTATTCACACAAAGAATGTTGGACAGGTTAATACTGTTGTGCAATATTGAGCAATATTAATGCATTGTGCTATAACCAGCACAAGTTCCTGGACATAGCTCTGCCAGAAAGAAATATTTTGATGCCTTGTTAAATAGCATTCTCTACTCTCAGTATTTGTGTGTGTGAAAAAAAAAAAAAAAAAAAGATTCTACATACTGTAAGAGAAAAAGAAAAAAAAGCGGGCAAACAAAACTAAAAAAAAGTTCCTTTAGGCTTCTTTTTCACCACTTTTCATATAAATTTGATTGTAAGTGTGTTTTGTTTTACTAGAATATTAGCTGTACACTGGAGTTTAGTACCTCACATAAGAAGTCAGGAGTCAATGACTGACTCCTCTATGCTGGATATAAGGAAAGATGGAGAGGACTGATTGTTACACTTAACGTAGTATTTCCGGGAGTTCTCTTGGTTCTGCATAGCTGCTTATCTCTCAATATTAGCAGTAAAGCCTTCACAAAGGCCATTCTAGCCTTCACAAAATATTGTCCAAATATCTGTTTCTGAGTAGGTCATTAATCTTCAGGGACTTGCCAGCTATGCTACACAGTAGGTGGGAAAAAATCTTGTGGTGCTTGGGTGTGATGCCAACAATAACTAGCTATTCACAGCTACGATTTCTCACTAAGTAATTATAACTTTTGCTTTACTAGGGGAAAGAAAATAATACTAAGAATGAATTTTTTAACCACACTTACTCATTACCAAATCATTCTTAAGTTTTCTTTGGGAAAAGGATCTAGTAGCCCTTCTTATTGAAGGAAATTTCCGCTAACTTTCTTGGGAACTCCAGACACACTGAAAATACAGTATCTGTACACCTCTGTGTCAAGGATTATCCTCTTTTCCTAGTAGGATGCATTCTCTACATAACATAGACATCTCACAGCTGTATCATGGTGTTTATGAGTTTTTTGGCACTGTTTCCTTCCCAATTACACTTTAGCAATTCCTGAAGGTGGCTATTCCGATATTCAGTGAACTTCCTGCTGAAAATGCCGCAGCTTCTTCTCATCATAGCGAGGTACTGTTAGTACAATGCTGCTTGTCTCAGTTGATCACTGCTACCTCTGTCTGGTCAAGGATCGTGGGGATACAGTGATAGTCAGGTTCGTATCCTGTTTCATTTCCTCGTATAACTGCAGCTTCAACTACTGCTAAAATGTTTAATAATTTACAGTCCTTGTAATTGCAAAGCTTCCCAGTAATATCATAGAAGTGAATTTTGCATTTTTTTGATCAGTATTTTTCTGCAGATCCTTTCTAAGTCATTCCCTGTCCATTGTTGCAGGCACTTTTTCACTTCCACATTTTATATGGAAAATTTTTTTTCTTTTAAATGATAAGAATTTTGGTATGTAGTGTTTGGTCAAGACTTTTTTTGAGGTGCCTTAAGTTAAGCCCAGAAGTCTCCATTCTGCTCCAGTTCAGTCACTGGGAAATGTGGACGCACGCATTTGGAAAATTCAAGACATTGTCCAAATACAGACTTGAGAGTTTAAACTCCTATTTTTGAAAACTTTGACCATGTTAATTACAGATTTTTATTTATGGAGAGAGACTGCTCTGTGTCCTTACTCTTTTAGATAATGGAAAATGTGTAAAAATATTAAAGATATAGGAAGAGATTATGTGGTGAGGTCTGCATTTTGCCCTGATATTTTGCAAACACTAGGGATTGGGTATGAAAGATAGTGCCTCAAGTAAGAGACAACACAAAGATTACCAGCTGCAGAATTTGTGGATGAGTATTATCTTCCAGAGCATTTATGGCAGAAGGTACTTTTGACCAAAATGTTACTCACACTGCTAGAAGAGAAGTTGGGACTACTAGAAGAGTAACCATAACTCAAGTCCAACATCTGGAATGGGACATGATGGAGCAGGAAAATATGGCACAAGTAGCAGCAGAGGTGCAGATAACTTCTGATGATGCAGATGTGGAAAATAGAGTTTGGTGGAAAGGAAGATCCAAACATCCAACAGCAATTACTACCTAGGAGAAGAAAAATAGGATATTAGAAGAGAAATAGGATAAGAGAATACAGCTGCTAAAGAAAACACGAAAGGCAGAATAGAAAGGCAGAAGAGAGGAAGAGAGTCCTGATGCAAGAAAACACAATATGAGTATGAAGGATGGCTGTGGATTAGAACCCAATGGAGAAAATAGACAATACACACCTGATTTGAAAGAGAAATACTGATGAGTTGAAATGAGTTTCAAACAAGTAGAAGAACCCTCTTCAGGGCCCTCATGGAAAATGGATTGTGTGATTGGCATTCCTCGCTGGGAATAATCAATGGGCTTGTCTCCAGAACAGGCCAAGAGGACAAAAAGGCATACCGGTTTTTAGGGTCTGGGACGCATAGAAGTAGAGACAAATTGACAAAAAGTCTTTATTGTGGGAAAAATATAAACAGCATTGCTATGTTTGCATCAGGCCAGACATGTAGCATTTTAAGTAAAGCAAAGCAGGGAACCTCAATAGCGTTGCTATCTTTCCTAGTGAAAGAGAAAAAAGCAACGATAGTATAAAGAACTGGGATACCGAGATGGTTTGTGGGTTCCAGTTTATAGAATTAAATTGGTCATTTATAAGGAAAGTTTTAAACAAATAGAAGTAGAGAGAAGGTTGAGAGACATGTAATCTTCAAAGAAAACTCATGTTTTATTTCACAGTAACAATGAAACTAGGTAAAGGGTAGAAAAAATATAACTAAATTTTAGGAACAAAGAGAAATTATTAATGAGTAGAGTCACAGTCAAGTGGATGCTGCAGCTAAAATAATGTAATTTAGCCAGAGAATTGAATGAAATCAGAAAGAAAAAAAATTGAAACAGGTAACAACGGAAAGAAATAAGGTAAAGAACCTAAAAAACAAAATGAAGGAATGTGAACAGTGGATATATTACATGAATTTAAGTATTACAGAACAAAAAAAGAGGTGTAGTAGAAGAACCAGAACGACTGAGAAATACTTGTTGAAGAATATGCAATATTCAGAGAAGAAAGCAGATGCACCGGGCAGGCATGACACGTTTAGATGTAGAATGCTGAAAATTAATGAGATAAAGGAGTTTTCATAGAAAAAATTAAGGCAAGAAAATAAGAAAACTATTTTATGAACAGATCTTGAAGATCAGTTTTATATGTTGCAAGTGTTCCCTTTGACAGAAATTTAGAAATAATTTTACAAGACATTGTTTTGGGGAAGATTAATTTCCCTGACACAAACTGGAGAGTAAATGCTATTGGTAATTGTAAGACCGCCAGTAGAGCTGAGAAGAGAACAATGAAGCACATTTGGGGACAGATTTTATTTAGCAGTTTCACTGTAGAAAGTGGTACAGAAGTCTGGAGGATGATCATGAGGTTTCGTGATGCTATAAAGTGAAGACGTATTGCCAATATTCAACACGATCAGACTATCATATGGGGAAGACTTTTATACTTTGAGAATTACAATGATAGATAGAAATGGGTGTATGTTACAAGGAAAATGTACCAGCATTTTTGAAATGAACCAGGGATTCATCAGCTGAAGACAGCAGATACATTGAAAGAAAGTGAGCACTTAGGGCTGAGAAGAATCAGGAACACTGGCTGATCACAGGACCACCCTGCAACGCAGAAGCTGAAGACGCATGTGACCATAGGACATGTTATTTCTGAAAGGGGAAGCAAGGCTGTCCTTGCCTGAGCAACTGCCCTCACCCATACCCATGAAAATGAGCTGCTCCAAAACAGAAGACGGATGATTGATTGATGGGGAGTTGAGACTCTGCTTAGGAGAACATTTAAAATAAATTCTAAAGAGGAAGAGGACTGAAAGGAAATGTCATGGTAAATACAATGTGCCTTCAAATCAAACTGGGAAGGAGAAAGAAGCATTTTAGTCACTAAAATTGCAAGATTATGGAGCAACCTTGCTAGTGCAACAGGCAAGATGCTAGCAGTTTTAAGAGGAGCTTAATGAATGAGCTTAAGGAACATGTGTGTAATGTAGGGGACTCATATTGGGACCCAATAATATTTGTGTTGGTTATAGTACTAAAAAACCATATTTTAAGAAGTTTAGAAAAATCAGTCATTGCTCTAATGACCAAATTGGTCTGGATGGTCTCAGAAAAAGAATCTAGTCCCCATATTTGGCTGAAACTCCTTAGAATGCTTATTTCTCTTCCATTTTCATGAAGGCAACACTTTTTCCTGTCTCTTCCACTCAGGAAATAAACTCTTTTCCAGTGCTGTAATGGATCACTGTAAAACCCTCCATCAGAACCTGTGATGAGAGCCAGGCATCTATCCTGTTGCACGACACAATATATCATCTGTGTCTTGGATGCAGTTAAAAGTAAGAGCTACATCCATTAATGTGCTTGTTGATGCTTACCTTGCAGAATGACTCAGTGTTGGGGAGTACATTCCCTGAACTACATTTTTTAAAAAAATTTAATCACAACATGTTCTACAAGGTCTTGGTTGATTCAGTTTTCCATTTTTTTAAAGAAATAAATATCAGATCCGTTGATAATTTAAATGAGTGTAGCTTTTGGAATGGCCAATGCCAGTTGAGGATATGCCTCCATCTCTTCTAGCAACAGCTAACCTGAGGTCACTCTCCTGTTCAGTGCTTTATCTAGAACAGGTTTGGCTAAATCCTTCTGTCTTCTTACATAATACAAAGTGATTTTAAAATTACTGGAGCAACCAGCAGAACTTTTCCTGTTGCAATAGAATCCACTGCCTGCAGAAAGATCATGGCATTTGGGAAGCATTTTTTGCACTGGTCACATTTCCACCCTTGAAATAAATAAAAGCCATTTACCATATGTGAATAGTAGAGCAGGCTAACACTGAGGTATATTCACTGACACTCTTCATTCAGTGAAGGATGCACAATAAAAGGAAAATAAAAGGACCTACTTCTAAATACAGATCTCCAGGGGTTAAGCAATTAAAATCAGCTTTTTTTTTTCCATCCTTTTCTCTACCATCTCCAAATATAGACCAGTTAGAGTGGAAAATCTAACTCTTAGTGCAAACGTATTGAGTACACGAAATTGGTATGTGCCTGTGTATTGGTAGGTTAACCACTTTGTGTGCTCTGCTGGGACTTCTAGACACACGTACTCAGACAGATACTTATGTGCTGGGATTTTTCACATAATTTAGGGGTATGCAAGCTCATACTGTTAGTTTAAAAATATAAATCCATTTATAAAAACATGTGCAGCCAATACAAAATTCTGTACATGTGACAGCACTGAAATCATGAGTTAACCAAATAAGATGAACAAAGTCTGAGAGTGTATAAACTCAGCAGGATTCTAGCAAAAAACATCAGAGACTTTAAAATAAAAAATGAAATGTTTATGTTGGATGATATTGCAAGTAAAAACAATACCAGCAACATCAGTTCCTTCGTTCTGTAGCACCAAAACGTCCCAAACTCCCTATGATATCCAGCCATGTGCCATTTTAAAACAATATTACCCTCCCATAATTACTCATTTTAACTATTAATATGTGTTCTCAAGCTCACACTTGGTTTATATGTAGAGAGATATCACTGACCCGTGTGTTTCATTTTGCTAATAACTTAAAATATAAGAATTCAAATTTATCTGTGTTTACCTCCTTTGTTAAAATAGTTTGTTACTCAAATATCTGAATACTGTAGCTTTTAAGAAACTGTATGAAACTTATACATCATGTGACCACACTTGCTGTCTGATGAACAAAGAATGTGGCTGTATGTACAAAGAATTTTTTTGACGGTTTGAAAAATTTTGGAGTGGCCTTGTAGTCCTTATTTTACTCATTAAACCTAAGAGGCATTTGGGATGAACGATAATGCTAAAGGAGCAAGTTTACTCAGATGTAATTCACCCTCAGGTGCTATTTTGCCAGCATACCGATGATTTGGATTATCACTACCTTGTAGCAAGTAAATACTGAAACTGTAATTTGCACAAAAAATAGTTTTTCTTGCAAGATTAATGCAAGAATAATATTAAAGATGGAGGAAAGAGTGGGCTATCTGTTGTGCTCCTACTCCTTTGCATCTGGAAATTTCTTAATTTCATGTATTGAAATTGTTTGTGGCATGTTTTTGCAAAGTGTAAATGGTTGAAGAAGATTTTCTGGATGAGGAAGTAAGACAGGGCACAGAGAACCCTTAAGTCCAAAAAGTCTAATAGAAAGCCCATTTGCCTGTTGAAATAACTGCTATTTGCAGCTGAGAATGCTCATCAGGTTCCAAATATTTGGCTGTGGTTCTCTTTCCATAAACATTGGAGTCACATCATACATGTCTGCAGGGCTCAGCCGCACCTCTTCTGCCTTTGCCTGCCTGCCTCTAGTGGTGCAGCCAAGACTACAGTCCAGAATACTCTCCTTATCATTCTTAGTTCCTCCTTTTAAACCTTTTAAAGTTCATTTTGGGGCTGCAACAGGCCATCTTTCCCCCACTTCTCTCCAATTTGGAGTTGCTGACCATTGGCAAAACAGGTTTTTCTTATGCTTTGTATGACTCTGATCTTAACCTACATGTTGATAGAAATAACTGGTGATGTTTTAACTTTCAAGAACAGTTTGAAGCTTTAAGAACTATCTCCACCCTGTTGACCTATTTAGCCTAAACAGATTGCCAAAATTTTGGAGATGCCAAAGGTTGTGCTAGTGAGTTCCATTTGGGTCTCCCACCCAAATAAAAGGGTGGAGAAATCCAGATGCAATGTCATTCGGGAAGGCCAAAAGCCGTGTAAGACTCCATGAAAAATATTTATTTTTCATTTTTTAATCCAAACCAGAATAAACACCACCACATCTTTTTTGCCTTAAACTCAAGCACAAGAGAAATTTGGACCACCACTGAAGGTGGAAATTCTACATACCTGACCTTATTGTCATGTTTTTAAACAGAACCACAATGGTTTTAATGAAGTGTTTTGCTTAAAGCAGAGGACAGTCTAGCACTTGGGAAGTTCTGGTTGTTTGCATTTAAACATGCATGATAAAATATTTTGACAGCTCTTTGCCTCTGTGTTGACAACGCATGTGCAGTTAGTGTTACCTGTAGTTACCTTGTGAAAAGCAAATCCTGGGAGGTATCTGCTTGAACCTGTTCATTGCAAGAAAATCTTCTCGCTTCTCTGCATTTTAGGTATAGGATAGATAGATTAGATAGATAGATTAGATTAGATAGATAGATAGATAGATAGATAGATAGACAGACACAAAACTCAGCTTGTCACCAGTGCTAGCTGACAGGCTTTGCCAAAATGGACTGCTCTCATCCTTTCCCCAATAGCTGTTGGAGAAATCCTAGGAAGGGCTTCCTTATGCCATGGATATCCTGATCAGAAATGCAGCTACGAAATTCCTCTAGAGCCTTATGTAGATGGTGCCAACTGGTTGCTCGTTGGAGGTTTTCCTTATTCTGACTGACTGGGTGTGGTTGGGACACAATTCATTTCATTCATAGAAGATGGTTGGGGGTTGTGTTTTGGATTTATGATGAAAACAGTGTTGATAACATTGGGATGTTTTGGTTACTGTCGAGTGATTAAACAGGGTCAAGGCCTTTTCTGCTCCTCAGACTGCCTCACCAGTGAGTAGGCTGGGAATGTGCAAGAAGCTGGGAAGGGACACAGCCAGGACAGCCAACACCAAATGACCAAAGGGATATTCGAGACCATATGGTGTCACCCTCAGCAATAAAAGCTGGTGGGTAGAAGTTTCATGGGGGCTGCTATTACTAAGGTACTGACTGGCCATCATTAGGCTGATGGTGTGCAATTATTTTTCTTTTGCATCATATGTTTTTTTTAGTTGTCAATTTTTCCTCTCCAGTTTTTCAAATAATTAAATTGTCTTTATCTCAACACATATTTTCTCACCTTTACCCTTCTGATTCTCCCTCCATCTTGCTGTGAGGACGTGAAAGAGCGACTGCATGGTACTTAGCTGCCTACCGTGGTTAAGCCATGGCAAGAATTGAACTGACATATGAATCCATTAACTTCCCTTGAATCCCTGGAAATCATAGGTTAGAATGTGGTTTGGGTAATTGTCATGCATATATATCTGCAGTGCTTAATTGGCCTTGTTTCTGCTCTGCTGCACTCCTAACCAGTATTATTCTAATAGCAGTGGAGGAAAAAAAAAAAAGGATGAGATTCACATGACTAAATATAAACATCTACAATAAAAATAATCACTTCTGGCTGCCTTTGTAGTCAACGGAGAGAAACAAACATTTATAAAGTATGATTCATCTCATTCTGAAGTAGGTGTCTGTGCTAGTTTTGGGTGGGGTTGAGTTAATTTTCTTCACAGTGGCTGGTATGGGGCTGTGTTTTAGATTTATGCTGAACACAAGGTTGATAATATAGAGAAGCTTTTTCTATTGCTGAGCAGGACTTATACAGAACCAAGGCCTTTTCTTTCTCCTTTTGTACTGCTGCACAGGTGAGAAGATTTGGGGTGCATGGAAGGATGGGAGGAGACACAGCCAGGACAGTTAACACCAGTTTACCTAAGGGATATTCTAGAACATATGACATCATGCTCTGTTTATAAAGCGGGGGGAAAAAGAAGGGGGAGATCTTTGGAGTGATGGTGTGGGGCTGGCTGCTGGTTGGGATTAAACCCCAACAGTGTCTAAACCAGTTTGCATGAACCATGCCTAAAAAAAGCCTGATGCTCAACATAACAGGAACCTCTGATGACAACTTCAGGTGTAGTTTGCTTTACTTTAGAAATCCTTATCCAAAGGGAGATGAAGTGAATCTCTCACAAGGAGATCCTAAGAAGAGATAAACTACCACATAAGGCCAGACCTTAGATGCATCTAGCTTAGCACCACCAGAGACTGATGCCTGAGACAAGATACTTAAAGAATAATGCATCACCAAGGCAAGTATTATCTTTCTTTGTTACACTCTCCGGCTTCTGGTAGTCAGCAGGTTACAGTCTCCATGTTCCAGAGGTTTCCCCCTGAATCATTGCTTACTATGGTGTCTGCTATGCCTTTGTCTAGGCCAGTGAATTAATGTATCCCACTCACCATCAAACTGTCCTCTGAGGCTTTAGGATTCTTGTCCAGGATTAAGAGTGTCCTAATACGCCTAACCTGCCCATGTATGGAAACTGTTTCAGTCTAACCACTCTGATACTTTTAATTGTATTTTCTCTATTTCTATTATTGTCTTCAACACATCCACTTCTTGGATCATATTGATGTATTTTGTTCTTGTTTTCCATCCTAATATTTCCTAACATCCTAGCTGTCTTTTTGACCACTACTGTGTATTACGCTATTTTTGTAGGTAATTATTTACCATTACTCCAGAATTGGTTTCCTTAATAGTGGGAATTAATAAATAAATGAACTATAAGGTATTTTTTTGTCTGTGTGTATTGCTTTACACTTGTCAAATAAACTCCAAATTCCATTTTGACCCTTAGCCCTAGAAGATTCTTCTTCAATTCTTTGCATTTGTCTTGATTATGGATACTCTGGTCTATTGTATATTTCAGGAAATATTTCTGCCTTCTTGTTCATCTAGTTCCTGTATAAATCTCCTAAACAGGAAAGATTCCAGAACAGTTTAACAAAGGACAACAGAGATATACTTCTGTGAAAAGTGACCTGTTAGCCTCAATCCTTGCTTTGTGTATTTTAAGCAGTTATTTTTCCTATAACAGCTGAGTTTTTTTAGAAATTCTGTGATAGAGGACTTCACTATAGTCTCTTAAATTTTATGGTGAGTATTTGCTAGTTAGGGATTGAAAGAGGTTTTCACCACGGAGGGATAAATTGAATTGCAAAATACACATCGTATTGTAAGAGAACTGGGGTTTTAGATAGTGGAGGAAAAGCACAGAAGATCATCTTATAATAGAGGAATTTTGTGGAAAGGGGAAAGAATGAGAAAAAAGATAATTGCTTTCATTGGACAATTATTTAGTTTAAAAAAGTTACGATACTAGTACTTAGAAAGAGCAAGGTTCAAAGGAGGAATCTTTCCTCTCCCTGTTTCAAGCCTGCTGCTTTAGAGTCTGCCTGCCTGCTTCTAATGTGAAGCCGTAGCACACCATGCGAAGTATAAATATGGATTCCTTCAGAGTTTTGATGACATTTTGTTGGAAGACACAAACATGTTTCTTGCAGATTTGTGATCTGCAAGAATTCAGCGTGTGCCAGTACATCAGGGACTGTGCCATAGATCACAGTTCAAAATTGCCAGTTCACTCTATTTATTTACCTGGGTTAATAGAAACAAAAGAATATTGAATTGCAATTAAGCTGAACTTGGAAAAGGATTTATGAAACCTTGTCAACTGTGTTATCCAACACAATACCATTTGTGGGAGAACAAAGATTGTTCATTTAGAATATGTTGAAACCGTAAGTGAAATCACCTTACAAATATTTTTTCTCCTTGAACGGATAACATCTGACAGAGGGGAAAGCAATGCCTAACCCACTATTAAACATTACCAGGTTACCATTATAGTTAATTAGCAAGGCATTACCCATAATCCTCTGAAGACAATCACTTTCTGGCTGTCACCCAGACCTGCTGCAGTATAGGCTCACTGACTCCAGAAAGCTGACAAAAGTTGTTTTTCTGCAAGAAGCATGTTGTGAAAGAAGCCTGGTGAAGACGAAACATGTGTTGTTACTTCATCTTTAAGAGACCAATTTGATCACAACACTTTTGATGTTCATTTCAATGTCAGGGAAATTTTTGCATCAATTTTAAAAGCATAACTCTATATACTGATTGCTTTTCCTCTTTGGCAGATACCTAATTTTAACTAGAAAATTTTTTAAAATTTATGCCATAGTTGAGAACTCATAAATAGAATATGAATATCAGATCACAGTTTGAAAAAACTGCAAGGTTTTTCCACCCTGCGAAGAGAAGGACTTCTTTGGAGACCTGGATGATGGAACTGAGTGTATCCTCAAGTTCACTCATGGCATAAAACCAGGAGGAGTGGCTGATTCTCCAGGCTTATTGGACATCTCTTCAAGGATGGCCTGACAGTAATGCTGAACACGTTTGTGTGGGACACGTGTGTTTGCTCTTTGTATTGTGCCTATATGGCCCACTTCCTGACCAGGAAAGGGCCAGCATTACAGTGGCTGAAGCCCATTCAGCTGCTGAAATGGACAGAATGCTGTGCTTTTATCCATAATGACATATCCTGGTTACTAAAAAGAAGGGTCAGAGGCCATCAAGGTGCTAGCTCCCATGTAGCTGACTGGTACATGGATGGACCATGTTAAGCATGTCGCTAGACTCTCAGACCTTTATCGTGTGATAAAGGTCTGAGAGTCCAGCGACATGCTTAACATGCTTAACAACTTGAGAAAAACTCAGCAACAGTGCTGACTACTGGAGACAGTAAAGGAAGATACAAAGGGATTGCTAAGGTTCTATTCCTTACAGGGTTTCTGATTCGGTGACAAGCTATTTCTGATGAACATCCTGGTATTTAAGCCTCCATATTTTCAAGGGGAATTTTTAATGACCTTTGAAAAGAACTCTTGCTTTTCCATTTCTTTCATACTTTTGATCCATACTTTCATTTTAATGTTATTCTTGCCAGTGATGCCAGAAGAAGTGAAGATCAGGAAAGACCCCATATGTCATTACTCAGCAATCTTGATGCTCAACCTGGCTGCATTCTCCATAACCGACATTCAGTATTTCACTCATTGAAACACCAGTGTGCAGGTTGCATAACCTAGAACACATGTTGCATTATAGGATCTCTGTCAGGGGGATATTGGATAAGAAGACCTCATGTAACAGGCAGGGTGGCTTAGCATTATTCATTTGTGGAGCAAAATTTGTTAAACAGAGAGTATGTAAATGTATTAATTCACCAAGGCTTCACGACTTTATACTGATGACAAAGGACTTTGAGTTTTCTTGTTGAGCAGATAATTGTCATTTGGCACTCCACATTGCTACATGAGTCAGGGATAGTAAGGGACAGAAATGGAGTATGTGAGAGAAGACTACCCCAGTAAACTAAGTATCCTTGGGCAGATGTTGTGTGTAAGCTTGCCTGGGGTTCAGAACTCAGCCATCTCCTCATCCAAAGCACACTGAGAGGCTTTGTCTGGAAAGCAGAATCTACTCAAAATGCATTCCTCACAAATATTTTTTGTGGGTGTCACCCTCATTATAAAGCTTGAGCATGAAGACACCCTTCCCATCCTCCTCTATATAGTAATGTAACGATTGTGAGCCCTCACTTTTGAGGTGTAGGAAATCTGGATTCAGACCCTCTTCATCTTAAAAAAATGAAGATTCAGATCTCCCACACAAGTGCCTTAAACCCTGGATGTGGGGAAGCAAAGGGAAGTGAACTTAGTTCATTTTGTCAAAATATATGCAAAAAAGAGTTAAAGCCAGAGAAAAAGAGGGAGATTTGGGCAATTTCCTGAAGGAGGGGAGTCCCGGACTTTTGATCTGTACTTTCAGATAACTATTCCTGTTTATTGTATCAAGAAGCCACTGCATAAAAAGAACGGAATGGAAAAACACCCAAGCCAAACCCTTTTCAGGGGCTAAGTATTTTTGAATTTAATCATAGGTCCTTCCTTTGCTGACTTTTATGGTGCTCTGCTGCTTTGATGCCCCTGCTGCAAATTCCCTTGGTTTTACTGTTGCAAGCATGGTGGCCTGTTACGGTAACTTTCTTTCTGAGAACAGTGACATGACTGTAAGCTGTGCGTGTACATGCAGAATATATGGCACGTGCTTTAGCCTCGCTTCCCAGAGCAGAGGTATTATTCTTACTTTGGCTGACTTAGTCATTTCACTAATGGCTGGGAGAAGAATAATGGAAACCTGGAGATTTGGCTCATGAGATACAGCTGCTATGTTGTGAGTAAAGCCCCCTTTGGAGATATCATTTGGGGCCAATTTCCTTATTTTGTAGTCAGGCAAAACTCCCATTGACGTCAATGGGAATTTTCCTTCCATAAAAAATGGGGGCTCAGGTTTGGCCCTGATTGTTTTGTCAGCTTGGACTACTTCAGATAGTGCCATTATTCTAAATACCCATTGGTGGGCAGAATGCCTCTGTAATGTATTTAAGATATCCTCAGGTTGGCATAAAGAGGTAAAATATGGAAAAACAAGTCATCAGCCAGCCTTTTTTCAGTCTTCCCTAATACGTCTTGTATGAATTGTTGGATGTCCTCACATGCATAAAGATAGCAGGTATTTTGAATTTAATCTTTCAAAAGAGGGTTTTAAATCAGACATATGGTAATATCTGGTAAGTAGAAATGTTAATAAAAATGCATTGCGTTCAGGGATATTCATAAATGTGAACCGCTTATTTCACTCCAAGCTTAGGAAAAGTAAATGTTATCCATTTTCACATAATTTTTTTAGCCAAAGTCTTTTAAGAATATAACTTTACAGCTTTCACAAAAAGGGCATAAAAAATAAAAAATGTGTTTTGCAATGAATCTGCCACTGATATGAGTGTTCAATTAAATGGACCATGCAAGAAAAGAGGAAAGATTTGCTACTGGGGTATTGCCAATGATATCCTTTGACACTTCTATGGTCTCATGTGTTCCTGATCAAGCAGTACAGAGCACTGGAAAATCCCAAACCAATTAGCTTGAAACTAGAGCAGTCTGTATACATTTGATATGCAGTCAGAGGACTCCGACTTGAAATGACTGGCACTGAACTATGGCCTTTTTATTAACTTACCTTAAACCATTTTTGTCCTTTTGTTGACAAAGAAATTCACCAACTCTATTTATACCCTGGAAAATTGCATGTTTCTGCTTAGACAACAGATTGAAATTGTGTTTTCACTAGTGGCAGCCATTTGGAATTTTTCCTACCACAGTGTATCCCATTTCACTTTAAATGTTCTCTTCTGGACACATACAAGATTCATACTTCTGCAAAATCTAGTTACCAAATCTGGTAATTTATCATTGGTATTACCCAGAGAAATATGTAACTGGTCCTAGTCCAGCTCTTAAATTTGTGTATTTTGTTCCCATCACATAAATTTCAGTTTTCCCGACGCAGTCGGGTACAGTTCCCAGTGTAAGATACAGGCTGCCATACATGCTGTACTGAGTGTCAGTTGCGCACTCCTGTCCTTCAGCCCCAGTCCTCCCTCCTGTCCTGTGCAGCTGGTTTGAGGATAGATGACTATGAAATAAGGACTGTTAGTTGATCCATCTAAGCCACTGTCTAAACCCTTAGTATCTGGTGGATGCTGAAACTATCATGGCTTATAGAGTTGCCTCCCACCTTTGTGATGCAGGTTCCCAGGAAGAAGGAAGCTCCAAGGAAGAACTGACAGACTCTTCTGGTGGCAGAAAACCTGCCTGCAATCTGACCTGGGAACCAGTGTTGAGTTCCCGTGGTTTCTCTACCTGTAATCTTTTGATTTTTGTCCAACCTCCTGAACACCAGATAGTGAGAGAGCCATTGGTTTGAGGAGACAACTCCTCTGTTCAACCACTCATTCTGACTGAAGAAAGAAAAGGAAACCCTAAGAAAAAGGGTACATATGTATTTCTCTCCTCTACTCTGTCACACTCTCATGCACATAGAAAAATGTATTTAAAGCATAGTAGAAACTCTTAATGAAGTGTGAAAAATAGAATGCCCCAGAGAGTATTTTTCCTTGTGAAGCTAAAAAGTGGAAGTGCATCATGAATATATTTGCATTCTTGCTAAGCACTGGCTTACCTTCCGTAAAGCTGAAGTCTTCCTTTTCCAGTGCTACAAATCTGACACCATTCATAAAGATAATTTTACTTTAAAGAAAAATAAGAAAGAGAGAAAAAGAATTATTTATTGTGGCCAAGGAATGCACAGACTACTGAAAGAAGAATTTTATAACAGTTTAACACAATATAACAGAAAGGTTATGCCAGTCTTTAGGATAAAAGAAATAGTTCCATGAGGAATTCAGCTTCTTACTTGGTGTCTTATGTAATTTCATTCTCCTCTATTTAGATACTGTTTAGTTTTAAGTATAAAAGTAGTATCAGATTTATTTTTCATATGCAAGAAATCTCATATCCATCAGTTCAAGATTAATCTGCTATGATTGAATTTGTGTTCTGGGCACAAGGAAAGATACTTATGTCAAAAAACTGACGTGTAAAGAACCTGCTGCTACTCTTCCAAACACGTCCAATTCAGACGCATCTCGGTCTTTGCTGGTAGAGAATGCAGTTCAAGATTTTGCTCTCTTCATGGCAACTCACTCGAGTTTCATTTCTGGCTGCACTGACCACTGCATCCTGAGCAAGCACATGGACTCCCTGCCCTGCATATGGACAGTTGACCCCTACAGTAGAGAAAGTGGGACAGGTGTCAATCTCAGGGACAAGTGCCATGGCAGACTTTGTGATTACTAAAAATGTATCCTTCTCAGAATAGGATAACCATGTCTGTACTCCTCCTGGGAAAAGTCTCTGCCCCATGCTAACATCTTAGGATTATTTGGGAAAGTATTAACTGTCTCATGTCAAAACTGGGAAGTATTCTAACAATTATATTTAACAGATCATCCTGGAAAATTGTTCAAACTGATGTCGTGTCTGTAATTGTTTTACTAGCATAAACGTAGTCCAAAATAGCTCAAATCCACCCCATTAAACTTGGAGCACTAAGGAGTACACTTGAACTCATTTGCATGGCAAGCACAAGTTTTAGCATGATACAAGTTCTCATTGGTCTGTCTGACTTAAACTGAAGTCTCACTCAATATTGCCAGTTAGTGGTAGTTTGGGAACAGAAGAAAAAGGGTGAAGACAAGTAAGACCAGCATTAAGAAATAAACTCAAGCCTTTGAAAATGTTGAATAAATGCATCTTTGTAGCTTTTAAAACAAATGATGGACATCTCTATAGACTGCTGAAATAATATTATCCCTCCATTTTTTTCCCATAACTTTATTCCTTTGTCTAACCAGGAATAATTCAGTACAGCTGAAATTTAGGAGATGAATTGAAATGCAATTGGGACTAATCCCAGAGAAGTTACTTGCCTCATGCCAGCTATTGACTTCAGTACAATGAGTAATTTTAATTGTATCATGAGCATCTGAAACACCTTCTATTCAACAGACCTCTTGGAAAAGTGAAGGCTTCTTTTTGGGGTAAATCCTTTTTATTGCTTTCTTTTTTACAGTGTGTGTATGTTTTTCTGTGTAGAGAGGACTTACAAAGATCTTCATCATCAAACTCCAGGTGAAATTAACACTAGTGTTCAGAACAAAGCAAGATGACTGGAAAACATGCAACTCTTTATAATTAATTTTCCAGTGGGAAAATGAACAAATGTCATTAAAATCTAAAATAAACCTAAGTATATTTTGCATATCGCTACGTGGACACCTTCAGAAATGCAAGCTTGGCATTCTCACATTTGTTGAAACAAAGAGAAAATCCAAATTTATACTTGCAACTGTATTATTTTTTCTTAATTACTTCCAACCTTTCATCTATTGTACCATAAACGTTTTTACAGAGAAAAACAAACAATCCAATAATAAAATTTGTGTAATTTCATGGCTTTAACTTCCTTTCTTGTGAAGTGGTCAAGAAGAGCATGTTTATTCTATTTTCATTACAGAGCATTTTGGCAAAAACTTAATTTTGGAATAACATCCTTGGCATTTTAATTACCAGTGTAAAGAAAAATGAAGAGGGGGAAAGAACTTCCACCTGGAAACTTTTTATTTGATTCTGCCATTATTCTGTGATAACCAGCAGCCATTCAAATTCTTCCTCAGTTACAAAAGAGAATGATATTTGTGTGTTAATATTTTAAAATTTATTTTATTTTACTTGTTATTTATTTTATTTCTTACAGTATGGTTTGTTTACATGCAGCTTCGAGGTAACAGTTCTAAGTCATCCTAAGATATGTTGTTTGGTGAGTCATCTGAAACTTCTCTTAATCTGCATGAGATATAAGATTTAGGAACTGAAAAGAACTTCAGGAACTCACCATATCTGAAGAAGATCTTTGCAGTATCAGGATCAAAGCAAAAGTGTTCCTGGAATTCCTTCTCAGCAGAAGATAGTGTTTCAGGAACTCATCACTGGGTCAAAAACATGTATGGTACATTGATGTACAACATCCCTGAGCAGCACGTCTGTATCACATTAAGTTCAACATTAACCCAGTATAGTATATGTGATGTATAGGCTTGACTACACCTCTGTACAGCTAAAATAGATTTATAGATCAGTGTTTTCCTTATGTGTCAGGAGAGTTGCTGAAAAAAAATACCCCATGATACCAGGAAGTGGGAAAAAACTGGGAATGTGGTTGCATGTGAGGATAGAAACCCCTAGTAAACACTGTACTCTGAAACTGAAAGAGTGTGGAGCTGTTATTAAGCCCATTAAAGCTAACAGGAGCAGTTCCGGCCATGAGAATTAGTGCAATTCACATACAGACTTGGGTTCTCTGAATAAGTTTGCATAAGACAAGAGCAAACCTGAAACGTAAAAAAACCCCAAACTTGAACTGAACCAAGCCTTTTCCTGAGGGTTGGAAAAAATTTGATTAATTGTTTAATTTTCACATTCCTCATCTTTTCCATTGTCAGCTGTGAGAAAAAGGGATAAGAGAGCATTTTGTGGTATTTTTACTGGCCTGACTGAAGCTGAGAGGTATTAGAGGTAATCTCATGAGAAAGTTTGACCTTGCAAGGTTTCCGATTGATTTCCAAAGCCAAAAGATTCAGATACATTTGGACCAACTTTGAACAAACATCCAAACTTCAGCATGCCTGCCTGAAATGAAGATCCAAATGTTTTGATAGACCTTCCTACTCCTCTTGATGAGCACACATGTATATTGTGTGCACATTTGCATGTGTTATTTGTGATACTTGGGAAAATACATGTGCATTCAAGTTCTTCTCAGAGGGATTTTGGGGCTGAAGTGCTAATTCATTACTCAAAATAAAAGTTGATATGAAACATAAGTGCTAAGTACTCCAGAAAGTACATTATAAAAAAAATTGTTGAGCTATATGCAGTCTTCATTTTCATTAGGAAGTGAGAAAGAGATGGAATGGAAAAAATTAACTTGTCAACATAGCCATATATAATTTTCAAAGAGCTCAATGTGAACACAAGATGTTGCACTGACCATTGAAATAAATCAAAAAGCTGTGAATTGTTTCAGAGATTTATTGATTTAATTACTGATCATAACAGAATGTGTTTGTTCTAAAGTAATCCTACAAAAAAGGGAAAACATGTATTTATGCAGCTCTTGAACTAAGAAGGAGATCCTTTGAAACTGGTGAATTACAGAGAGCATGTAAGTCTCGCATTTACTATGCAAAGTTTTCGAAAGCTTTCTACAGAGAAGTGCAGCATCAACAGAGCATGCTAAATGTTGGAGATTCCAACTGAGATCTTTTTGACCTCAGAGGAGATGAAGATTTCTCTATGATTTTAGTCATCACTGAAACCTGAAACAGGAAAGGAGCACACTGACCAGGAAGATGATTTAGCATGGAAAAATCATTGGCATTTTTCAGTTTTACATGCAGACAGCATCTAAAAGTAACTACCCTGATACTCCTATCTAAATATTTTCCAGCATTTGAATATTCGAACATCCTGACCAGAAAGATTCATTACAGTTAAGCACAAGCTAAAGTCTCCTGAGGCAGTTCACAGGCTGAAGGTTAGTATGAAAGTGCTGCCCTGAGACAGGTCTGCATAGATATGGAAGCCAGAGGAGTGTGGGAAACAGGAGCAAACAAACTGACATAGAGTTATGGATAGGGAGAAAAAAGTCAAATAGACAAAATACAATGCAAGAGAAGTCACAATGATTAAATTCCCTGTCTTATGATGGATCCCTCTGTCGAGGTCAGATTTTCCTCCTCAGGACATTCTTGTGTAAAACATTTGTTCGACTGAAGAACCTTGTTGGTGTTGTCCAAAGAACTCACAAGCCATGTGATAGATCTTTTTGCCATGACAGCACAACACAGTTTATACATTTATTTGAACAATATTTGTAATCCAGAAATTTCAAATGTTTTGATTTTCAGTGACTTGGTTCATCCAAAATGGGACTAGAGTAAGCTTGTGTGTGTTCAATGTGAGCAGACAGGGTACAAGGCCCAGTGAAATGGAAAGTGAAGTAAGTGAATTCAACTTACTGCTTTAGACTAAAAAGTATCTCCTCCTATAAGGAATTGAGAACACCACAAGGATTCCCATCTATCTGACTTCCGGTACATGTTGTGCATTCAGGGAGATGAAATTAAACATAAATTATTATGATTTCTTTGGGACAAAACTTAATTTTCCACTGGTCAGCTTGTCCACTGGCAAAATTGACTTCTAAACTAAACCTCTGGGATTTAATTTGGACTGGATTTTTGTTGGTTATTAAGAAGTAAAGGTTAGTAACATCTAAAATAGTGTAACCTACATCTCCCTCAGAGCTGGAATAAACAGAAATTTTAACGATCTATAAAGTTTTATGAGTGACTGAACTTTAGTCAACAGTGTTTCAGTGGGATTTCTAGAAACATCAAAAGAATAAAAAAATCCAAATATAACACCATTCCACTTTGGTGGCTAAGAGTTAATAAAGTTAAAATCTCTTCCAAACTCTGTCATTTAACTCCATATCATAATTCTTGTTACACTAAGGTTCACTGCCAAGAATTCACAGTAGTGGAAGCAGCAAACGAAAAATGGCCAGAAAGAGCACAGTTTTGTTAGGCAACACAGTCCAGGTACAAGACTTTGCCTTCTGTGAAAGAAGGGGAGGTGGCCAAAACTACTTGAGCATAACAGCTTCCTGATATTCTGCAATTATATAACAATGAGTCAAGTCATTCATATCCATTTTAGCTGTCTCAAAGTCCTGAGCAATCCAATGCTATAACCCCTCCCAAAGTGCATCAAGTCAATAGACCAAAGAGGTTCCCAAGACCTAAGCAAGCAGAATAATAATGATAGCTGAGAATAAACACCTTTGTTCAGTAAAATTAATTGTTGCAGTGCTAGAGTCTGTGACCAGGTCATTACCTTAAAGGCAGGTCTCAATGTGGCAGCTGAGCAACCATAGTGAAAGAGCTCACATGCAGAGAGCATGAAACTGTTCTTTCCTAGCTCATAACTAGGCCAAGGGAGGAAGGCCTTATGAGTGACAATCTGAGCTGGAACTGGCCAGCCTGTCAAAGCGGAAGCAGGGATACTGCTTACACTTATAGGATACTGCCATTATTTAGGGCTCATGTTCATGAACTGGCAGGAGAAGAGATGAGAAGACAAAGAGAATATATGTAAGACAGACAAAACGGATGAAGCAGCAGAGGCTAACACGGCACTGACCCAGAAACTGAGCTTCCCTTGCTGGGAAGAGATGCAGTTACAGGGAAATCCTTGCACTGTAGTTCAGTGTAGGCAGATCTAACCACCAGCACTCCCTGCTGCAGCCATTTGAGGTTTGAGGTCTCAAAACCACATCTGCCGAGCTGGAGGGAGGAGGCTGTCTAGTTTTTCTACAGTTACTAATTTGTTACTGATTTCCATAGGTTAGACATCTAAACTTTAAGGTAGGCACTTAATACCTTTCATGGACATGGCCCCCTATCCTTACAAAAATAAGAGGATTTGGATTCCTTATTAACACTTCCAAAGAGAGATTCCTCACATCCACTGCTAACACTTCCAAAAGTAGCAAGGAATCCCATGGGATGTACAGGTCAGAGGCAGGCAGCAAAGGCTACAACCCTTCCCATTATCAGTCGTGGTGGATGACCTCAGTGCGAGTTAGATGAAAGGATACAACAAGTACAAACTGAACTGGGTTTAGCAGGTGTACTGAAATCACAGCCCTGCATTTGCTAGGCCAGTGCAGGAAGGGAGTTATGGGGTTTATTTCTCTGTCCCCAGATCGAGAAGCCTGCAGGGGAGGTGAAATTAAGTATTTTCCCTAGTACTATTCCTTTTGCATAGGGGACGGGCAGATGAAACATAAAGGAAGAAGCAGAAGTGGCAATCAAGGCTGTCATCTTTGTCAGATCAGAGGCAGAAGCTGGAAGTTTGATAGGCCAATATATTTGACAGATAGGGAAAGGCTAAATGTGAAGGATCCTAAAGGCAAAGGTAAGTTGCTGATGTTCAAAAATGCGTAGCCCCTGTAAGGACACAAGGAGAGTGGTGATGCAGCCAAAGCAATGAGCTGGGAACAGGGTTCTAATCCTGCTATTTTGGATGGAAGTGAAGGCAGCAGTACTGCTGGAACAGGGCTGGAGACCAGATCATTACAGACAAAGTGCAAAAAGATTGGATGCTGCTATGATCCTCAGCTGGCTACTGAAAAGATAGGATGAATCTGTGAGCTACTATGTAGGAGGAGGCAAGTTGACTTGGCTCATACACTGACTGAAAGACAGAGCAGAATGTGATCCCTGGTCATGGGCTGGCAGAAGTATGAAGAGCAGTGAAAAAATTGGGAAAAATTGACATTAGGTTTCATTTTAGACATTAATGATTTTCAGAGATGTGGAAGTGAACTGTTAGAATGAGGATTACATACAGGAAGAGAGAGATTTGCAGAGGCAAATTTTTAGGACATGGCACCTACCAACTGGATAGAGCTAAAGAAATCTTTCTGCCTCTCTGACTTTCTTCTCCTGTTGTCTAAGCAGCAGGAAAATCATGGGCATCACCAAATCTTTGATTACTAAAAGCATAATTTGATTAATTTTGTTATGTTTTCTCACGTCTACATCAGGTTGTGCATTGGTTACATGGCCAATTGACTCAACTGCAGATATTCCAGATACTGATGAGGGCTACTGGCAATAATGGTCATAAGAGAGTTTGTGGTTTTATGAAAAAGGACAATGCTTTCTGTGCAGTGATGAGACCCATCCCATAATGTGACAATTTACTGGATGCCAAATGGACCTGGTCTTCTATAGATTTTATATAAAATCAATTGACAGGGAAATACTTGATGGACATCTCATTCTCACCAAAACCACCAGCTTTGCAGCCAGGTTGGATTAGGTCCCATCACCACGCCATATGGTTCAGTTTTTCTGTACTTCCTTTGCTGCTCCTCTCCTCAGTCATTCTTACTGATGGACATGGCACTCTCCTCGCCAGTCTCAAGAGAAATGGGGCAGCAATGGCTTTTGTGCTCTCTTTTGGTCACTCATTTAATCACAGGGTGGCAGACTTGGTGTGAGACATCAAAACGAGCTGGCCTTCAAATTTGCTCAAGGACCCATCTTATGATAGATTTTAACTCCACCAAAGAGTGGAGCATTCTAATGGATTTTTCTGAGAAAACTCACAGGTTCTATTTTAAGAGATAGTAGTAATTCTTTCTTCCTACTAAAAAATTTCTCAACAATGTCTAAAAATCAGAGTGATGGCTGAAGTGCTGAGACTAATAAACAGAACACCTTACCGATCTTTTTGTCTTAACAGAAGAGGAAAAGCTGCAAGTCTTTGTATACCCAAAATAATTATTAACAGTGTTTATTAGGAAGAGACCAAATTTGTTCAGCTTTTTTTTTTAGTAAACATGTCTGGCGGGGTTGAGGGAGAGGAGGAAAATGATGCATACTGCTTATACAGTCTGGTTGGATAGCTGGCAAGTGCACCTGTAGGGCATATGTGAATGTATAAACCCACACATGTTCACTTAAAAGGACACCGTCAGCTTGCTTCAGAGTTTTTGTTTGCTCTTTAATCTGCATTAATACCCTCTTAGAAGCTTAAAACCCATTATTTATTTCCCTATTGATTTCCTTCTTCTCTTTCCCCTTGTCAAATCCTTTCTGTGTGTGTTTGTTTTGCTTTTTTTGAGTGGAGATAAAATTAACACAGCTGGTCTTATTTAACAAGCCAAACAACTCCAATTTGTACCACACTTTATCAGGGCAGTGAGAGCAAGGACAAGAGTGTCAGCAGACAGAATGCTGGGTGGGCACACCAGGGGAGTGCTGCTTGGTGCACATGGTGCTGTGCTTAGGCTGGCTTTTGAGAGGGCACCAAGGCAATGCAGTTCCTATTTTGGTCACCTGGACCTGGGAGGGAGGACGGACGTTTTAAAGAGATTCAGTTCCTTTAAAAATGTGGTTAGCCACTTGCTGCTCCTTCTTGAACAAAATGAATTAAAAACCAACGGTGGCCTTCATCTTAGCTTGTGCAGTCGTGTTAACACCAATGCAATTGTTCAAAGGGCTGTGTTACAAACCGGTTTAACCCAGAAAAGCCAAGAATGCTAAGAGTCTAGGTGTAAACTGGAAATAACATATAAGATTCTAAAATGTCCCCAAACGAGACTAAAATCAAACGAGATTAGATGTTGTTGCCAAAAACTTGGTGTATTTTATTTAATAGTGAAAGTGACAGAGAGAAAGAAAGAAAGAAAGAAAGAAAGAAAGAAAGAAAGAAAGAAAGA
>VZRF01006820.1:1063574-1174394 GCA_013396875.1 Vireo altiloquus
GTTGTGTGTCCTTTGAAAGTCCCTTGGCTCTGTGTTGTTATCTCCATCAGCAGGCAGTTGGGTGCCTCTGTCCATTGCAGGGTGTGGTGCTTTGCAGCTTTTTGCAACACAGTTCCAAAAAACAGGGAAAAAATGTTTAACTCATAAAACTATAGTATTTCAGTCTCTGACAGGCTGTGGGGTAAGTGCCGCTAAGTTTGAGCACCTGTGTTTTCAGTTCTTACTGCTGTTATGAGCACGGGTCTGTTTGCAGTGATGCAGAGCTCCATGAAGAGCCCTGAGGGCAGAGGCTGCCTGTATTTGCCATCACCTTGCGGTGCTGCAGGCAGCAGCACACAATAAGAGGCAGCCAGCAAAAGTCCCCTGCTCCTTGTCCTCTCCATATGTGAGGCAGTAGGGGTGCAAAGAAGAGCTTGCCAGAAAAGCAGTGATGGCAGCGAGTCATTCAGAGTACTGGGCTCTCCAGGTAGATTGAACTGGGGAGAAAGGAAAGAACAGAGAAGCAGGTAAAGGAGAGTAGTCAATCTACAATAAACAGCTCAGTGCTAAGACCTACAGCTACCTTTGGAGACTTAGATGTGGTCATTGCTCACTTGGGCATTGCCTGCAGGATCTGTTCCAGAACAGATTAGTTTAGCTGCTGACTCTCATTTTAAGGTATTCGATCAAGTGAGGAGACTGGCAAGAAATCAGCTGATGTTCAAGTCTCAAGTAATATTTCTGTCTTCATCTTTGCAGTTTTGTCAAAATCTAGTAACTCCCCTTTAAAGCTCCAAGTGGATAAAAGGGTTTTGTGGTTTCACTTAATTTTCACTTGAAAGGGAGGAGCATTGCCTTTGACAGCTTGATTAACACTGAATGAAGGAAAGTAGGACTGGCACTGGTACTGTGCTGGTATTCTCTCTGATGATGTGTTTGGACCAGTTTGCAAATGAACCCTTGCAAGCAGAAAGTGCATGAAGGTCTCATTAAACAAAGCACCTGGCTAAAACATACAAAATGAGCTGTTCAAGAGATCCAAATCTGGTGTTTCATTCATTTTTGAGAATTCAAAGGATTGTTGTCCTTCCGAACATGACTCTCCAAAGGTTGACATAAAAGACCAGAATCTGATCTCAGCAATAGTTACAAAAGCAGGACAAAATAACAGCGTGAAAAGAGAAATTCACACCCAGTCTATTACTGGATTAAGTATTTTATGTTCCCACTCGGTTTTCAGCTTGTCCCATGATCAAAAAACCCAAACATTCCGCTGACTGCACCAGCCCTTAAGCCATTCATTGATAACTTGGGTTTTCCTGTTCCTTTCATCATTCATCCCTGCTACTGAAGGATAATACACAAAGGCAAAGAAAACACTCTAAAATGCCGAGATGAAAAGCCATCCTCACACGGAGGTCAGACGTGGTTGTTTCATCCTCTGCTGAGCAGCTCCCAGCAGGGCTTTCCGGCTGTGCTGGTGGGACGCCAGTCCAGGGCTTCCTTCTGCCATCTTCTGCCCCTTTGCAGTACTGCGAGCCGGGAACAGATGGTTCAGCCTCATGCACAGGTCTTCGGTCTGTGGCAGCAGGACCTGCGCTTTTGCTCGAGGTTAGACGATCTGATCAGGAAAAAGTCGAAAATAACCTGTTCACAATAGTAATTATGCGTTATGGAAGCGATGCTCTAAAGTGCTTTTAGGCAACCCTTTCTGAACGCATGCATTAAGAGAATAGCTCACAAATGTGGTGGTGTGCAATTTTGTTTTGCTTTGTTAATTATTCCGATTGTTCCCTGCCTTCCCCAGTTTCAATGGTTTGCCCCGGTTCCCCCCTGTTAAGTTGTGTAAAGTTCTGTAACCCAGTTATTCCCTCCCCGAGCTCCTCCCTGAAGTTCTATGTATGGGTATGCCTCCTCCCTTGTTCCAGCAATTTCCCTGCCTGTCACCCCAAACCCCGTCCCCCTGGGCTGTCAATCCCCAAGGACTGTTCACTCCCACTCTGGAAATCGCCTCTTTCCTCGACGCCCCAATAGACTGAAAGACTGTCAATCTCCCCGAGTTAGACCCCATTTGCCCCAGACTTTGTGAACCCTCCCCTGTCTCCTCCCTTAGAGAAAGCCCAATGGTCCCTGCATCGTGCCCGCCCCTGAGTTGACCCCCCCCTTAAAAATCCTTGCACAGCCTTGTTACCCGGTTTACTTTGCCGGTTCCCCCAGGAGCTAGGGGCGGTGTGCCAGCCTCGAACCCCTCAGCCGTGAAATAAAGTTTTGCTCCTGGATTCACCGGCAGAGTGGCTCATCCCTCGTTCCTTGCTTCGATTCTTCGACGGTCGCGCTAGTTCTAGGCGCTGCGCAGCCAGAGAGGTTGTCTATCAACCCCAGAGCCTGCTGCCCCGAGCTGCTGGCTCGGAGCTGGGAAGAGTGCCGACGCCGCGGATTCCATCGACGCGCGCGCAGAGGCGAGAACCCCTTCAGCTCAGCCGGGCTGGTGAGGACAGGCTCGAAGCCTCTCACCCTTCATCCCTGAGCGGCCAGACACAGAGCGTGCAGCGTCACACAAATATAAGGGAAAGGTTTTTTCCTGAGATTCTTTCACCTTGAGCTTGTGGTGTAGCTGTCTCCACTCCTGTCGAGGAAGGAGCTTCATCCATCCCAACGAGGTAAGGTGCCCAGCATTTTTGCAAGACAACCAAGAGGGCATTCAAAGAAGAAAGCAAGAAACCATCTACTTTCACAGTGTTGGTAGATGGCTGGGCATTCCTGTAGATGCTCAGATGTTTTGCTTCCTTGTAACAAAAATGACCCTCCTTTGCCCCACTTTCTTTGAAGCTTTCTGAAGGATAGCATTCAGTAAGTGACAAGGCTATACCTCCCAACACTGCCCACACCTCAGTACACTTTAGTCCCTGTCGTAGCTGGGTGAGTAGGAATATGTGAAAATATTTTGCATAAATAAAAAGGGCATTATTTAGTTCTGCTGTCTCCATCCACCCTGCTGCCAGCTATCTCACAGCATCCAGGTTTTGCATTGGCATTCTGCTGCATTTGTTTTCTTATCAGTTAGTAAGTAATGTTTTCACCTTTTGAGAAAACCTCACCTACAAGCTATATTTACACATATATTCTGTGAGGCATTTGCTGCTGGCATTTAAACAAAAATAACAGTGATACCTACCAATTCATGTTCCTGCTATTTGAGTCTTAGATACAGCACTACCTGAGAAGGAGGAGTTCAGTTATTTTCTGTTTTTTTCTTGAGAAACTGAGTTCTAGTTTCTCATATGTTTTCCCTCATCTCACTTTGGCCCTGGATGTGTCTCTTTCTTGTCTCTTTACAAATACTGTCCCAGAAGTAGAAGGTTAAAACCTCATTCACCTCTGACTTGGTGTTATGTATGTGGAAGTCTCTTCCCTGCCAATTTCTATGAACAACTGCTTCTAAAAGCTCAAATGACAGTTTTCCTGGCAAAATGCTGCTTCTCATTTCCCTTCTTTTGTTACATTTTTGTACTTCACAAAATAATTAATGCTTTCTGTTCTGCTTTCTCTTACCTTCAACCAATCTTTGTTTAATTTTTGGCTTTGTAAATTTGTTTTGTAATAGAAAGGTCTTTCTCTTAGCTCTTTGTAACATCCTTGTGTACTACATTTATGAACGGTTGTGACTTTTACAGACTATAGCTTATTTGTGTGTGTGATTTTGCTGTGCTAAGGTTTTCAGTAAAATTCGTCTCACCACAGATGTTTAGCTAAGTCAAAAGTTGACCTTTTTTTCTAGTTCTGCTTGGGGTCACTTTCATGTGTTTTTAAGCACATTGACACATTAATTTTGTCATGAGTGGAGAAAATAAAAGCTAAGTAAACCTTGATTAAGATCTCAAAATACAGAAAGGTTTTGAGATTTTTTTTTTGGTTGTACTGTAATTTATTTTAACAGAAAACAGTGTACTTGACCAAATCTTTCTGGGCATTCTTAACCTGTAAGGTTTGTTTCCTTGCATATGAATACAAATATTTACTATATCCATTATTTGCTTCTTTTTTTCTGTGGTTAGGGGCAGTCTCTGTGCAGTTCTGAGCAAGGCATAGTGTTCATTGTGCCTGACTGCCCAAAAAGCCTAGGTGTCAATGAACCTTTCCAAGAAAAGCTCTGCATACAGAGCTGGTCACTGGGAGTGAAGCAGGGCTCTGACATAGCAGAGGTCCAGGACATTTTCAGGGCCAAAGTCTGAAGTAATGAAAGGACACAAGTAAAAGTAAAATAAGTAAAATAATGCTATTTACATACTGAAGAATAGGATATATTCAACAAACAAAAAGTCTCCAAGAAACGAATTAAAAGGTTTGAAGCATTATGAAAAGGTTATGTTTAGTTTACAATTTCTGGAAAAATACTATCTTACTAAAATTTGCTGAAAGATGCAGATCAATTTCACCGTAGTAAAGAAGTTGAGCATATGCTGAAAAAAGAGAGTCTAGTAAAAGAACATTTTGTTTGCTGCAGTGTACCTTTTCCTTCCTGTTTCGTCAGAAAATGTGTGCATTACAGTACACACCATATTTTAATTTAAACAGTAATGTGCCAGGCACCAACAGTTACTCATCATCACACACAAGTTCTTATCATCCCTCAAGGTGTGTTAGTAGATAATGTGTAATGTATATGTGAGTGAAGTCTCCATCATTACATGAGTTTCACATACCAGTTATTGTTATCTACAAAAATTATTTATTAACAGAATAAGGGAGGAGAAAGACTGGGTGCAGTTTCAAACTAGGGTTTCTTTTGCTTAACTTCAGGTTTCATGACTCACAAAATGAGGGGTGTGAATGTGTATCTAAAGCTGTGTTTAATTTGTCTGTCTCTGTTCTCTGTTGCTAATAGTTTACTGTGTAGCACAGTCCATGTGTAGCCCCCATCTCTCTTGATTTCCCTTGCCCTAAGTAGCCCACAATATTCTTCCTTCCCCTGATTTCCCCAGTATTTCCCTGTCATTTACTCTTTGCCCTGTTGTCTCCCCTACTCCTGATGCCAGAGCAGAGCATTTGGTCTGGAGAAGTGTCAGGATTGCAAAAGCCTGCTTTGAGTGCAGCAGTCAGGGTCTGTATTGCTTGGCCATGCCCCAAAAGACTTTCTGTAACCAGAGCTGGAGCCAAAGTAGTTATACCAATTTGGCAAATGTAGAGGATTCTTCTGTGCACCGAGTACACTGGGATTGCTCTTTAACTGCCTTTAAGTTTTCTCATGAAATCTGCAGTGACGCCCAAACAAGCCTAATGTGGTTAAGAACAAAATCCAATGATCTCACATCCTCCACTGCTGTTGAAGGCTCATAAACACATTTTGTCTATATTGGTATGTTGTCATAATTTGGGAGACACATTGCCTGGAAACACAATAGTTGGTTATGAAAGTCTAGTTTGATGCTGAGAGATCACAGCCAGATGTTACATTCCAGTAATCAAAAATGAGTTATTACAGGAACAAATAAAAAAAGTAGCGAAATGCTAATTTTATACAGCTCTTTTTTTTTTTCTTTCTTAAAAACATAGTTTATTTTTGCCTTTAAAAGCAGGGACTATTTGGAGGAGACAATGGTGGCTAAGAAACTACTAGGAGAAGAAATTCTGAGAACTATGGAATAAGTAGAGCTAGTTACGGGAGGCACTTCAAGTTATTCATTAATTTAGGATGTATATCTGATTACAGAATGTATATCTGATTACATGGATTAAGCATAACAGAGCTCCAAGAAATGATCAATAGACTGTACAATCAACTGATGCTGAAGTACTGATGGGTATTAGAAGATATGGTAGATGAAATGTTTCACAGAAAATTCACAATTTGCAGATACCTGCTGCACAAAGCAATCTCAAGACTGTACTTCCAGAAAAGTTGCAGAATGAATGCAGAAATGCAAGAGCTCTTTTCTATCCCATCTCTACAAAGCATGTGATGGGATGCCATGCAGGGGAATATCTGTTAAACCAGTGAAGATGGAGAGCAACAGAAACACTCCATTGATGACAAGGAGATGTTTAAAATAGAGAAGTAATCAGATAGTGCTGAAAAGAAAGATGCTGTCATTGAAGAAGATTAGTTTATAGAGGAGCAGAGCAGAAGCAGCAAAGGAGCAGACTTGGGATCTTCTGTTTTTTAGTATTTTTCCTGTAGTGTGGAAAAGATAGAACCTGATGGGAAATGACAGTGACACAAATGACAGGGTTGAGAAATGATCAGGATATGAACATAATCAAGACACACAGAAAAATCTGAATGGCCTGAGGTCTGGAAGGTTAGAATGGGATGAATTTCTGCAAAACACAATGTCAGGTATTTAGCCTGGACAGTGATGAGAAAAAACCTTGTGTTGTAAACCAGAAACTTATCTAGTAAAATCTGAGAATGAGAATTTGGGCATATTATTTACCAGGATAAGTGTGTGCTATTGCTGTGATTCAGACAAGAAAGACGGCTCTGCTCAGGAGAGCTATTACATGTAGAAAGAGGGTTGGCTATTGCTATTTCTCAGACCTCATCTGGAATTCCATACCCTTTGTGGAGCCCTCTTATTCGGGAAAGATGAACTCAAATGGAAGTGATGCAGAGAGACAGGGTAAGTTCAGCATTTTGTGAGGAGAAACTAGGAGAATGTGGCATCTTTTGGACAAAGCAGTCTTTCAGTTCATAAAGGTGTTACAGAAAGAAAATAACTATTTAGGCTAAAAAATGTAGTTGTTAGAAGAGACAGAAGTCAAGAATATAAATATAAACTGGCCATGTGCAAGTTTAGAATGGAATTAGAAGAAGGTTCCTGACCAGGATAGTGATGGGAGCAGAGAAAGTGAAGAAAACAAACTGCTAAAATGGAACATAATAAAAAAGAATATAGTATGATATCTGCACTAACATAAGAACGCTTTATATGACTCAAGAGTACTCACTGAGCTCAAAGGCCAATTCCTTAAATTAAAAATTATTTTTTTATAGTTTATGAAATCATCATAGTTGTGGCTAGTGAATCTAGCTAAATGAGACTGGATTCATATGTTCAGGTGAGGAGACAGCATTAAGTTCATCTATTCTGAAATTTAATGTAATACAGCCCATAGAAACCTACTAATTTTTTTTTGCTCCAGTCTCAATGCCTCTCTTTGATCTTTAGCCCATCTTTTCAGAAAGGTATTCAGATTTAATTTAAGTGCTTCTACTGAAGTAGAATTCACCACATTTAACAGCAACTTCTATTGAAACTGCAATGCAGATGGTTTGAGAGAAGAGCTTTTGACCTTTGTGATTTTTTTCTTTTTTTGCCACTGTCGGGTTTATGAGGAAATACATCAGATGGATCGTTGTGGAAGATATTAAACTTCCTTCATCTATTCTGATCTGATGAACTCCTTTTCAATATTTTCAGGAGTTGATGGCCTGTGGTATGTTTCTTCTGCTATTAAGACAACTTTTAAAGTCAGTGAAGTTATTCCCATTTATACCAGCTAAAAATACGTTCCTTTATGCACATGATTAACAGACTTCCTGGGATGAGTAAATATTTTCTAAGTAATCCAACCGGATGGAAATTATCTTATCTATAAGCTATATATCTTATATATATGTTATATATAGCTATATCTATATATCTTATCTCTGAGTAAAGCCAGAAGACTTTGGTTTATGGTATGATTTGTGTAACGCACAACGTTTCAATTCTTGCACAGATAGAAAGCTCTTAGGGTAATACCTATTTCCTTTAATATTAGCTTCTTAAATTTGGCATATAATCTGAGATAACCCTTTAAATTCAGTCTAAAGAATTTCTCTCTAAAAAAAAAAAGATATTGCCGACAGTAAGCCATCTCACCTGTTTTATATACTCAGGATGGATCACCTTCAGGTTAGAAAACTAACTTTTAAGTGGCTACCATTAAATGAAAGGGATCATATTTAAAAAATATGGAAAAGAAATATCCTCATGGCAGGGTGTTCTGGGTGGCCGTCACAGAAAAAATTTGGAGTAGTGCAGCAGTAAGACTAAATCAACCAACATAGAGGTACTCAAATGCAAACAGACATCTGATTTCTGTGTGATTGGGTGAAAGGACAGGAGAAAAAGCCTTTCAGATCTGGTGGATAAATTTAACTCATAGAGAACTGTGCACCTCAAAACCTTTGAATGCAGCTAAATTCAAGCATAGTTAAATAGTGATCAGAATCATGGTTATTCTTCTCTTGCAACATTTCTCTTTTGTTGTAGTGTTTCCCTGACACCTATTCTAGAGGTCTCAGGCACCCTGGAGCACAGTCCTGTGCACCCAACAGGGTGTGCCCTGGAGGATGCTCCCACTAAGGCTGACATCTTTAGCAACAAGCTCATTGTGTGCAGCACTGTACCCAAAGACTCTTTCAAAAGAAAAATTGCTTTGATGCCAGATTTTGAACTAAAATCAAAATCCTTGCCTAAATGTCCTCTCTTTTTAGGTATTGTCAGCACACTGTTAAGTATGTCTTTTGTAAGGATAGATTGGATATGATTAATCTGTACTATGGTACTATGAAAAGAAAGACAATGTGTCCAAACTCTGCTCTTAGCTACCGCAGTCAACACAGACATCTGGAGGTCAAGTATTTTTAGAGGTCTGACTTGGATTAGAGTCTGACCCCCATGTGCATGAATCATCAGAAGGATTAATGAAATGTATAAAGTGTGTATGCTTGTAATCTCATCTATGGATGTGACAGAGGAAGAAATACTTTACTTTGAGAGAGTAAATGGTTTAGCAAAGAGAAGACACAAAGCCTAGCTTTAAGCTGATGGCGAACCTACAGCTTAATGAAGAGTGTCTTTTATTATTTTAACTGCAGAAACTGTGTTCCAAGGAGATAGGACATGAAAACTATCGTGTTTGACTTTTAGTTGTGAAGTTTTGTCCCTTTCCTTTTGGTATTCTCACCTCTATTTTAAATGTTGTCTATGAAAAATATTCTATTTTAAATTAAAACTAAATTTTCATCATTTGCATTTCTTTTAGTTCACACTTGCTGTAAGTTCCTCTGGTTCATGCCATGTATTAAAATACGGTTGCTCAAGATTTGGCTTTGGCCGAGTACCTTCAAAGAGGCAAGTAGTTCTTACAGCAACTCAGATAACATAAAATAAGGAATATACTAACTGAATTTTGGCTTGAGTTGTTGCATTAGGTCTCTGCCATTCCAGCATCCACTCAGGACAGATACTCTGAGGCAGAAGAGTTCCCTAAATCTTGTCTTGCCTGGCCCTGCAGAGGAGGATTTTAAATTTTCAGAGTCAGGTCTAAAATCAGCTGTGTGCAGAGCTTTGAAATCCTTCATGGACAGCATCAATCAAAGGCTTGTCTTCAGAAGCTCCTCCCTTGTGGTATTGTTGTGTTCGTCATAGAATGAGTCAAGGGGATCAGGGAGCAAGTGGGGAAGCACATCACGACCTACAAAAACCTGAGTTGATCTCTAAGAATTTTTGCAGCCGTAAAAGCCCGAGGATTATTCCAGTATGTATATATATTTTTTTCTATCTCAGTAAAGGAAGGTCTTGGACACCTCCTGTAGCACTGAAGAGACTCATCTTTATGCAACAACCAGGATCCCAGTTCCATGTGTTTGTCTGATCAGAGGGAGGTAATCCCAGACAATTTGTGAAAGATGAAGTAAAAAGGAACTATATTTACAGTAGTGGTTAACATTTGAAGCTTAGCGCTGGATGGTTCTGAGATTCCTCTGAAAGGAAAGTTCACCACTCTCATCTCTGATTACAGGCTTGAGAGGCCAACAGTCCCTCAGCATGGGCTTCTTAGCTTTTCTGAGGAGGAACAGGCTCTTTATAGCATCTTTCTTCAGTGGCTTCAGAAGGAAATTAGTTTTTAGTGCAAATGTAAATTGCACATGTGCAAGCTATAATTCTGGATCATTGCCAGTAGGTAAAATCTCCAACTCTACTATTTGGTAGTTACGATAAAATTTTCAGTAATACTCTTCAGTTCTCTTCCTGTCCTTTCAGCTATAGAAAAAACATTTGGAAAGAAAATAGTATTTTTATGTATAGAGGGGATAAATGAATAGCACTTGTGGGAGAAAGATGAATTGAAATTGAAATAGGAGTTTTTTCAACAAATGTTTATAGTCTGCAAATGACAGAATTTTCATATTCAAGTTTTGTAAAGAACAGCACTCAGGGGTAGAAATGAGAGTTTTGTATGTGAGGGGATTAAACTGAAAAAGCAATACAACTATCTCAATCAGAAAAGACCCCAGTGCCCACAAAGTGCTGCAGAGAAGTAGAGTTTAATGTCAGTGGGATTGTGAAGGTCAGTGAGCAGATGAGAGTTGATGGAAACTCCTCTCTGTACTGTGAAAAGACCATACACATCTGGTAGAATACTCCCAGAGGATCTCTGAATTCCAGGGGGTTGTGAAGCCTGTAGCTCACTTGCTGGGCTGTGTTATTTTGATAGCATCACTTTGTCTACAGCAACCATTGAAAAAAAACTCCCATTCAACTTTCAGAGCATGGATGTTTTACCTCAAATGAAACTTAAGGAATTAATGATGTTGAAAGCTAAAGCTTGCTCGCTTATATTAGTTTTAAAATTTTTTTAATGCATTTAGTATTTACTTGCTTTGCCAAACAGAGGTATGCCTCACTGGAAGAGGGGATTGAGTGTCATATTATCCTGAAATAGAAGAAATACTCTTGTCAAAATAAATATCAAATCTGCATTTTTCGATCAAAATTTCATGGCAGATGTTATGGACTTCCTGTGTACTAATTCTAAACATAACTGGTGAGCACACTGGCTGCCTGCCTGTATTATTTTCATCTAAACCATTAAGAAAGCATCTTTATAGGGAATAATATAATTATAATTGCATAACTCAGGTCTATGAAACAACAACAGAATGACCTCGTTCTCATATTCTAACCAGTAAGTATCTGGTTTCAGATCACAAAATGACTGTATGGACCTCATATCATTGGGACACTTCCTGCCCATGGCTGGAGGGCAGTAGGGAAAATTCAGAAAGTGTCACGTTTCTCTAACAGGTTTATTCTTTTTCCTTGGAAAGAATATGGCAGGAGAATGGTAAGATATATTATTTCAAATTTGTGCTCACAGTGACTTGCCTTTTAAACTTCTTTTGATTTACAAAGGCATAAACAAAATTAGAATTATTTCCTGGTATTTAGACCTGAATATGAAATATGCATGTCTTCTCCAGAAAAAACACTCTTAGATTGGCTCCCCCCTGCTTGAAAATAAGACAGTATTCTAAAGATGCATGTGAAACCTTTTAATTCTTCATCGACACAGGCTGTTCTCTGCATTTTTAAGGCATCTTGCTTAACAGCAATCTGTACTTTATGACACAAACAATTTCAAGATATGCTGAAAATGCCAGGGTTCAAAAATACCACCCCTTATGTTAGTCACAGCTCCCATACATGGAACTCTGTCTACATAATATAAACCTACACAAAACCTTTTTAGTATAGGCTCTTTAGCAAGCTTTTTTTTTTTTTTTTTAAGAAGTTAAACTTAATAATATACTTACAGGCTAGATAGTGAAGTCCTTACTGACACTGCTTATCATGTTAATCCCTCGTGAATTAAATTTGAAATCACCAAATGTTTTAAGCTTGGAGACATACAGTTTAAATGAATCCTGACCAGGTGCTGGGAAATAGGAAATCCCTGACATAAAAGAAGAGCTCAGTTCATGAAGTATGAAAAATGAGCTAAATTATGTAAAGCAGCCAAGAAAGCTAGCAGTAAACAAGAAGGTCTGGAGAAGCAGGGAGGGTGTAAAGAGAAATACGTGGATTGGGAATGTGAGTTTATTCATAATTAACGGCGTATTTTATTTTAATACTAGGCAAGTATCACTCAAAACCTAAAGATATGTTTTTTAGAGAGTTTTCAGATGAAAGACTCAGAAGAAAACGAGTTTTGTAAGGGAAGAGAAGGCTGCACCCTTTGGGAGGGACAGTGGATCGCAGGCTGCTTGAGGTTTGTTTTCAGGAAGAGTTGTTACTTTAGGGGAACTGAGAGTGTTTGAGACTCTAGACCTTGCTAAAACAGGAACATATGAGTGTTGTTGGAGCCAGGCCATGGAGCGCCTGGGTAGGAGTTTAGTACAGAGCTGGATGGGGCTTTTCTGATGAAAGTCTTGTCAGAATAGGAACTTTTTGTGAAGACATACCCCCATTTAAACTCTCTCCCTGGGGACAAGATTTACATGGCTAATGTGAAAAGTGCAGTCAGAGGGGAGGTGTGACGCACCTCCAGCCAGCACCCTGATGGCCAACAAACTCACCTGGTCCACAGAAATGCCTGTGCCCTCTGAGGGCCTGTTTTGATATGAGGGATATTATACATTCACATTGCTTTTCTCTAGGCCTCTGAAGAGAGGAGAGCACCAGGGTAACCCAGCTATGCATTTCCCAGCCCAGAGCTGGGGCTGGCAAGGCACACAACGGGATTTGCCTGTGCCTGTGTGTATGGACATGTCCTGGACATCCAGGTTTGTTTTGATGATCAGGACACTGCCTCTTGTGAGCTGGGTTGTTCACCAACTCAGCTTGGGCTTTATCTTTTATATAAAGCGTTTGCATATCTCTTGGCTGGAGTGCAGAAGAACAGTCATCGTGAAAGAAGTGTTTACATTGCTAGTGGCTACAAGAACCTATTATTTAAAAATGAAAGTAAAAGCCCTAACAGGCGAGAAATCAGCTCCTAGGACATTTATAGGAGCCCAGTTCACTTCTTTAGCCCATAGGAAGTGGAGACATGGTCTGAGACACAACTCTGCTCGTCATTGTAACAGTTCAGAGTGTGGTAGAACGGAGGACAAGAAAGGAAGAAAGTCAGTAGCAGTATTTGGCAGAGGTCACGCCAGGCAGCTTTCTGGGTGGATTACAGCTTGTTCTGAGCTGTAGCTGGGTTGGGGCTGGGGTCAGAGCACTCCTGAGCTGTAGTAAATCAGTGCCTCTGAAAGAACGGGCTTGCAGCTTTGGGCTACACACCTTGCTACAGCAGCTACACAGCTTTGGGTCAGGGCAAATCCATCTCATGGAAAAACTTTTGCAGACATGCTCACACTGTAACATAACTAAGACCAGATCCTTATTTCCTGTTCTCTTTTTTGCCAACTTTTTGCATCACTTTGACAGAACAAAGAAGTTCTATGAACAAAAGACACACGGTCTTCCTTTAGAGCACATTTAGAGCAAAAAATGTCTGCTGTGGAACAGAGATGCTGTCCCTTTGAGGAAACTGTGATGTGGAATCCATCTCAAATGTCTTCAGATTCATGGACTCACTTTTGGTCAGTGGCAAGAAACAGGCAGTTCAAGGGCACAGTTCACCTCTCCTGTTTTCAGGCCTATTTTAGGATAAGTTTAATCACTCCTTAACAGTCTCTACTCCTTAGAAGAAGCTGTGAAGGCACGCTAGACAACTGATACAGCCACCCATATACATGCCTAACATTGCTTGAAAACACTCCTACTGCTTTTCATGTGGCTAGCTGCAGTATCAGCCTTGGACTCAACCATAGCTATATAAACCCTGTGAGGCATGGAAGTTTCCAAAAAGTTTAGGTGCTCATAGTATTGGAATCACAAATTAGCTACCCAAAATCATGAAAATGCTTTAAGATGCATGATTAAATGCAGTACTGCTGTCTTCTTCTACTTTTTATTCAGCCTTTGGAGTTTTGGGGTATGTTTTTGTCATGTTTTTCACTCTTATCCTTCATCTCAAGGCTTAAATCAAAACATAGTTTAGAATGAGGGCCAGGAGTCTTGTAATTGTTTGACTGTGGGATTTGAGTATAAACTCAGCTGTCATGGCAGTGCCACATATCAAAAAAAAAGATCTGTTAGGATACTGTAGTATTTTGTTTAGAATCAGACATATTCTTCAGTTTTACAATTGGAGTATTACAAGCTTTTGTAATATTGCAATAAGATCTAATTTCTAAGGTTGTAACTCACAACTTGATTTGTATTAGACTAAGGACAAGCTTAGTCACACCTCGTGTTGCAAGTACAGTCAAGGACAAGAACAGATACTAAAATTTTGCTCTGGTTTGAGAGTGTTTGTCCTACTGTTTGCACCGCAAACACGCCTTCGTCAGGCAGCACACCCCATTTACGTGAGGGTTGAAATGCTGACAAGGCTAATGCCACTCAACATTTGCTTCACCTGGCATCATGGGTTAGGCAACTTGCTGTGAAAGCATGAAAAAGCTCTTATAATTTGCACTTCTGTTCATACAGGAGTTTAATCAGGAATGCAGAAACTTGTATTGACCTACTTGTATTGAGTAGTGACCTTGGAGCAACAAGTGAGTTTGCAAGAGGTGAAGTGTCCCTTAGGCTGAAAGACAAATGCAGTGACAGCCTGAAATCCATCTCTGCACACCTTATATAAGCTGACTCTACTGATTCAGCAGATCCTGAGATCTACTGATCCCTTTGAGGCTCCAAGCTCCACTCTGAATATAGTTCTTATCCATCTTCTCTGTTGTGCATTTATGACTGAACTGAGCAGAAATTCTGATGGGCAAAAACCTTTTTTATTCTCCACTATTATTCCCCAGTATTTACACCCCAATTCAAGGACTTCACTGCTATACAGGAAAAAAAATTTTTCAAGTCTGAACCTGAATTTATGACTGTTTGTGCAATGGGTCATCTGATACGGGGCTTTGTTCATAGCCTTACCTTGTGGAGGCACCTCACAATAGAAAAGAGAGGTTGTAAAACAAGACGAAAAAGTGAGGAAGGCTCAGAGGTGAATCAAGATAAAAATACTGTAAAACCAACTGTAGCTTCTTGGGATATGTCAAAGGGGAGATGCCTTACTCCAGGTTCATTAGACGTACTGGCTTATTCTTTTTTTTTCCAAAATATCCCTCTCTCTTTCCAGTTTCTTGTGTGAGCATGTTGTCAGAGCTCCCCTGTTGTGGAGGGAGCTGTGCGTGTTGCATCAGAGGCTCCCGCCCTGTGCTGCACCCAGCCTCTGCACTAATAACCCTCCTCATCTAAACTGTAGTGGAGCAGTAAGTAAATGGGTTTTCATAAATTCTTTGCTGGGAAAAGCTTTTGAGCAGTTTGTGGCACAGGCTTTGTAATTGGTAGCGTATAGCTTATTGTCTAAACTCTTAGTGGAGGGGTAGGGGAAGCAATTTCATATGCAGACAAATAGCAGCGAAATTTCTCATGCCATTCCTGTGTTTTATAAGCCTCTGCAGTTACCTGCATGACCTGCATACTTGTAGGTGCAACCAAGAGTGTAATCTGTGCCATAACTGCAGCCTTTCCCTTCTCCAAGCGTAAAAAAATGCTGTGTAGCCAGGAAATAAGAAATAGGGAATCATATGGAATATTTAAGCTGAAAATCTGTCACTTATTGTAAACTGCTTGTTTGCTTCTAAGCTTAGATGGCATATTTTTACTTCAGATACCATTAAATATAGATATGAAACATGTAGGAATTGTAGCAAAGTCAGATAGATACTGAGATTCTGTTCAGCAGCTGTAATTTAGCATGTTGTAAACTGGAATCTTACCAGAACTTGCTTGTGGTTATGTTAATTAGGCTTATTAAAAAAACCGACCCCCCCAAAAGCCTCTAAAAACCCCAAAACCCCCAACCCTCACCAAGAAACCTCCCCCAAAACCACCAAAGCCAAAACCGAGAAAAAGCAGAAGTTCTGGGCATTTGCATGTGAAAGGTCCTTGCACACTGTCCTTTTTTGAAGATCCAGTGGGAATGCTCATGTTTACGTCTTATATTATTATTACCCCAGCACATTTTCCCTCAGACATCTCTGGCTGAATGCCTGGGCTAAGCATCTCCTGGCCAACAGTGCTGCCGCTCAAGCCCTCCTTAATTGGTATCTACTCTGTGTGAAGATTTACAGCAGTGTAGTTTGTGGTACATAGAGTAATTTCTGAATTCCACTTATAATAAACTTATTTCACTGCAAGTGTATGGTCTTGTTGCAGACTTATCTTTTTAAATCCTATGTCATCTGCGATTCCCTTATGACCTTTCATGGTCCTTTTCATGCATTTTTATATGGCCATTTAAACTTTTCTCATGATTCATATGAGAATGAGATACCTCCATAAAGATATCCACATTGCTCAATTTACTTATTTGTGGAGTGTGTTAGATCTAAACCATACCACACTGTTGTTTCTCCCAGTCCTTACAAAATCTGCATTTCCTGAGTGCAATTATTTTTGGGAGCATTCTCAGATTTAGGGTGAATACTTGAAATGAGGTAGTCAGACTGTTGATATCCTAGAGTTATAACAAAGGGTATTACTCCAGAAAGGAGCATAGAAAGTCAGAGACAGGTATAGATTCACTCCTGAAAATGGGAAAGCTAGTTAAGAGAGCAGCTGGAGGAAGTTGTTTTTGATGTAGAGTACTGGTGGTTTTTTTTGTGCATCCTACAAAAGCCAGATTTTAAGTTACATCTTTTTGTCACCATCTATAGGTGTGTTATATACTAACACTTCTTAAAATACGGAGAACAGAACTGAGGAACAGGAATTGACATTAAAGATCGATAACTGGGTTTGGGCCGAGTGGACTTCATAAATCAGTTCAGATCAGTGTGCCCTTAATCTCTCACACTGTATCCACCTCCAAAGTTAAAGCTTCTTTTTCTTACGACGAACTCAGACGTGCCTGACCCTCATCACTACAAGGACTATTCTATGGGGCTTCTTCAGAAAACAGGCTGATAGAAAAAATCCAACAAAAACACCTTTATTTTTCCCTCAGGATTCCTAGTTGGAGGGACACAGCAGAAAACAAAGACAACTCAAACCCAATGAAATAGGCTTATTGCCTTGCCTTCTGGAATAAGTCTAGTTCCTGTTGCTGAGAGGTATCCTGCATCTAGTGCCAGAACTAGGATTACCACGCTGGGGTTCAAAACACTTCTGGAAACCTGCACAGTAGGATGTTTTGTGCACCACAATGCTCAGGTTCCTGGGGTCCTGACTTGGTGAGGAAGAGGAAAAGGTTCTGAAGTAGATACTCAGAGAGTGAAAATGTTGGGAGTTTACTTACCCCTCCTCTGCTAGACTAAAGCAGACCCATCCCTTTGTGCTGGTTGAACATCTGAAGTGGAAGTGTGAACACAACTGAAGGAATGCTGGCAGTGAACACAAGGCAGTGAAAGAGTAAACCCTGCAACAAAAAGAAGTGCAATCATTTCAACTTCCTCTTAAAAGCGGATCTGTAAAATACTTTTATGATCTCTTCAAGAAACTATAACTTGCTTTGTTATTTACTTTTGAGGTGTAGGACAAGTAATAGGATTATTACAGAGAAGTACAAATCACAAGACACAGAGCCTGTGGCGATAACAAATGCTAGTGCTTCCCCAATGCTTGGTTAATATTTACCTGTGGTAAAGCAACTATTTAAGCAATTGTGGATGACTTGGTCACAATTTTTGCTTTCAGTAGCAGAGCACGGTGTATTTGACGTGGTTTGAGAGGTTTTCTGAAGACACAACAAAAACTTCTACATCAAGATCAAACTCGGGAAAGCTACTTTTGCAGCACTCGTTTTTGTCTCAGCTTGTTGAAAATGGCGGGTGTAAGCAAGTGCCTGAAGTACTCCATGTTCATCTTCAACTTTTTATTTTGGGTAAGTTAGTGTTTAAGCTGTTATTAGTAATGTATGAAATGTGTTCTCCATTATCTGAATGCTGTAGTTAAAGGAATTGTAAAGAAAATAGAGCATAAGTGGAACCAGAGTATGATTGTAAATCAGGGAGAGGAGAATATATTTAACTTTTGCCCTTCCCTTTGTCTTTTTTCATCTAAACACCTTTCCCTCTGCATTCCAAAGTATACAAGCCACAAGTCTGTCTTCCTGCTCATCTTGTGCTCCTCATGTCAAGGGACATCATTCATCTCAGTCTGATAACAGACTCTCCAATAACAATGCATGGTTCTTGTCCTTTTATTGCTGCTGTTTCCATGCAAGATCCTGAAAACGTAGATGCAACAGAAAATTCACTTGAATTTTTAACCTCTTAATTGATAAACGGTTTTCATATCCTTCTTTGTGGTTCTTTGCTTTACATTCAGTGCATAATTAGATTCTGATGGTGGACAGTAAATGTTTGTAAGAGGGTATGAGCTGGCAGTACTGTCACAGCTGTACCAAGGCCAATACAGCCCAGCAGGCAGCTTTCTGGGTGTTATTTGAACCGTATTTGTCTATTTATCACATCTCACCTGAGTTGGAAGATTTCAGGTCCTGGAACCTCTGGAAAGGTTTGAGTTAAAGAACATTTATCTTACGGTTCAGCCTCACTGTGAGATTTCCTGACAGAGCTTTGTCAGGTTCGCCAGGGTTTCACAGAAACCAGAAGTGGAACTACTAGCCACATTACGGGCTTTGCCTCAAGAGATTTTTTTTCAAGTGAAAAGGTGATACAATTCAAAAGGGACCACAAACAGTAGCCTTGGAATATTTGTGGCTAGACCAAATTCTTTGATTGCTTATGGATTTTACAAAGAAATTCCTGACAGACCAGCAACGGTTTGGACTGTCTCCCCCAGTTTCTTCCTCCACTTCTGTCAAGGAGATGGAAGATTTTTGACATTTGTGTTGAAGTTTTTATGCAACAGTACTTACAAGATTCCGTAAATTTCTGAATTCGAATTCCTGTTGAACTTCCCTCAGGAAGTTTTTCCTGTTTTTGTGGTTTGACCACAACCAGAAACCAAGTAACACGCAGATGCTCGCTTACTCCCCCACCAGCAGGATCGGGGAGAGAATTGGAGACATAAAAGCTGGAAAATTCATGAGTTGACATAAAGACAGTTTAATAGGGAAAGCAAAAGCCATGCATGCAAGTGAAAAAACCCGAGGAATTAATTCCCTGCAGGCATTGGCAGGCAGGTGTTCAGCCATCTCTGGGAGGGCAGGGCCTCATAATGTGAAATACTTACTTGTGAACACAAATGGCATCACTCCAAACATCCCCTGCCTTCCTCCTTCTCCCTCACAGATTTGAACATGATGTCAAATGGTCTGGAATATCCCTTTGGTCAGTTGGGGTCACCTGTCCAGGGTGTGTCTCCTTCCAACCTGCCATGCACTCCCAGTCTCCTCACCAGAATGGCAGCATGAAAGGAGAAAGAAAACTCCATCTAGGCCCTACTCAGCAATAGCAAAAGCTTCTTTATATTATCAACCCTATGTTCAACATAAATCCAAAACACAGTCCTATACTAGCCACTGTGAATTACCCCAGCCAAAACCAGCACTCCTGTTCTCATTCATCTGTGTTTACTGTAAGCTAAAACATGGGAAAATGTCTCAGACTAGCATTAGAAAAGCTCCAAGCTACTAGGATGAACACTGGAATAATGTCCCATGCCTCCAGGCACAGTATGGATTTTCTAGGGGAAAAAAAAAAGGGTGGGACCTTGGGGGAGCCTTGAATCAAGCATCTATGAAACAAATTTCCTATCTTTATACCAAAGTTGGAAAACTCATTCTGTACTCTGAGTAAGAAAATGCTGAGAGCATTTGCTGTTCATGTGACTGCCTGGATGGAACAGAGAAGGTCAGGAATGCAAATGTAGAAAACTGTTTTAAAGGACAATGTTTAGCATCATTAAGATAGGGAAGAATGAAATAGAGAAGGACAGGAATTCAGCTATAGTTATTTATTTTTAGGAAGATGTTTAGTTTAGCATGGTAAAGATTGGGAAGAACAGCTGTATGGGCTGATAGAAATATAACAAAATGGAATTTTTTGGTTCACAGCCCTGTCTCTAATACCTGGGAATCATTAAACTGCAATAGTAAGGTAGAGGGAGCAGATACGATTTTTCAGTCCCACAGCTGCTCTCTCTAGTGCGCAAGGCAGTTGACAAGTGGAAAATTACTGATATTGGAAAATGAAGGTGACTTTAACCTTAACAGATAAGGATGACAGTCGCATATTTACCTGGTGTCCCTTCATTTTATACCCTTTGCAATCTCTCAGGGAGTGTCCCCTCTTAGAAGACTCAGGAATGGTCTTCCTAGCCTTCTGATGACTTTTTCTAAACATCTCGTGCAGCATCACACTAAGTGCGTAAGCCCTGGAGCAGTCTTAAGATAGATCTGCAAACTGACTATGGCTTCACTACATGACATGTACCCTGGGCATCTACATACCCATGGGCCCCGTGCTGGGCTCCAGCACACAACAGAGTTTTTCATCTTCCCAGTTTGGTGAAAAATAGCTGACTATGAGCTTTTGAAGACCTGTGCTTTGGAACTGGGTTCCTATATGGATTTTCTAACAGTACTTAAATTAATCCCTGTCAGTTTTGTGCATTAAACCTAACACATATATCAGATTTTTTTTCTTTCCCTTCTTTGGAGTTTGCAGGATATCCAGTCTCACCTGCTGTCTTCATTGTGCCAAGTTCTGCTGCTCCACATCATACAAAAATGTAGAACTACCTTTTTTTTCATTGAATACTGATGTCTGACTAGTACAAAAAAACATGGTGACAGAACATCTTTGATCATTTGTTAATACCATCTACAAAAAAAGTGCCCTCTTCTCCAAACCTTAATGTGAACATCTCAGTCCCTGAAGTAGCAACACAAGTTTAGCAGGTTTGCTGAGCTAGAGGCCAAATTCTCTGTAGGGCCTTCCTGGAGCTGTCATTTCAGGTGTCTCAAGGAAGTGTTCCAGTCAAATAATTTCTTCAACAGAGGCAACATTGAAAAATTTCTTCTGATATCCTTGAACGGAATAGTTGAAAAGGGTGTGTCAGTGGAGGAAATTCCCCATAAGTTTGGTATTTGTGTGTACGAGAATTGCAGAGTCTTAATATACTGTTGGTTCAGCACTATGTCAGGCTCATCTGAGGTGATACTGATTTAACTAATTAGGCTGTATTTCCTCATACCAAAATTGAAAGCTTGAGAAGGACTGACCAAATTTGAGGGAAGCAGTTCTGTTGCTGTTCAGTTTATGAGACTGAGATAAGATCACTGATTCTTTATCAAGAGTTAGGGCAAAAATGCCATACCCATCTAGTTTTGGGAAAATGGTGAAGACGTTTTCAAAGATGCTCATTTTATTCCATCGGAAAACACTGGTGGCTCATTGAAAATGAAATTTCCTGAAATGAAAGTTTATTAACTTGAAACTTTATTTTAAGAAAACTTAAAAATTAAGATGGAGTAATCCAGCAAACTTGACATGTTCAACTTGGACTCTTTGGGAACAGACCATTTTTATTTCCTATTTCAAAACTTTTCTTTGTGTGTTTTTGTACACTTTGTATGTTATGAAAATAAACAGAAACAAACCATTAAGGTTTTACTGAAATGGAATGTTTTTATTAACCTATAACAACTGTATTTTAAAAATTAAAACGTGCACATCTTATTTTGATTTATAAATGACGTTTATATTTTTACATGGAGGAAATAGTGTAGCATTCTCATCTGATAGATGAGTTCCTGTACATTTAGCTAAATTTGCTTCTACTACTCTGCTGTATTTGTATGGGAGATCCTATGTAAAAAAAGACAGCGCAACAAACTCTTTGGATTTGTAGCAATAGATGCTTCAGTGGAAATTTTCACATTAGCAAACCCATGTTATTTAGTGAATAGCTACATCACTTGCACATTGCTACTGAACAAGACCTAAATGTACGGTCATACGATACCATCAATTTCTAGGAAGATTCAGTAGGATTCAAAAAGTTTCAGGTGGGGAGTTCTAGTTATATTTGATAGCATGTTATAGTTGTCATTGATGGTACAACTTTCCTTTTCATGTTTAAAATGTACTTAAAAGAGCTTTACTCAGAGCAGGAAAATGTGTGGTACTCATGTCTGACTGCTGGCTTTATTCCATATTCAATAATCTGCTAGGGTTATTAGTGTCTTTGATGCTGAATATTATATGAAAACTTCTGTGGGGAAAGTATTTTAAAAGAAAAAATATCTAAATCATATAAAAATAACTATCTTAATTTCAACTGTTTGAGTCTTCGAGGGAAATTCATAACAACATTTCAGGGCCGTTTATGACTTGAGTATTAATGGCAGATGGAGATAGTTCTAAATCTGACTAGTCCCTGGTCCTCAGTGATATCTCTTTCCTACGAGTTGTCTCAGCAGGCACAATCCTTACACCTGAGTAGCCTCTTGGTTACCTATGTCCAACACTTAATAAAGAGAAATTCTGGGTAAGAATGATCAGCAACAAGGTTAGGAATAGAGTGACTGGCCCACAGGGAAATGGTACCTCAATGGTCAATGAAATAGGAGCACAGCTAGGGATGAGGAAATGTATCTGGACCTGGGATTCATCTCCCCTGACTTAACATCTTAAGGCAAATCATCCTGGTCAAACATTCCCATGTACAAGACCAAGTTAGACTTGGCTGTTTTCTGTAAAAATACAATGGAAACAATTACTCTAGGCATTTTTTGAGGACTATTCTAAGGATTGGAGATGGTCAGATATTGCTGCATTTGAAACAGCAGAAAGGATTTATTTAGAACTTTTCCTGAGAGCTTTACCATAGTGGATGTCTCCAGATATGTGTCCTGAATAAATGTAGAAACAACATATGTGCAAGCATCCCTTATCAAATCTCATGTTTCCATTATACAAGAAACAACATTCTCTACAGACATGTTTTACACATACAATAGCAATTTATATTACTCTCTCATCTGACAGAATTTCTGTGTGCTTCCCAAACACATGTATAAATCATCATGAAAATGCATAGCCCTCTGAGGTAGAAACATCAGGGATTTGGTGCATACCTGAAGATTTAACTACGCTTATGAATTTTCCTGGAAATGAATCAATAGTCTCTGCTCCAGCAATTTCATGTTTCTTTTGCTTTGCCAAACAAATGAGTTCAGAAATTTGGACAGCATATAGTGCAATTTGGATACTGAATGTTAGTAAAAAGTGGCTAACCTTTCTAACTTTATTTTCTCCTGCAGGTGTGTGGTTGCGTTATTTTGGGAGTCTCTATTTGGATGCGTGTTGGCGGTGCTAAGCAGGTAAATGCATCCAGTTATACCAGCACAACGTAAAACGTGGAAACCACTGCATACACTTTAATTTCCCACCTTCATTTCCACAAATTTGCTAAGTTTTTGTTGAGGTGGTTTGTGTGGGTGAAGAGGAATGCATTTTATGACGCTGAGATTAAATATCATGGTGCAAGTAGTCAGATAACAAGTGATTGGTGCAAGCAGAGATAGGTGACTATGAGAAGTAGTTGCTGCTGTTATTAATGTAGTTTCACGCAGATGCACACAGATTTCTGTTTGAAAATGTGTCTCTCACCTCTAATGAAAAATAATTATGGTTTTATTAATGATTTCAGTGTTAGAAAGAATAATGTGGAGCCATGCAGCTCATAGACTTTTCAATGTTGTTCACTATTAGAATAGTATACCTGTTCCTAGGGTTAGTCCATGTGATTGTAAGGAATGTTTTTATGTTTCTTGCTATCTTCAATAGCACAATTCTTATTCCCTAGTAACTGCAACTTTAAATGGAAGAAAGGATTTTTCCCTTCAATTTTCAACAGCTCCTTAAAAACACCTTATCCTTTTCCCCTCATGTTTGTATATAAAGAGTCTTAGATGCTCAAGAATTTAGGATTGCAACGTCCTAAAAGTCCTCCCAGAGGGTAGAAGAAAGACCCTGAGTTTCCCTCCTGGATTTTTGTATGGGTCATTAGATTACTTTGGATATTACGACTTTCATTTTCTGCAAAGCTAGGGAAAACACAGTTGTGAGGAGCTCTTAATCTTGCAGACATGCAGCAGAGGTTGGTCTTGCTGTTGCAAAGACCACATGGTCCTGTAGGGCCTTTTGCCCAGTGTCTACCCCATGGCACTGACTCTAAGGTTTAAGCAGTACATTTCTTCAAATGAATTTGGGCCATAGAAATGCAAATTAATTTGAAAGCTTAATTTGCATTCTTCTATTTTCAAAAAGACTTTTTGGCCATAGATGTGATAAAATGGCCAGGTGTGACATGGAAGCAGTTTTTTTCAGCTTCAGACTGAGCCTTTAGTATAGATTACTTCCCTGTTGCTCTAGCACAGTCTGTCAATTAAGAACAATAATTTTTAAGCCAGTATTTTCCCACCTGGAAACAAATAGATGGTGGAGGATGCGAGAGAATTTGGTTCAAGATGACAGTGTCATCAGGTAAATTAGGTCGTGGTGGAGAGCTCTGCCATTCTCTTCTGTGGAAGAGGAAGAATCAAAACTTTCACTGCTCAATCAACAATTTACTAGAAGCTCAAACTGCCATACTTGATAGTTGACAATCTCTCATATGATGGCTCAGACGATACAATGGAGCTTGAATAATCACAACCACTACCATATCTTGTTTTTTGAGAGATTTTCTATTCAGAAAAGAATATTTAAATGTGTGACAAGCTGTGTACCTGAAGCAACGTTTAGTACTCCCCAAAAACCTATGAATTAAGAGGCAGGACCAAAACTGCTTTCATATTTTTGCCTCAAGGCAGGCGAAGTTCCCATTCAAAACCAATGTATGTTTCACCTCAGTAATAACTGAGCAGACCATAAGGATTTGGCTGTAGATGAATAGAGCTTTCTAAGAATAAATAACAGGAGGTTCAGTCCAACTTGGAAAGGGAAAGAACAACACATTCTTCAAATTATACTTGTCTATATACCTTTGCAATTTCCATCAGAAGATAAATGTGACAACTTCCAGACATTTTTGCTAATCTTGGCATCAGTCACACTGGAAAATATTCTTTGAACACTTTTCTCTATTTTGGCCTTTGGCCTTAGTCAGTCCTGTGGGAACTGAATAATTTGATATTTAATAATATTGAGGTATATGAATTGTTTAGTTGAATGTCCCACACATCAAAATAAATTCCTCATCTCTGAGAGTAATATTAGAGATCAAGCTTGGGAAAAAAAAAAGGAAAAAAAAAGAAAGCTGCTTTGGAAAATACATCTAAATATTTCTCTAATATATCCAGCATCACTCTGAGAAGTGTTCTCTCAGGAACAGGGAATGCTCCTGGCCTTCTAATGACAAACAGAGATTTTTTTTTTTTCTTTAATATTTGGTTAATGTAGGAGAGGTTTTGAGATAATCAAGTCTCCAACTTGCAGTAAAAAGCAAAGATTCATTGACTGAAAACCAATTGAAAGCCACTTTAAGGACAGAAGATCTTTATTTATTCCTTTATTCTGTAAAATTGACTTTCGTCTGTGCAGAAACAACAGAAACTTGATTGTGAAAAAACAGGTTTTACAAAGCTCTCCACCAAAACATTTGAGAAGGGAGCATTAGAACTTTGTTTATGGATCAGACTTTGTCCATAGTTGCTACTCAGTATATTTATCAGTTACAAAATAATTATCTCGTTTTGGGGAATACAGATGTTTTGAGGAGGAACTTATTGTAGCTGAAAGTTTTTTCTTCCCTCTCTTTTCAGGTCTTGGACAGCCGCATGTTTGCAGGAGTTAATCTACTAATAGCCGTGGGTGCCGTTATTATGGTCCTTGGGTTCCTGGGGTGTTGCGGTGCTGTGAAGGAGAGCCGGTGCATGCTGATGTTGGTAGGAAAAAACCTCATTTTTCTACCTTTAACAGGCCACAACTACATTTGATGGATAGAGTCCTTGCGAGTGAGGATGGGAACCTTTTAATTTAACCAAAAGCATGATTATGATCCTGTGTTTCAATTGCTTACCTTGAACTTGGGCCCCTTCTGAATTCTGTTGTGGTAAAAATTATGGTTGGCCTCATCACCAAGAAGACAGTATCCAGAGAGACCCGAGCATGACACTAGCTTTTTTTCCAGCCATCGTCAAAGCTGGATGAACTTTCATCCTCCATCAACTTTCCCCCATTATCTATCCTATTTAATTTTATAAATTCCCAGTTGCTCCTTTTGCTGGTCCACCTGGAATGTCCTCCTGTCCTCCTGCCTAACTCTCACTGACACACTGTCATCGTGCCACTATTCTGGTGTGTGCCTTGCTTTGATAACCAGCTGAGCACACTCTGTCTTGAACACCACTTTTTCTCATTGTCAAAGAATAAATAATTGGAGCAGCTCTGACTGGAACATCATTCTACCTACATGGTTATTCAAGCACATGAAAGATAAATGTTAACTTAGAAGAAATAATATCACCTTGGTCAAAAGTAATATAGTTTTCTACCCCTTTTGTTTTCTTCACAGTTTTTCATTGGACTGCTTGTGATCGTGATTCTTGAGCTCGCAGGAGGTATTTTAGGAGCAGTGTACAAATCTCAGGTACACTATCATTCTAGATTGTCATTAATGTCCTCATACAGTTTTGTTTCTTCCCAAAAAATTAATAATATATTTTAACTCGCAGGTGGAATTAGCCCTTAACCATACTCTAAGTGCATATGTGGAAGCACTGCAAAGCACTGCAGAAGCATCTAAAGAGCATCAGGAGGCGTTCCAGGAGTTTGAGAGAGAGGTAATTAAACAGTGAAAAAACAAAGGGGTTGTTGCTATCTGTTTCATCTCTGGCGTCTGTCTCTGCTTCATTTTAAGACTACTCTGCCACAGACCTGAATTTCATTCCCGGGGGATGGAGAAGGGTCTGACTTAAAGGAAAGTTGAAACCACAGAAAGGGCTTCTGTTTTCGTGGTAGGACATGGTCTTCCTGTGATGATTTCTTTGTGCAATAATGTTGTCTATAAGAGCAATGAAGCAAGGACACACCACATGCAAGTAAGACTGACAGTGACCGAAGCTCTTTCATGAGAGGACTGCATGGTCTTTTCTTACAGCTTTTCCTTCTGAAGGAGTATTGATCCTTCACCATACCCCAAGTAAGAACTCTCCAGTACTTTTAAGGAAAGATTATCCCAGGCATGAGGAAAACATCAGGAGTGTATTTAATTTGGAATATCTTACTGCTATGAAGTCATTAAATACCATGCTTTACTGTGTGAGAAGGGAGAAGAAAATATGATGAGAAGTTTTTGTTGTGTTTATACTTTTCCTCGTGCCCCCAACCTTCAAGATGCCAGATGGTTGACATTTATTGCAAGCTTGCTTCTGGGTGTCATGCAGAGAATTCCCTGGAATCTCATTGATATCATTGACAGCATGCACCCCTTCCCCTCCCACAAGTGTCCGAGTACCATTTTCAACAGGACGGGGGAACAGGCAGACGTTCCATGAACTTTTTATTATTTCATTCAGGCATCAGCCTCATGTACACAGAGATTGTGTATGGCTCACAACTGCTGACAACCTGAGGTTTCTTAGTTACAGAATATTCTTAAAAGCTTTTCAGCCAATAGCATGCTTCTAGAGTTTACAGACAAGTGTTCTAGCCAGTCACTAAAAAGCACATGTATACCTGTTAAAAACAATACTCACTTGTATGTCTTGTAATAATGCACAATATTCCATTAAGCTTAAAACTTCAGTATCTTTGCTAAGCACATTTTCTGCAGCTCCAAGACTTCTCTGAGCCAAGCCTAGGAACACTAACCCTTGTTCTAATGTCTTTGCAGTCTAGATTATTGTATCTTCTTCTACATTCTGGTTTTCGCAGTTGCAGCTGAACCTAAAATCTTCGCTTTATCTCTGAAACCTACTTTTCTCACTCAAACTAAAAGCCTTCTCACCTTTTGCATTTCCCACACACAAGTACCTGGGTCTGTACATTGACAGAATGACTGCTGTTCTGTTTTTTTTAGTCCGTAACGGGTGATGACTTTGATGGATAGACTTAAAGTTAATTCTTATGTTTTCAAAGACTGCTGTATGAAAGAAAATGAAACAAGTAACAATTTTTAGGTGTCTTATGTTACATCCATTTCTCCTTCCTCATTCCACCTCCACCCTTGTCCTCTGCTTCTGAGACAGCTTATTTCTTCTGATATAATAAGCAGCTCTCTGGAGAGAAGAGAAAAATGAAAAATCCCATGATTACTGCATTAATTTTTAAATGTACTAGGATTGCTATATTATGTCCCACAGCCTTTTGCTTTTATACAAAATTATGTGAACATTTCCAGCTGCTTTTTAATAGATGGAGAACCTCAAACCCAAGTTTGCACCCCTGAGCTTTTGTGGCTTCAATATAGTGGAACATGAAGTGAAACTGCATCTGGTTTAGGTTTCACAAATGCCAAATGGACACCTGGTCTCCTTGGTCCATTTCTAATTTAAAGGGATAACCATCATTCAAAGTGGCTATTTTTCTAGATTTCAGAGTTTTATGTGCCTGAATTTTACATTTGCAACCTGGTTTTTCAAGATGTGAAATGTGAATGTTACTGGAGCTGGAAACTGATCTTCTGCAAGTATAACCTACAGATTTTGATTCTCAAAAAATACTATACCCAGTGTTCAGTCTCATTTTGGCACTGATAATTACTAGCTAATTTATAGTATGTTAATGATTTTTGAGCACTTTATATTGAAAATCTGGTCTTTTTTCCCCCCTATCTCTTTTTTTTTTTTTTTTTTTTAACTTGTTCACTTACATTCTTATAAGCGGTATGGAAGTGTAAATCGTGTTTGAGACATACCAATCTGGGACAACTTCCACATGGAAAAAGATGAACTAAACTTGAGTTTTGTTGTTCATCTCAGCTCCCTCACCTACTCTTCTTTAAGCTGAAAATCACCTCTTTTTTAACTCTTCTCCCCATTTACTCCTTTCTTGCAGAACCAATGTTGTGGGTTGACGAATGGACCTGAAGACTGGGGAGAAAATTTTAACAAACCTTCCTCTAAAATCTGTCAGTGTGAACTAGAGAACCCTTCTAGTTCAGACCTCTGCATCAAACATGGTGACAGATACATCTATAAAAAGGTGAGAAAAATGTTCACTCTTCTTTCCAAAGTGCCAAGTTTTAACCCAAGGTTGTCTTTGCTGACTGTCATAGTCAGCAGCTCTGTATCTTTCTGAAAAGGGAGGTTTTGCTTTCTCTTTGTTAGCCAGAATGACCCCTGTGCCATCTGTTAAGAAATGACTGTTTATAACTCTGCTCCTTCCTCTCCAGTTTAGGCCCTTAACAATCTGCATAGTTACTGTTGATGAAAATTATTATGACTTTGGGGTCAGGGTATGCCTCTGGGTCAGAGCTGCACACCAGCTGCCCTTTGGCTCTTACTTCTCTCTCAGAAGGTTAAGTTCCCACCCAGGCTCATTGTGGTAGTAGACATGTTGACTTAGAGACTTTCAAAATGCTAAGGTATATTGAAAGTCAAATATATTAAATGGAAGACCTTTGCAATTTTATAATCCTTTAATAAAAAACCCACGCTCATTTTGCAGTATCTGCTGAAAAGAAACATTGCATATTATAGGATTTATGGCAGAATATTCCAAGAGTGGTTTCTTACAATTACAGCCTTTTGAAAATCTTAAAATAATTAATATAATAATAAGGCAAAATATCTGGTGACAAGCAGCAAGAAAGCACACTCAAAACAGTACCATCTACTAGATAGTTGAGATCTAAATTAACAAATTTCATGGTTTGCCTGTCTCCTTACGAGAAAATCTGGACTCTATGAGTATGAAAAAATATGAAAAAAGAAGTGCACAAGATAATTGAATAGTACAAAGTAGTTGAAGTTTTAGAATGCAGGTGGTGCAAAGTTTGCCAGTATGCACCTAGCACCAAGCAGATTCTAGCAAAGGCCGATTCTGGTTGTATAATTCTGTAATTGCACAGGTCCTTAAACAGGTCCTGCCTCAGCAATAACTTCCTTCCCATGTAGTCCCACAGAAGCAAATACTATTTTGAAGAAAACAGTCTGGTTAAGTAGAGGATGCCAGAACCCAGTCTGGAAATAAGATGTATACAAAGAGGCTGTTTTGGCCCCACTTTAATGTCTTTATGGCCTCAGGCAAACACGTAAGAGGGACCTTTCTGGCCTCAGAGGACACATGAGAAGCCATCTGTGAAATTACTGCAGGTGCAAGATATCGCTCATATGAACACACAGATTTCATGGTGGTGCGAGATGCCAGTAGAGATATCCAGCTCTTCTGATATAGGAAAAAAGATTTGAAATTCAATGCAGTTATGAGTTAGCTTAAATGAGAGGTTTTTTAGAAGAAGGAGAAGACCTATGTGTTTATTGTGAGAGAAGAAATATGGTGAAAAAATAGAACTATTTTTGGGGGGAAGACAGTGGTAGTATTGTAACAGTAATGTAATTTTGATGGATTTAAGCTGTTCTTGGCTTTCCCTCCAGTTTGTAGAAGGAGGATTGTCAGTGCGTGGAGAAGATGTGGTCACTGTAGGAACAGATGTATGCATATATTCAAAAGCAGAGTAGCTCTGCACAGAACTTCAGTTGTAGAATCATAGAATATGCTGAGTTGGAAGGGACCCATCCAGGAGCATTGAATCCAATTTCTGGCCCTGAACAGGACAGCCCCAAGAATCTCTCCATGTGCATGAGAGCGTTGTCCAAACACTTCCTGAACTCTGACAGGTTTGGTGCTGTGACCACTGCCCTGGGGAGCCTCTTCCAGTGCCCAACCACCCTCTTGGTGAAGAACCTTTTCCTGATATCCAACCTAAACCTCCCCTGACACAACTTCATGACATTTCCTTGAGTTCTGTCAGTGTTCACAGGAGTGAAGAAATCAGTACCTACCCCTCTGCCTCCCCTCATGAGGATGCTGAGGATGCAAATGAGGCCTCCTCTCAGTCTCCTCTTCCCCAGTTTGAATAGAGCAAGTGCCCCCAGCCACTCCTCCTGTGGCTCCCCCTCAAGGCCCTTCACCGTCCTCTTGGCCCTCCTTTGGACAATCTCTAACAGCTTTATGTCTTTCATATATTATGGTGCCCAAAACTGCCCCCAGCACTGGAGGTGAGGCTGCCCCAGAGCAGAGCTGGATAATCCCCTCCCTTGCCCAGCTGGCAATGCTGTGCCTGATGCCCCCAGGACAGGATTGCCCCTCCTGGCTGCCAGGGCACTGCTGACTCACGTTCAACTCACCATAGCCGAGGATCCCCAGGTCCTTTTCCCGTGGCCCTGCTCCTCCAGCATCTCGTTCCCCAGTCTAACCCCAACGAAACCAGGGTTGCAAAATCTGTCACTTGACCTTGTTAAATTTTACACGATCGGTGATTGCCCATCTCTCTGTTTTGTCGAGCTCTCTCTCTAGGGCCTCTCTGCCCTCAAGGGAGTCAACAGCTCCTCCTAGTTTATTGCTGTCAGCAAACTTACTCAGTAATCGTTAGAGTCCTGCATCCAAGTTGTTAAAGGAACATGTTGAAGAGAATTGGACCAAGGATGGAGTCCTGCAGAATCCCACTACTAACCAGACCCCAGTCTGATGTTACCCCACTTACTATAACTCTTTGTGCCTGACCCATGAGCCTGTTGCTCACCCATGGCATAACATAGTTATTTACCTGTATGCTGGACATTTTGTCCAGAAGGATACCGTGAGACAGAATCAAAATCTTTGCTGAAGTCCAAATAGATTATATCTCCTGGCTTTCAAAGATCAGCTAGGTGGGTTACCCTGTCATAGAAGGAAATCAAGTTTGACAAGCAGGACTTTCCCCTCATGAAGTCATGCTGATCACTCTCTTCCTTCCAGCCCCAGCTTAAGACCACCAAACATTTGACAAAATTAATTTTTAAGCTAGCTTTTATAACCAAATATTTGTAGTTAATATCAAGTCTAAGAATAAACCTTGAAGTTTCAAATCTAAGGATTAGATTGGTGGGAAACTGAAGTTCCCTTTCAGATCTGGTCATGGCTGCATTGGCTCTTTCCTAGTAGCGGATGATTATCAAGTGAAAGAACAAACACTTCTTTCCTTGTTAAATAAAAATTATGCAAATATTAGGTATTACAGCTGTATGTCTTCCTTTGAAATAGTAACTTTTTATGATCAGCTACTAAATCTTCATACTTGGGAAGGCAAAGACTTTTGCAGAGCATAACGTACACATGTGGTTTTTGTGTTCATTAGTAACAAGCCAGAGTAAACTCAGATAGCCTTTCTTTAGCACAGAGTTAAAGAGAGTTTCAGAGAGTTATTTTAGAACATACATTCCTATATAACCATACGATAATATTGCTTACCTATAATTAATAATTTTGTTTTATTTTTCAGCCTTGTGGAGAAGTGATTATGAAAACAGTAAAAGACAACCTGGTCAGAATTATAGGGATCGCCTTTGGGCTGGCTGTTATTGAGGTACCAGTGTACACTGTTAAAATATTTAGTAGCTGACAAGCAATATGTTCTACTTGGAAACAAATTGGGAATGGGATTAAAACACACGGCTTGCTCAATTAATAGACAAGGGAAAACCACCTCTCACCTTAGCTATAACCTTGCTGTTATTTCATATAAATCGTATATGGCTGCTGAGCTGCAAACTTCAGGTGGGATCAGACCACCCTGCTGCCTGTGTAAGTGTATCACACAGGACATTTTCTTCAAAAAATTGCGAGTCCTGAAGCCAGGCTGTGCCTTGACACTGAGCCCTGTGTACAGAGAACTGTCTGAATAAACAGTACCAGAAGACATGAGGAAGAATAGTGAGACTTTTCCTCCTCTTTGTCATCTTTGCTTGAGGAAAAAGTAATCTCCTAAGGAAAATTAGCCCCTAAAGTATGTATTCTTATCATTGAGAAGTTTTGGTACAAATTAGAATTCCAAGAGGTTAAAACTTTAAGCATCAATATCATGCATGAATGTGTCTGAGTACACACGTGTGATGCTCCATGTATTCCTGTGAGTAAAATACCACAGGGTACGTGAACTGTTTATTTTAATTTCCTCACCATACACTGAAGAATAACATGCAAGATTTTTTCTGAAGAGAGGAGGAAAAGAGGTGCGGCTATCCAGTCAGCTACTTGATTTTGATTTGAATAGGAGAAAATTATAAAGAAACAGGGGATTTCATCAAGATGCTTTCTTCAGTAATTTTATTTCCTTTTCACTTTTTCTCCTTGCTTTTCCTCCACTCTTGCTCTTTACCGATGGTTGTTTGAGGGAAAAAAAGAAATGACAAAGATTGCTGTGGAAATTTCAGTCTGTTATTCAAAGCAAAAAACTTCTTAATATCATTGGCAGAGGATTGCTCCTTGTGGTAGAAGAGTGGGCAAGAGCCCCAGCTCAAAACTGTATTTCCAGGAAAATTATAAGTGGGGAAGAATTATGTAGCTACAGCACTGGAAGAGGACAGGCCACCAACTTCTTACTCAGCACAGGCTTTGTGGTGTTTAAGGAGCTGTATGTGGGGGGTAAGGTCTCTCACCCATATGTTTACTTTGAGGGGAAAAGAGGTGAAATACACCAATAATAAATGGCCTTAAAATATAATAGAAGTGTAAAATTGCTTCTGTATTCCTAAGGCAAATTATAAGTCACTTTGCTCTAGTTACTGCAGTTATGTGAGTTGTAATCTTTAGTTCATTTGCCATCATTCTTTCCTGTTCTCCAGATGGCATTTTCTGTGGTGCCTGCCTCTCCCAGCCATAAAAGGACTAGAAAGAAAAAATGAATAAGCAATATGAGACTCAGATAGCACAGATTGTCAGATGGCAGTTTACACTTGATAAACATTCAGCCTTTCCATATTAACTCAAGCAACTGGCCGCATGCTTAACCACCTCTCTGCTCTAGGAAATCGCAAATAAAATGAAGTTCTCTTCCCCTCTCTGCCTGCTTCATTTTGCCACTTGTGGGCGGTTTCTGCTTTCATCTCACCCCACTAGTGAAAGTTATACACATAAGGGCCCAGTTTTATTTGGGCACAAGTGCAAATGTGGGCATAGTATGTCAGGGAAGCTCTGTCAGTTTATTCCAGCAGTGACTCCATCCCTTGGTCTTTGCTATGTGTTAAATATGCTCTTCTCTGTCTCTGTCTTAAGTAAATTGAGTATGCCAGTGTTCATGGCTTCACAGGTGTCAGTTGGGTGCTTTCGGCTTTTGTGGAACACCTTCACAGACTGGTTAGTTTTAAATCCTGAAGGAAGCTTTCTGATCTGATCTCACCAGCTGTCTGTCACAGTTCATAGAATTTTACCCAGTAATTCCCAATACAGAAGGTCACCCTACAGAATTTTCTATTTCAAGTAACAGCTTCTTCTGTGAACTCATTATTGTTTCTAATACAAATCCATTACTGATAAATTTAAAATATTTGTTGCATAATTTGCAACTCAAAACAGTGAGGTATGTGTATAGATGTATAGATTTATACCTGTATACAGTATACACACATCTACATACATGCACCTGTGTACATACACTTCACACCTATGGTTGCACAAAAGAGCGGGACAGTAGAAGAGAGATTTCAGAGGGAGACAACCACTAGAATACACAATGAACATTCCTCTAACTTTATCAGAAATTAAAATGCTCAAATTTTGCCCAAATTTCTTGAACTTCTCAGTAATTGCTGCTCCATTACAGTTAACAATTTAAATACCCATTTTGCATTTTAAATACCCAGAGATAGAGGGTATCCACAGAGGCAATCATTCTTTAAACAGATGAAACTTCTCCATGATGTCTATAGTCTTGCCTGTGGTATATACTGACTTTATTGAAATGTTTTTATTCTGGAGTCATACCCTCTAAGAGTCACATTGGAAAAAATCTTCTGCATAGCAGATTTAGCCTGCATTTGCAAAAAAAATATTCCCATTGTGTATCAGTTGTAACATGGGATTTCCAGAACTGCCAAGTAATATCAGAAATATCTTTGTTTTCCAGATTCTTGGTTTGGTGTTTTCTATGACCCTCTACTGCCAGATTGGGAGCAAATGAAACTGTGAAAGTTTGACATCAGAATGATGTCACCAGTCAAATCAAGACCTTTCTAGATAGAAGGCTAGAGATTTGGCTTGGTACATTCAGATAAATATATGCATGTCCCAGGCAGCTGTTCTGACGAAAACATCAGCCCTTCTGCACATGGGTGCTTCACAACTTGCAAAATGACCTCTTTGTAGTTTGTAAGATTTAATGATGTGAATATGAATTTTTATTTGCAATAAACATCTTTGTTTATGTTTCTGAGGTGTTTATTTTGTCTGAGGACAGCAATTATGTCATGTTGAGAGTCCAAGTTCACCATGTGGTGTGCCCTCATGAGTGTTAAACCACCCACAGCCAGAGTCACCATAAACAGCTGCAAACCATCATGCAGTGGCTGACTGCTCCAGAGAGCTCAGGCCCTTGGGCACCTCTGCTTGTGGAGCAGGGTGTTTGCATTAAGAGAGTTGTGGCTCAGTTTGACACTTGATATGGTCAGGGTTTTGTCACCTGTGGAAAGGGCAGGGACTAACTCGTGTGCAAATAGGAAAGCTATATCTCCTTTCAGGGATGTTTAAATCAGTATCCTGGTAGCTGAGATGCTCTCTGGCCCAAATGATGATTAGGTTGCATAAATAAGCTGGATTTACTGGCATGTGTTTTGCAAATAAACATCAACAGTGAAATCCAAGGCCATGTGGAGGCAAGGCATACACAGAAGACACGTAGGTGAGGCTTTGCCCAGGGCGGCCAGGGCGAGTGGGTGGACAAACACAGGCCGTGGCTGGCAGCACAGCAGCACCCATAAAAAGCCTGCCTACCTTTGGACTGACCATTGCATGCAAGTGTTTGGGCCCTGAGGTATGGACAGCCGTGATTGTCCCTGCCCGGCCACCTAGGGTACCTTGCACACTGCCCATGGCAAGGACATCACATCAGCCTCCTGGGCCAGTCGGCCCCAGCCCCACCAGTGTCACAGTAGGGCTGGTCTCCAGCTGCCCTGCCTGGCCATGGAGTCCCACCAAGCTAGACCCGCCCATGGGTCCTGATGTGGCCTCAGCTCATCCCCAGGAAGTGCATGATGCCAGGGGCTGGGGCTGCCCTGGTGCCCTGCACTGCCCCATTTCTGACTGGGATGGAGGGATGAGCCAGGCTCTGCCTTTCCACTCCTGTGGAGCCCATGTGGTCCCAGCTCCTGAGGAGCTGCTGACCTAGGTTGCCCTCTAACAGAAAGTAGATGCTATCAGGGGTAAAATTTTTAAAGTACGAGGATGTCTAATGATGCCCACAGGGACCTGCTGAGGTTTTACACAGCAAGCTGGTGGCCTCCCTGCTGTGTGTTGGCATTAGCTGATTTATTGAGCTCCAATGGACCCCCATCTTCATATTCGGAGCAACTTTAAACACCTCACACAGCTGCTCTTAAGAGAAAATCATGTATCATACTCCTCTAGTGCCCCCTCAGGTGCCTCCCTCAGGTGCCCTCAGCTGTTTGAAAGCACACCCTGACTGCTCCCATCTTGACCGAGCAATGAAACTGTTGCTTACAAATGCATTAAAAGCCTTCCTTGATCAGAGACCTTTGTCCATGCCTTATTCCAGCAGAACTGAGTTCAGGTAAAATTCATCTGCAGCAACCAGGTTTTTTTAAAACTCAACAGAGGAAGTTTCTGTCCCAACCCCCACCCTTCCCTAGCACTCAGACCATTAGGCCAAGCAGTGATTCCTGCTTTCAGTAATTCATGCGTCTCCCAGGAAAGTCATCTAGCTACCAGACAGTTCTGGCACTTGTCCTTCCCTCCGCTGAACCTCAGAAGCTGTGCCAGAAGAATTCAAACTTTATTGGACCAGAGAAAAACCATGACTCCATAAGCCAGCTGTAATAACTGGATAAAGAAAAGCTGGCTTCTAGTTCTTCCTCCTCCCCAGACTGTTTTTTTCTGTGCATATCTTATCCATGATCTGAAATCCTGGGAGCTGAGCCTGAATCACCCAGATCATGGTATGGCAGCTGGAGTCCTGGATTATCACTACAGAAAAAAATTTGGAATATAAGGGCAACATGAACAAAGAATTGTACCTTCCTCTTCTTCCTCCTCCTTCCCATTAGTAAGGACTATTCTCCTATTTGAATGAAGGATCAGAGGGATTCCCATAGAGAGAGGCTTAGAGCTGTGGATGTCTCATAGATGGACGTGAAGGGGAAGTTACAGCTCACCCTTGCTGCGAGAAGGAGTCAATTTCGGGCAGCTGTAAACTTGAGTATTACTGGCACGGATTTGTAATGAGCATTGACATGAGACTGACAATGTACACTGGCTCGGACACCAGTCTGGTCCTGTAAGCTAGTCTGGGAGATCTAGATGTGTAAAAACAAGCTATTAGTACATCTAAATTTTGGTTGTCTATTGCCTGGTTTTGGATATAATCCTCAAAATAATGTTTGCTTACATCAAAATAATGATGTATGATACATTAGACTTTTTGTTAAAACAGTTAAAACTATTGATATTAAAACATTAAAATCAGCATTAAAATGTCTTCAGTGAGGAACTTCGACACGAGTTTTATCCGGAGCTAAGGTGAACAGTTCCTCTGTTTATTTAGACAATTTGTCTAAATCTATTTCTTAAAGGTCTAAGGAATAAAACTAAAGCACTGTGGTTATATGCTACCAAGACAGTTTAAATGGGATTGAGCCAATGAAGTAATTCAGAATATTATCAACTTGCTGGTGGAGCAGGTTTGCCACTAAAATATGCCCATTGCCTTTGATGTTGCAAAACTTATTTACTTCTAATATTCTGTAGCCTCCTGAAGTTACCGCATTCATTTTTTCAATGGAAACAGCAAAATGCTAAGCATAAAACAAAAAGAAATCTGTCTGGATAAAATTCATCTGGCCACATGCAAAACAATGGAGTAGAAATTCTTACCACAGAATTATGAGATGGTTTGTATTGGAAGGTATCTTTAAAGACCATCTAGTTCACCCCTACTGCCACGTCTGAGCTACCAGTTTGAACTCTCCCTATAATCAATGAAGAGAAAAAACACATCTAGGATTTGAGGCATCTCATTTTAAAATAGGTGTCCAAAGAGGTTAGGTGAGTGATTTTCATTACAAATAGATGAAATTGGAGTGAATCAAACCCACCCTACAATATTGAACTTGTTCAAAACATTAGAAGCACTGATCAGTCAGGAAAGAGCATTAGTTTAATATTTCATGGAGGTGCATTGATTATTCATTGATTCATTGACATTTTTCCTTGGTCATAATCCAGCCTGCTAGGAAATGAGCCCTGTCTACTCTCTAGGCTGATAAGGTAAGATTCATCTGGTGTGCACTATGCTGTTACAGAGATCCATCACCATTCCTTCACGTCCTCTTGGTATGCTTATCAAAGAACATTTATAGTTAGCTATTGACTCAAAATAGCAACGGGATACTTTTCTGAGCCCAAAAACACATTTTAATCATGATGTCTGGAATTGCTGAAATGGAATTTGACAATAAATCCTTAACAGAACAATAAAACAGTAAAGGTTTTCTTTTGTGGGGTGTTGTGGAAGGTTGTTTTTGTTTTTTCACAGCCATCTCATCATCTCAATTTTACCTAATAAAATTAAGCATACAGAGGAAAGACACATGCCCAAGACCTTAGTTCTTTAAATTAGCAAAGGGAGAAAAAGCATTTATTATTATAGTCTTAAATGGTATAACAAAAGAGTGGTAGGAAGAAAGACAATGTGTCCCTGCCTTTGCCAACAGAGCTAAATTCCACCTTAACATCAAGTCTATTTAAAACACAGCGGTAATTTATTATGTCAAAACCAAACAACTATTTAATGGCAACAGGTAAGACATCACACCGGGGTCAAAATTTCTCCAAAGGATTTGTTACATCATTTACATAATTTAAAGGATTGGGGGGGGAGGGGGAATGTTGTTCTCAGAAAGGATTGTATTTGGGGGGGAAATGCAGGCCAAAGAGAAAAAGAAAAATGTTATAATTTATGGCAAAATATGAGTGAGTAAAGCAATGCCAGGAACAATGAAAGGAACATTAATAAGCCTATTATTGGAAACAAAAAATAAGGAAGAGAAAGACAGAGGCAAATATACAAAAAGAAATATGATTTTGAAAAAGAAGAACAAAGCAAAACAGGACAGGTCAACTTGAGAGAAAGAAAAAAGTATTATCAAGATCCAAGAATTTGCTGCACTCAACTCAGCATGAGGGGAATTTGGCCCCATCCACATTTGTGGCCTGGATGCCATGTTGAAAGCCAATTCAACCTGTTCTTAAATCCATGTTAAATCTGCCCCAAATCTGTATGGATATCCTGCCCTCTGGGAAGCTGGGGCTCATCAGAGCATAGCTGTAGCCAAAGGGTACACCAAGGACAGCTGTGCTAGTTGTATAGCCTCTGGGAATGCCTGGAGAATGAACCTGAGGAGGTGAAATAGCTGGCTTTCCCTCTGAAAAGGACACCAGTATGCTGTGGATCTGGCCACTGTATTTTTAGAGACATGGTTAAGTGAGGCAGAAGGGTTTATTTTTAAATCAAGATGGAGGGTTATCAGTTTAAAGTTTGAAATGGGATTGAAACCGCAAAATTAAAAGCCAGTTCTTTGGCTCTGCTGTAAGACCTATCCTAATTGCTTAGCCTAACTTTTCCTGGCAGGGGAGAAACTCAGCTGACTTAGACTGGATTCAGCCCCCCTCAGCTGAGAGGATGTTTGGTTGACTTTGGTCAACTTTTGGTTGCTTGGGGAGGTCAGTTAGAGAGCAAACACCTAATGTTGCTCCAGGCCAGAAACAAACGCCTGCAAAGACTCAGGCTGGTGACGCTTCTCCTCCAGGAGGGGACCAGGATGTACTGATATGGGGAAATGTTACATTAGGACTTCATTCAGGGACCAAAGGAAGGCTTGGATCTCTTCTGGCTTCATCCATGGAAATTTGATTATTCTTAATATCAAGTAAACTGGCAAGTTTTCTCCCCACCCCTGTCAATAGAAATAGTCTCATCATTTCACTGAAAGACTCTTTCTTTATGCAGTGGTTTGGATTAAATTCCTCTTCATTCTTTTCAGGTATTTCTCTTCAACTGAAAGCTGACCCTATGGTGTGTTTTGCAACACTCTCAACCTGCCTGGGTTTCTTGGGGACATAGATGAGTGATGTCATTCACAACTTGATAAGGCTGAATCCTTTATCTATCTGAACTTGGACACAGGGGAGGAATGGAAAAGCCATTCCTCTTCCTTTCTTTCTCAAATCCACTTACAATTTTTTTTTCTCTTTGTAGAGAAATATGAGTCTCCACTTACTCCTAAATTTTATAAAATTTGCTTGAGTAGTCCAGAATTCTTCAAAAGACAGGAAATGGAGACACAGAAAAGGCATGGAGGAATAAGAGGCAAACGAGGTCCTTGTGCATTAAAAGGGATGAGACATGTAATACTCTTCTTTCCTAATCTGTGAGGAGTTCAAATTCAGCTAACATAAGTCATTAGAGACACTCCAGTTTCTTCATCTGCATTAACCTGTGAAAGACTGGAAAAGACTGTTTGCCCTATTGTTTAATGAAAATTAAACTGTGCTAATGGATTTGCACACACAAGGCTGTGGAAGAAACTGGTTAAAACAACCAGAAAAAACTATGGACAAACACAAGGGCACTCTCAGACAGCTTCATAAAACAGTCTCAAGACATTTCAGTGCATCAGCCCTTTACACTAGAAGTCTATAACCTGCTAATGTAAGAAGATTAATTAGTGGTTTACAGAGGTTGTATTAAAAGGCCCAAAGTGTCAGTATACTGTTTCAAATCTGCCATTAAGTGAACATAATGTGTTTCTAAACTATTGCAAACTGTGTTTTTATGTTTTTGTTATCTAAAAGATTTGTCGGATAAGCTAAACCCAGGTTGATATATAAATCCCAACTATTTCACTGCTGTAATGCATTTTCTTGCTAAATTTTCAGCTGAATATATTACTTTGCTTTAATACAAATGTTTCCTAAACCCTATTTCATGATACCCCTGAGTTAAAGTAGCAGCGACTCTGAAACATTAAGTCTATCATTATTCAACCTGACATTAAGTTCTTTACTATTACAGTAAATTCAGACAAGGGAGGATCTTCTGTAGATTTGGTTTGTTGGGGAAGAGAAAGAAATTGAATATAATTACCAATGTCTCTGTTAAAAAAATATCTTTTAAATGTATTTGGTTTTGCCCAAAAATTTCTGTCAAAACCATTGATAACATAGCTTTGTCAAAGCTTAGTATCTCTGTCATTGATTAGGAGTATACTACAAGGAAAAATTATTAGGAAGTGGAGCCATGGAAATGAATGTTTCCTGTTCATTGGTGCCTCTAATACTTACTTGTTTTTCCTGCTTGGACAAACGTTTATTGTCATAAAGACTGTTGAGATCCTCTGGAATAGGATTAAAATAGACTCTTTCAAGAAAAGCCAGTGACTGAGGAAGTTGTTTACTAGAAAGTATATACTAATGGTGAGAACAGGAACAGAAATGGGTATGCCAAAGCAATATACCAGCGCTGCATTGATGTGTGGGAAGGGAATTGCAATCACTTCTCCCATTGCTGTAGGAAAGGTGTTGGGAGCACACTGCTTTGGTATCCTGGCTATTGCACTTCTGTATGTTTACAGACAGTCCAAAAAATGGGGCAAAGAGCAAGGATCATGTGGAAAAAAGGCTCAGAACATCAGAAACTAAAGTGAATGAGAACAGGTGTAGCTGAAAGGGGCAGGTGAGACACAAAGCTGAGATAGTTTAGGACAAGAAGGAATGGTCTCAAGTTGTGCCAGGGGCCATTTAGATTGGATATTATGAAACAATGATGGAAAGGGTTGCCAAGCAACAAGAGTCTTTCCAGAGAAGTGTCTGAGTCATCATCCCTGAAGATATTTAAAAGACAAGTAGGCTCAGGGACAATGTTTAGTGATAGACTTGGCAGTATGGGTTTATCATTCGACTCAATGGACTTAAAGATATTTTCCAACCCTAAATGATTTTATGATTCTATTATGCCATGATTCTATAACATACTCAAATGTAACTGCGAGAGGAATTCAGGGAGCCAAAATGTGTATAACATGAACTGGGGTCCAATCAGAGAGACAAGATAGAAGTTTACAACCCAACCTGATTGGAAGTGTGATGGATCCCCGCAGCCTCTTGCCAATTGATCAGGGACTGGGATATTTGTCAGCACAAATGAGAAATTACAGACTACTGAACACAACAGAGTGTGCTGAAAGAAGGAAATAAGGACTTGTTTAATAGGATTCAAAAAGGTCCTCTGGTCTAAGAGATATTCCAAATTGTTGAAGGATTCAACACATTAAATACAGGAAATTGTCTGTCAGATATGGGTTTGGGTACTGTGGTTGAGGTACAAAATATCCAGATGCACTATCTCTGATATGCTTAATACTCTGTACCACAATTATGATAAATTATTTTCTACTGGGATTTAAGATTCTGCTCTCATTCTACACATGAACTGTTACAGCAACATGGGAAACTTCCTGCTATTACCTTTCTCATATTCCTCATGTTCTCATTCCTCAGTCTTTCAGCCAGTGGAAAAAGGATTTGAATCCATAGAATAAAAAGACCATTTTAGAGTTCATTGTGGTGAATTTGTTTAAACATAGTTTTTAAAATATATACACAAAGAAATACACAAACCATCTAAGAAAAAGAATTGCCTGTGGCTTTAACATAAGAGATGTGCCACAGATGAGAAAAGCTGTGGACAAAAGACTTCAAGGGCAGATTTTTCAAGCTGGACTTGGGTCTGTTTCAAATATTCTTGAAAGATTAATTTTCTTTGGATGGTAGTGACCATAAGTTGATGTTCATAATGCAAGTCAATTCTAATAATGTGTGGCTCTGTGATAACCACAATATCATGTAAGAGAAACCACCGCCATGAATTTCTTACTGGTGTGGAGAACTTTGTTTTCTGGTGGAGAGGATTTTATATCTTCCAGGAGGGATACTTGAGGTATTTCTGGTCATATGGCAGCCATTCCTGAAGCTTGAAATGATAGGTGAGAAAGTTAGTATAAACCTTCTGTTCTTGTAGATTCGTGATATGAATTTATACCTATTGTCTGATGGATATCACTTTTGAGTTATATTGGAATAGAAATGTATTAGAGAATCTGGAACAATGTAGGCAGAAATCAAAAATGTGCACAAGGAGATGAAAGCAGAAATGAATACTGACATTTTCTCAAGAAATGCAGGTCACCAGACTGAATATTTAGACTATTTCACGGGGTAGCACACCTCATGTACTACTGCATATTACAGATCCTGACCATCACACCACAAACAGGCAAAAGTCTCCACAAAGAGAAAATACACAAGTTCTCTTATCTGCTCTGAATTTCAGTGGATCTGTTAATCAAATTTAGATTAGAAAATTAAGGGGGATTCAGTCACCTAACAATTCATTTTAGACTTCTGTGGCTTTTGCTTGGGCTCTCACTGCTGCTTGATGAGACCATGTCTATTCTCTGTTCCATGTTACATCTGGCAGCCCTCCATGGGTTTCTTCTCCACCTTAGCAGAACTAAAGTGAGACAATCTACTTTAATGCTCTTGATTCAGTCTCCTTCTCCCTGGAAAATGTTTTCTGTCACTTGACTACCAGTTATGAGGGTTGTTGCAACAGGCTGCTTACACAGAAAAAGCAGAAGTCTAGAAAAGTTTGGTTTATGCTGGAAAGAGAATGATCGTGTCAAAATGCTGCTATGGGTTAGATACCCAGGTATGAATGCTACTGTTATGAATGCTAATGGGGCTACAGTGACTTCACAGTGTGCTGGAAATAAGACACAGAATAAAGCCTGCATTCTGAAGTAGCTGATCTGACTGCGAGAAGGAAAAGACACAAAAAAGCTCTTGTGGACCTTGTGGGCTTAGGGGTTTGTTCACATGAAGGAGTGACATGGAATCAGTAAAGCCACAGGCATTAGGATTAAATAAATTTCATAGGTAGCAGGAAGGAAAAAAAGGCTGCAAGAAAGGGAATAACTAAAATGTTTCAAGGCTGCAAAGTGTAATTCAGTTACACTTCCTCTTCTGAGACTTCATTATGCACCTGGGAGCAAAGTTATATTGGCATGGAAAATGTTGGACAGTTTGAAACAGAGGTGATAGTAGAACTAAGCACTATCTTAGTTAATATTCATGGGTTGTCCTGAAGCTTGTCAACATGCTGAGGACAGTTTTCTCAGGCTTTAGAACTGCAGAACACACAAAAATTTTGGCCCCAGGATACCATGTTCCATTGCCTCTCCAGGGAGTAGGTTTAGCTTAAATTTTGTATGTCATATGTGTCTTATTACTCTGGCCACCGTGTGGCTACATATTTTGCAGAGCTCGGGTGTCACACGTAGCCTAGAATGTGACAAATTCTAGCAAGGACATATACAGTTATTAAGGCCCAGATGCCTGAAAAGGCATGACTAGGGATATGGGTTACAGCGGCCTCCGTGTTGGCAGCCTGCTGTCAGGCACAAGACACAGCTCAGCACCTGAGCTACACTTTGAAGTTTAGCATTTGCCTGCAGCCGAGAAATGTCCACCCCAATGGAATATGGATTAGCACAGTGCATGGAAAATACGTTTTCACAGTCAGCATGTAATTTATCATTTTGATTTTTCTGTATGATTTTGCAAATATTAGAGAGCAGAACTAAGCATTAGGGACTCTGGGGGCAGGTGAGGTGCTGGCAGATGATGTGGATTTGCAGAACAACAGTGAATTAGTAAGATAATTCTTTCGCAGATTTTTAAACCACGCTTTTATTTTAAACCACCTTGTTATTCTATGCTGAAACTGCAGAATTCTGCAGAGGAGGGTACTTGTTAATAGTAAACACTTAAATTGCTAAACCACCAAGTTTCTGAAAAATATATCTATTTTTTCTAACAAAAATTGAGGAGTATCAGGCTGGTGACTAGACAACATTCACAGACAAGAGTCAACGTTCAAGCAGATACGCTGAATTTGTACAAGCTCGGAGTAGCAACAAAGAGAAGCACATCAAAATCTTAGAAAACAGAAAACTGTTTTGTTCTATTTACCCTGATTTAGACTAAGGAATCTTTGGGAATCAACAGATTACAAAAAGCAAGTTAGTGTTTAGGGCAACAGTGCTGTGTCACTTGTGGAGTAATAATGTTCTCTTTAACACCAAAAATCTCATTTGCCCAGGAGACAAAACAGGGCCAAATCCTCATATGATGTCAATCAGCATGATTCCTTTGACATTAGCATGGCTCCAATGTGTTTGGTGGAGCAATAGCAATTTACTTGGGCTGAGGGCTTTGCCCTTGTGTCTCATAGCTCAAAGAAATTAAGTTGCCTTCCAAGTTTTCTGACTGAAGTTGTGTATAGTTTAAATCTTGTTGCAAAAACCCTGCTCAGATGTTTTTTCCTTTCTGTTTCAACTGATTTTGCATATTCATCACATGAATTTAATGGAATATGTCTAATTTTCATCAAACCATGGCAAACCAAGAAATGTTCACAGGTTACGCCAATGACCCATTTTGCTGAAAAAAATGCACTTAAGCTAAATTTATGTTGTTGAAATGGTTTCTTTTTTTCCCTTGTTTTTAAATTTGCAAAGAAATGTGAAACAAGTTAGCATATGAGACATTTTACATCTCATTTATAACATTTTGACAGTTCTGCTTTGAAAGCCTATTCAAAATAATGCAAAAATCCAAGAAAATTATGTCAATGTTATTTTAAGCTAGAAAGGCTTTTTAATTTTTGTTTTTTCTTTGGACATGTTTAAAGTGGCCTGTCTTACATTTACAAAACACTATAAATTCACAGTTAGAGGTATGCTTTTGTCCTTACTGAAATTAACAGGAAAATCACAAGAATTACAATTTTCCATGTTTCATAGTGAGAATATCCTACACAGATTTTAGTGGTACCTGAGATCAGGAGTGCTGCATACTTCCTCCTGCTATGATAGGTTTTGAAGTTATTTTTCATACCTCTGCCATCATTAGAGTCAACTTTTTTATTAAGTGAGGTACTGGGTAGGTTTATGCATCCATTTCATTTGTTATGGTAGCCCTAAAAATCTCAGTCTTTCACATGTGTGTGTCTCACCTGCAACAGGCTGCTTCCCCAGTGATGAATTCACCCAGGAGGTGAATTTTGCTGAAGACCAACAAGCAAGATTTGTGTGGAGCTCGTGAGAGAAGGGAAGGACCTGAGAGGAGCTGGTCAGCCCCCGTGGTGAGGAGGACCTCCCTGTGAAGGGCCGAAAGTCCCAGTGGAAGGAGGCTTTGAGGGGACTCAGTAACAGCAACAGGGATTCAGGTCCCTGTTGGTGGTTCCAAACTGGGGGTCTGAATGCCAAAAGTCCTCTCTACGAGGAAGCAGGCAAAAAATGGTGCCAGTAGTTTGGAGATATTCACATACCAGTGCATGAAGTGCTGTGCTGGATTATTTGAGAGAGGGGGACATGAGAAAGGATCAAACCTCTTGGAGCAGATCTTCCTAAAGAGGAAGCTCTTAGTTTCAAATTTCCCTGCACCTCTGTCATCTTTGCTTTTTGACCTTGTGACCATGGCAGGAAATCTCCTTATAACTTGGGTTCAGTGTGACCCTGCAATCAGAAGACATGACTGCATGCATCCAAACATGTCATTTGTGATTGCCACCACTAATGTGAAGAAGAAAAAAGTCAGAGTGGGTGAGGACATGGTGAGCCCTGGTGCTGACTGGGCCTGGAAGGATCCAACAGCACAGCTAAAGAAATCAACCTCTGTAAGTAGAAAAGTAGAGAGCGTTCCTCAAAAGAACTACACAAGACGAGCAAAACAAGCTGTTTCCAAGCAGATCCTTGGAAACAGCTAGGGCTCTGCTGGCATGACTTTGTCAGCAAGTCTGGAAACTCCGAACTGAAGCACAGCTCCAGCAGCCAGGCTTGAGTGCAGATCAGGACTCAAAAAGGGCCAGGATGCTCTGATGCATAATTTCCAATGCAGGTCCCGCAAGATTAGGATGTGTTTTTCATTTGAAGTTGAGCTACTCTAACCCGATTCCCTCCAAACAAACAAACAACTGAACGAGCAAGCAAACAACCCCGTGGGAGGGATGGCTTATTCGAGCACAGAGGGGAGCAAAGTGGGGTGGGAACCAAGTGGCTCCGAGTGCCGGCGCTGGTCTTGTTTTCCCTTATAACTTTCATCCTGTTTGTCACTGTTACCAGGGGTTTACAAACTCGAAGCAAACATCTGGTCTGGTTTAATACCAACAAGAAAAAAACCTGGATATTAATTTTGATATGATAGTAAAGCAGTTTGATAGTGCTCATGCTGACAGAGCCACCACACCATTTACAATCCCTAAAACTAAATTGGTTTTCATAAAACCCTTGCGAGATAATATTAGGACTGACAACTAAAATTATAATGCAGCCTAGCCTGCTGAGGAGCAGTAAATTTTCTGGGAATTTGATCAGTTGGTTACATTGATTTTATATTAAGTTAGAGAAAATTTTGTTCATGTAAAGGCAAAAGCAGTTTTAATTTGTTTCATATATTGCAGCAGGGTCTCACTGATTAAAAATACCTGGGCCTCTTCCAAACTTGTCGTCATATTGGCTACATGACTGTTATAAGCAAATTCCCGCAAACAGAAATATCTGAAAGTTCAAAGCTTATTTCACTCAAGAGTGCTTGTAAAAGGGAAAAAATGCCGTTTCTGTATGGAATAATGGCTTGTAACTTTTCCAGCATTATTTTTTCATTAATATCACCTGAATCTGATATGCATGTTTCACAGCAGACTCTAAATAAGAAATCTGGTACCTTTTGGCATGTTATTCCTGTACCATCTGGCTAACAGGTACTGTACTGTTCTTGCAGTGTGACGCACCAAATAAAAAAGTCAGATCTTTTTAAAGTCACAATAAATTTTCCAAATGAGTTTGTGTGAAATGTTAAAAAGCAGAAGATAGAGGTTTTGGGTTACATTGCCTCTAATTTGAAAGGGGGATAAGTGGAGCCAGGTGGGCTACTTAGTCAATACCTGCCTGTTCCAGCTTTTTGAATCTGTGAACATTACACCCGGATACAGATGGAAATTGGAAACAATAAATGATTATTACAGAGACTTTATCATCCTGTAACTCATGCACAAAAGATGAGCCACTCTCAAGGACACTTTGAAAGTGTGCTGCTTAGGCATATATCCGGACAGATGTGGAGGAGTAGGAACATGCCATATATCAAGTGAGAGGAATAAGATTTCTTAATTCCACTGTGACAAGCACAAGCATCCTCTAAGAAGTAAACCTCCCTTTCTTAGCATTAATCCAGTTTCTTTCTGATGTCTCTTTTCTGGTTAAGGTGAGCACCTCCCATTTCCAGAAATCTGTTAGTCCACAGCTGGAGATGGGAGATGGTACCAGCAAACAGATAGAAAAAAGGGGCTCATGATACTTTGTCGAAGTTACAGCTACAAGTCATAAAGCCAAACTCAAACAGTTAAGTTCTTCACTCCCACTGGCCACATCAGACTTATAAGTCTGTATTCTCACTAATTTTCAAAAAGCTACATTTCAGGACAATAACTGCAAATAAAGCAAAATCAGAACATACTCAATGACATAGTTCTTCATTGACTGCTCACAGTCAAAACTTTCCACATGGATGGCCTGATTTTGTTGGGGAATGGCTGGGAAGCAGAAAAATTTCCATGACAATATCCCTCACTTTCTTCCAGCTCCTTTGGCAGGGGCCAATTACCCTGTGGCCTTTGGTCCGTGCTCCCTGTTCCCTGCCAGTTGTTGGAAGGAAAACCATGGCTCTAAGGGCTTTGGCAACAGCTCAGCTCAGATCCATCGCAACCTCAGGTGAGCCAAATCTCTCTGCAGAAGTGTTTGTCTTTTCCCATTAATGAGGAAGGCAGGAGCTCAGGGCTTTCCTTTGGAAGTCTTGAGTTGGTGACAAAATAAATGCTGAGAGATGAAAAACCTCAGCAGAGGGAGATGAACTTTCCCGCACATCTCTATAACCAACTGATAGGCTCTTCCTTTGGGATGGGAGACCACCACAGTCAGCACAAGTCCTGATAAAGCTTGCAAGTACTGGATGGGTCTTCCTGCTCTTGCCTCTGAATCTCATCTATGTGAAAAGGTCTTCTAATTCTGTTTGAGACAAGTACACCAAGGGGCTGAGCATCAGGCTGCCATCCCAGGGATTGGGATGAAGAGCAATACAAAAACCCGAGGCAGGAGGCCCAGTCAGCTGCACCCTGAGTGGAGTGTGAGGGCTGTAAGGGCAGGAATGGCCACAGTCCATGTGGCACCCTAGTGGGACAGTGGGGGATACCGTGCCCCTGCACAGGGATCCTGCTTGCACAGCTGGGATTCAGAGTCCAAGAGCTCTGCTCAGGAGCCTAAGGCACGCTTCTGTTTTAAGGGACAGGTTTTATTCTTTCACAGTATTGCAAGGGTTTCTTAAAGTTCACTGAGAAGAGTGCATACACTTTGGGTTAGAAAGGAGAGGGCAGAGGACCCACTATGCTGGAGTTTGGTGATTAGGTTTGCCCATGGCTTTTTTCTGCCTCTCACCCTCATGCATTACCATTTCTTACATTGTCTACTGTTGTCAGCCTTTTTTCCTTCACAACAGTCAGCTCACTTCAGCTCCTTGTCAAGCATCACCAGGCTCTGCAACACAGTAATTAGTTAAAGGGCAGATAGGGAAAATAAAACATGAGCTGGAACAGCAGGACTGCATTTAAAAGAAAAACAAAAACCTCTTCCAAAATACCTCCATGCATAAGAATGGGAAATTATTCTTTGGAATTGGATCAAATCAGGGTATTCCATAAGATGTAAGACTTTGCTCAAGAGGAACCACTGAAATGAAGTGCAATGGTGAGTTTAACACCATCTCTGTTTAAAGGAGAAAGAATCTCTATTGTATGAGAAATAAAACGATATTTTCAACATTTATATTCATTCTGAATTAGTGGAAATGCCACAAGGATGGTAATTCTTTGGCCTAGCATGGAAAATGCCAGTTTCATAACAGCTGTATATGTTAACATACTTGTTCCCTTTGGGGTATTTGTATGTCTTACCAGCTTAAATAGCACCACTACTAATAAACTAGTACACAAACGCCTAACAGATGTACAAGTTCACATGAGAAGAAATAAAAAATGCACAAAACCCCTCACTCTTTCACAACTAATCTGCTTTAATGTAGCAAACACAGCCCACTTGCTCTTCCTTCACTGTGAATGCTTTCTTACTCTGTGAGATCCCTGAATCCCAGCCTACCCTTTGTTCTTTCATATTTGAAATAGCTGTTGGACTTTTAGAAGCCCTCTGTAAGACTTTTTTAATTGTCTCATGAGACCCAATGCTCTGAACCACCATAAATAAATGTCTTTCAAAACTGAGAAGGACTTACTGGGAGGGTTGAGGTGGGTATATTGCCCCTTACATAACAGCAGATGAGCTGTAACCCTCAGGGTTCATTTTCTCTCCTTATCCATGACTGTGAGACATTAATCTCAGAACAATTTGATTATCATTTAACTGGCATATTAGCCTTCATCTAAACAGTTTTGAACTCCTAGTTCTCCTTCTTCCTTCTTCATCAACTGTTTGGGCCAGAGCTGTCTGGAGCTGATGCTTCTTCCTTCATTATTCTCTCGTTTACCTCCCGCTTTCTGTGTCCTTTTTCCAGGAGAGCATGTACATTTAGGATATTTCTATGGTGTCCTACAGTGTGTTCCTGCAAAGAGATGGCTTGAGTAAGCTGTGTGTTACCAAGCACGGGCAACACAGCGCAGAGGTCTGTGCAAAATAAATCAGCCTGCAGTGTTTCACTGAAGATAAATTTATCCTTAGAAGTATGATAAAATAGTCTCCCTGAACTGCAGTATTAATTGGGCTTAACTGCTTCTACTGTCCAAGGTAGCTTGCTTATGTTCGAGGCAGATTGTTTGTATGGCAGTAATTTTTGTGACACCACCTACATGACTCAAATCCAGCTCAGCAGTGGAGGATATTTGGACAGATCAGTCACTCAAGTGAGTTTCTCCAACTGCTGCACAGAGCATATGGTCTTGTGTGCTGTCTGACACCAAAATAATTCTTATGCTGTTAAGCAACCATGTAATTCTGAAAGAAAAGAGAGAAGAATGCTTCTAGACTGATTATTAGTCCATGCTTGCAGGAGCATAAATGAGGAATATATTTCTATCACTTTGGAAGCACTCAGTGCTCTGCTGAACATCCATTACCTTTATGGTCATTAAGTTTAACTAGATGACAGTTAAAAGATCGCAAATGCTGTATCTTTAACGGTGCTGTGAATCTTGCTGGTTTACTGTCACTAGTGAGACCTAGATCATCTGGCTTTTCCCCCACGCTCTTTGCTGTAGATCCTGCCTATGGCTTTTGGGTTAGCTCTTCTCCTTGGTCAAGAGAAGCAGTAAATAAGCTGGTAAATCTATCCTCTGCATTGTCAAATTGTAAAGTTACACGGCATCTGTATTTCCTTCTTCGTTTTGTTTTTTAATAATCTATTGGATTTGTTTGTTCAAGTTAATGAAAATAGTATGTTATTGTTATGTAGTTATGCCAAAACACTTCACGAGAAATTTCATAAATGTTTTCTGGTGCATTGCCCGGTTTCATGTGGTTTCATTTTTTTCTCTTCATACAGAATAAAAGCACATGGAAGATAAAGATCTTAGGGTTAATACAGCTAGGAAAAGCCCTGGGAAGATTCCCTTAAACAGCAAAAAAGGAGTTAATGAAAAATCAAGTACAAATGAGTTATTGTCTGGCTGGCTAACAGTAAATCTTTAAGGCCTTAATCACAGCTTTTATTTGCAACGGTATGCATTTATTCTCAGCAGGAGTCCAGCCAAATTTTGGGGCAACCATTTGTGTGAGAAAGCACACATCACCACAGGGAGAGATTCTGCCACCTAACATTTGAAGCTTCACAAAGTTTCAAAATTGTCCTCTGCTCATAGCAGCATTTCTTTTGGGCTAACTAGTTTCCATACAGTTAAAAGGAGAGGGTCTTTGTCCCCAGGGATTTCACAGCTAAAGGGCAAAAACAACAAAGGGAATCAACCAAGGTTTGGGGTTTTATTTTTTGTGCAAATCAGCAGGATGCTACAAAACATCATTTCACTAGCTTGTCTCTTAGGATGTCTCTGATTTGTTCTGTTAGTAAAGAGAGGTAACTTTCCCAGAACACATCCATTATCTTAGCAAAAATGCTTGTTTTGGAGATGGCACCTGACAAGTTCTAGAAATGTGAGAAAGGGAATTATAAGAAGACAAAGCCTAACAAACTGTAGTTTGTCCTGATACATAGTGCAAAATTTGAGTGCAATAGACTTACAAGGAGGAAGGTAAGGTGTTAAAGGGTAGAATTTGTCCCTCTGATGGTAATACATCTACTAATTTAATTTGAAAGCCTGGATTCTTATAAATCATCTTTATATCCCATCTTTGCATCCTGTCTGTACACATCTACTGAAGTCCTGAGTTGTGGAACTTCTGGATATTTTTAAGAGTCAAAATATTCCTCATTTCTGATTTCTCTGTTGTTCATGTTAAATTTAATGGAAAGCATTCTTTGCTTTTATTCAAGTGGGATCAAACTCTCAAACATAATTTAAGACCTCATCCAGTTCCAGTTGCCACAACCATCTCCAAAAACTAACAGCTAGACTTGCATACGCAGATTGCCAAATAGAAGGAAAACAGGCTGAAAGAACCATAAAGACAAAGAGCACTGAAAATAAATTTATTGGAAATGAACACCGAATCTGAATTAAAACCTGAACTGTTTTCAAATCAGTTTCAAAGAACTGATGCAGAAAAGAAAAGCCTTCTTAGCCAGTATTGTGTCCCTTACCTTAGATAAACTAACCTACTAAAGATGTAGAGTGGAGTCACATATTTTTCTCTGAGGCATCTGCTAAACATCTCTACGTGCAAGTGAATTCACAGATCCTGGATTGCTTTCAGAGGCAGGGATGTAGACATGTAAGTTCCCAAGTCAAAGTAATGTGACCCTCTTTGTAGCTGGATACTTTCTTCCCCTCTTGTTTCACATACATTAGTACAAATTTCCCCAAGACCAGGCACATCTGCACGGAGTTATGTGAGGAGGTACATATGCTTTGATGAACCATACGATAAGGGCACAAATTCTGAATATGGAGTCCAGGTCACAGTATTGGGCCACAGCCTTTCCCCTGCTCTAGGACACCTCAGGCCTGAGTAGCAACTTTGGCAGACTTAATATCAAGCAGACCAGCTGGATTTGACATTTAATTACCAGAAAATTAAGAACAAAAGGAATGAAGTAAAGTAAAGTGAAAGGAACAAAGAATCTTACGTGGTGAGATGGTGGGTGGTGGTAAACTGCCCCATGTTATTTCTCAGTCCTGCCTACCACGAGTTCCCACCTCTTCTCACCCAGTGCTCTTCTGCTCACCTTTCCAACCTCATGCCTCCAGCATTTTTCAATCTGCAGGTCTCCAAGCCCTGTCACTCCTCCTCATCTGCAATTCTTCCTGATCTGTATTTCCAGACCTCCTTGTGCCTGGTCTCCTACTGCCCATGCGTGTCCCCTGGGTAAAGCCCAGCTTGTTTTTGGGATGATATCCCATCCCTCCCCTTAGACTTGTTCCATCCCTACCTCTGCCCACATCCACTACTGCTCTTCCATCCTGGCTATGCCAGCTCCATACCCTGATTGTCCCTGAAGAAACAGCAGCATGTTAAGAACCTGGTCACTCTCTGCAGTCATGAAGAGCCTTCCAGAGCTGCACCACGAGGGTGCAAGGTGTGGCAGAAAGACACGACTTTGCCTTGCCTCAAAAACTGGGAAGATGTCCTGGGTCTCCAGGTATCAGTTTCATTGGGGAGGAACGTGAAGTAGGAGTCAGTTACAAGGGTATGCATTATTTGAGACCTGAGTCCACCATCAAAGAACTAATAGTTGTTCATCAAACTTACAATAAATATAACAATGTCTAGGACAGCTGGGGTTGGGAGAACAAAATATGGAGCTATAAGTCTTTTGCGGAGCCACGGAATAAATTCAGTGAACTCCCTCTCACACAGAGAGACAAATTATTTCCATGAATGCAAGTCTGTCTTCTCCTCTTCCTCCCACATTTCCATCCCACCTTCCTCCACCAATAGAGGTACAGCAATAAAACAGATTTTCTTCTTCTATCCTTGGAAAGACCTGCTGCACATTAGTAAGTTTCCTTTTGAAATCTAAACTGAAAAATTATGTGGTCTAGTATATCATATTGGGTTATTATTCTTGAAGCCAAGCTCCCCTTGGGTACTTGTACAGCTTAAAAAAGCAGTGACAGGATATACAGCTGGACAGAGGATCTCCAGTGGAGTCACTGTCCATTGGACAGTGACATTTTAGTGGAATGTGTTGATTCTGTCAGAATTTGTGCTGGGAGCCAGTCTAGTTAGCAGGTGGGTGGCCAGAACCACAATATATATTCCATTATACATTTCTTTTGTCTTTCTAACTTTTTCTTCGAATTTGAAATAAAAAAATAAATCAAATCTGGAAATGGTAATTTTTCTGTGGAACAGGAATTCCTAAGCCTTAACCAAAGAAGCAACTATTTGTTAATTTTTCCATTTGGCTCTTCCTTTCTGTTTCTCTGGCTTCTTTCACTCAGCTTTCCTTCCCACTCCCCTTTTTTGTTCCTTCTGCTCATTTTTCCCCTTTCACTGTTCCATTTCTCAACTGAACTGTTCTCTCACTCCTGGCTTTGCAATCTATTTCACAGCTGATCCTTTGCTGAGTGTGAGCTCAGTAACACCGGAGGTGAACTTTCACACTCATGTCGTTTCAGAGGATTAGGGTAGACAGGTTTTCTCCTCTCTGTGAAGTAAGTAAGGTTAATGTATAAACTGCCTCTCTGTCTGCTTAATAGTCTCCTTGGTTTTATTATCTTAACTTGCCATTTTGTTTTAAAACCCTGATCCATATCTAAACATAACCTCATGTGAACTACCTGGACACCACCACTTCACTGTAGCCTAGCTCCCCTCTTTGAGTATTAGAGCTGCCATTTGAAACATGACTTTAAATTAGAAATGACTTAAGTGTTCAGTGCAGTCCCTTCAGTAATGGAGTTCACTAATGGAGTTCCTGCTATAGGCACCTCTTTCCTCTCAGCCTGAGAAAAGTTTTACCTCCCTTATTAGTTTCACTAGCAGTAGCACAGGTTGTTTTAATATTCTATGCTGCCTGTAACATCTTGCAGATGTACCAGTGTGAAATGGTCTCTCGTTATTGGAATGCAATAAAAAGAAAACAAGCTTCTCAAGAGGAAAGAAGGTAAAAGAAAAAAGTTAACCCAGTTTGAGCCTGAAATTCCCCAGATTTTTATACTAACATTAACATTTATAATACAGCTATTAAATTACACGTAGAAGTGCATTTAAAAGGGCTTTGGGCTAAATTCCATATTCTTCTTTCCTTTACTCAGTTCCTATGCCTGTTGCTGAAGCAGTAGTAGAGCTTGCCTGATTAAGGCAGAAAAGTAACATCTCTGACAGCATGGTAATGATTCTAGGACCTTGTCCCTGATATTCAGAAGCCTAAGGTTACATTTGTGTCATGCCATACAGAACAATGAGCAGACACCTGACACAGCGGAAATTTCATGGAATACCATTTCAGCAGCAGCAGGACTCTGGGCATCTCATCTGTGCTGTAACCCAGCTCAGGGCAGAGCATTTCAGCTCAGCTGCACCTCGGAGACCTGGTTGCAACATGATGAAGACCAGGGGTGGTGTTCACACATGTTTCTGCATCATGGGTTGAGAGTACTGATTTTGTTGTCTGTGCTCTGTGTGCTCTTGCATGGTGTCATTCTGCTGTGAGTCAGTTTTTAAATGGGACCTAGTCTCCTCAGTTAATGGGAAATTTGCAAAATATCTGTGGAAAACATGAGGGCCAAATGTTTTCCCTTGAAGAAAAGCCCTCATCTGGCATGGTTCTGACACACTGTGCCTTTTCTTATTAAGCATGTAATGTGTTAGGATACTTCAAATGAGGCAAGCTATATTATACATACATAATACAAGCTATATCAAGCATATGTTGGTTGTCCCAAAAGGGAAAGAGCTAAGCAATCCAACAGAATAGCATCCATGCTGATCCAAAGTGTGTTTAACGCAGCATAAAAGTGGTAACAGAATCAAATTGTGTGCCTGTGCACTTGTTCTGTGCACCCACAGCCATCTCTAAAAGGCTTTTGGATCATCTGAACTGGCAGATGAACTTATTCTCTCGTTTTAAATGTACCTTCAAATTGCTTGCATGACTGTGTAGGTGTCTCCAGCAAGTAACTTGAAGCCAGTACAAGCATTTTCAGTTGTTTTAATTCACTGCCTCTGTGAAATGAAACCAAGGCAGAATGTCCCTCTCTTCCTCAGAAGAGCATAGGATTGTGCCAGTGCATTCCTTGAGGCAAGCTACATTATTTCACACCAATTTACTCCAAGTTCTGAAAGAATTCCTTGCAAACACTGGTTTTCACCCCGAGTTTGTGTTTTCAAGTGTAGTGTTTGTAATGGATGCCTAATAGTTTGCGTGCTTTATTACCCATTGACGGTGGAGCTAGAAATAAGAATGTTTTTTTGGCACGAGAACATCATCTATGATTTCAGTGGACTTTGTGTACTAAAATGTAAGGGTTGATTGCAAATGTGTGGTTGTTGGTCCCATGCCAAAACAGATCTCACTAAAAAATGAGTCCAAGTCAATATAGCTGAGGATTCTGACTTAGGTTTGTGTAAATCCATGAGTTTGGTGTAACTGGCCCTCTATAATTTGAGAGATGAACAATAAGAAAGAGTGTTATTGTAGTGGAAAGGAAAGAAAACATTGTGCAGCAGTTGTTTGCAATGGGCTGGTTCATCAGCATGGTTAATTAGGCAAAGCTCTGCTGCCTTCAGTGAAGCTGCCCCATTTTATACTACTGGAAGACCTGTCTTGGTGTAATTTATCTTTACTGTCAGGAGACCCTGTAATTTCAGTCTTACAGCACCTATGAAGACCAATGTGTTATGCACACCATAAGGGAATCATAAGGGAATCATAAGCCATTTGGTAATCTTGGATAATCCCTGAAGCTATGAGTCACTAGAAGCAGAGGCCCTTCATGCATCGTTTGAACCCCTAATTACCCAACACATACGGGTGAAAAGTGAGAGGCAACAGCAGGGCCAGAAGCAGCCAGAAAACACTGGATGAGAAATTTTGAAGGGGACTTCCTTCCCATTAATATAAACAACCTTCTTTCCTTCCTAATATTGCACCTGTTAGCAAATGTATTCCTGTAGAGCTGCTCTTGTGCATCTGCTTATGACTTTGCAGAGGAAGCAGTTAATTGACATTAGGGGACTTTGAGGTGTTTCCTGACTATAAATGTGCAGTATTTAACACTGCTTTATAGAGCACAATGCTCAAAACACTGCCAAAAAACTCCAGAGCCCTGCTGAAAATATGGAAGAAGCAAAAGGTTTCCATGTCCAGAACGGTGACCTAGGATTTAATCTGTTTCCAGGTAGAATTAATAGCAGTCTGGCATGCAGCCCAGTCTCTTTCTCTGCACAGAATGAGTCCTGATGAGAGTTTTTTCCTTTCTGAGTAACTAATCACATCTCTTTTCAAAGGAACGTGGTTCCCTTGATCATTCTCTGTTCCTTGGGGTGGAAAAAATCAGATCTATTGAAGAGAAATCTGAGAAACTGCAAGAACATTTTAGAAGCAGGGTGCAGGCAGTGGTGGCGGCAGGTCTCACGCTGTGCCAGGCTCAGCACATGCTGCACAGCAGGAAGGAGGCTTTGAGCCCCTCAGCTGCCTGAAGCTTGAAACACTTGTGGTTGCCTGTGGGGTACATTACTCAGGCAGGGCTAATGCTCTAACCTGCAGCCTATGGGTGTACAAATGAGCAAAGCGTTGCAATGAGAATGAAGTCCTTCTTTGCATGTATTTTGCAATTCATTCAAAGGGAAATATTTTTAGCCAAGTTTTCGGAAGGAACAAGGTCAATAATCTTGCTCACTGTGCATTGTTTGTTCCCTATCTTTTGAATATTTTGGTTGATTTCAGTGCTATTGAGGCCTTATATACTTCAGAGCATTCACAAAGAGAGAGAGGGAGAGATTTACGGCTGCCCCTAACATGTAAAAAGCTGCAGCAGAACCTACATCTTTCTAAACACAAGAGCCAACCAATCCTGCATCATAAGCAGAAGGAGGCTCCATTAGGTCAGATGCCCCTTTAATTTAAATACTCCTGCTGCATTTCGAGTCAACCTCATGAAAGGACTGAAGGAATTCTCATGAGATGTGTGGAGCCTTAGACAGTGGTAATGGATAGGACCATCAATCAGCGGTGTTACTTCTGGTTATTGCTCAAGGTAAAAGTGGCCATTTGTACTTCAAGTGTGAAACTCCAGAGAGAAATGGGCTGCTGAAAGTTCAACCAGCAGGAAGGTAGAGAGGATTGAGACTCTATTTGCTACAAGGCTGTTGTTGGCTTTGAGACATCTGTAAATCAGGTCTGTCTATTTGGTGTCTCAGATTAGCTAGAATTATTTGGGCCATTGCCAAAGGATTGCCTCTATAAATCTTCATCAGCCCAGTACTGGTTAATGGGATGGGATGTCATACTCTGATTCTGGAGGAAAAGTGGGAAATAGGTACTACTCCATCCCTCAAAGGTATGTTCAAATTTGCCCCAATGGCTGCAAAGCACAGCTGAATGGTGAAAATGCTATGGATTTGGCTATGGGTTTGTTACAGAAATTATGGCAAGAGAACACTCTGAAATAAAAATCTATTATATTTCTGGGAATATTTTTTTCATCTCACTATAGCTGGAGGTTTTGCTCATTTTTTTTACTTTAAGTTCAGTTCGCTAATCTGTTCCTCTCTGTCTTTTTTTTTTCTCCTTTTAGGAGATTCATTTGTAAGTAACTTCAAAAATGGAAAATATTTTTAAAACTATTAACAATTTCTTTTGTTTTCTTGTGGGGGTCTATTAGCTGGCACTGATCTAAAGAAGAAATCCCACAGCTCTCGCAGCCAATTTGGTTTGGTTTTCTCCTTTGGTTTATTTTATAGTTACAGAGGCCGGATGGGTGAAGATCAAATCAGTATCATTGCAATCCCTGTTATATCTGTCATCCCACAAGCCTGTATGCTTTCCCGAAATGATTGGTGTTGATTTCAGCAGTTCTATCAGCTACTGTTATTTGGTGCTTCTCTTGACAAAACACACCTATGGCATCCAAAGAAAGGAATAAGAAGGTTACTTTTCCACAGCCTGTGTGTACATCAAGAAAGCTCTAGCACATCTCTGAAAGTTGTGAGACAGCCTCTCCTTTTCTCTGTATAATTTTTCCATTTACTAAACAGCTCTGACTTCCTTTTCACCTGCTGGTGTGACTGTCTCTGTACAGAAGAGGCAGCCAAAATTCTGTTTTTATTATTAAGAAAAAATCTCCCAAGCCCCAAACCCTTTGTTCTATTGAAGACACTGAAAGCAGCTCTGGGCTGATGGAAATCAGCGACAATGTTGACATGTACTTCACAGGGTCTAAGCTTTCCTTCAGTAATATTATGCCAGAGTGTAGATCTTCAAAGAATTTTCTCACTAGAGAATTTCTCAACCTCTACTTTCTTACACAGAATCAAGCTGGGAATAGATGCTTCCTTGTTAATTTAAGTGGTACTTGTCTAGATGCCTTAAATCAAGACCTTATTGCTTTTGTCATTGTACCATTTTTGCATATGGGAATCCCCATATGCAGACACTGGCACCACACAAAATAGGTAACAGAGAAGATTAAGATTCTTTATGTGTCCTGCAGACAAGGAACCAGACCAGCTGCCTTGATCCCTGTCAAGTGGGAAAGGGCATTAATCAGAATGAAAAGAAACCCAAAACCCAGTTGTATTCATTTGCTCATTCTAGTACTTGGCTCTTAAGCAAAGGTAAGTAAAACACTTCAGGGCATATTTGAACTATTCTGTTTTTCAAAGATTTAATTTATATCCACTTTTTGTGAGAGAAGCACATCAGTAATATGAAATAGCTCAGGACAGGGAGGAAAAGATACATTCTGTGGGAATCTGCATTAGGACAATGGTGGTGCTCAAGACTAAGAGAACTACAGGCCAACCACAGAAGAGTCAGAGCCAAATTTAATGTTAATTAAAATAGTATATCAGTTCCACATAGTTATGAATCCAAAACTCTGTAGGAATGGGTATTATGGAAAACTCATTCAGTTTTGATCTTCAGGAACTGTGAATAAAAATAAAAACCAAGAGAATGGAAGAAAGGGGTCTATAACAACCAATAAAAATGATAAAAAGTAAAATGAACAAAAGATGTCACCTAATATAACACTAGCATTGCAGGTTCATTCTACCATGTACTGTAGCATATCTGAGAGTGGCATTTAAAAGCAAGACACGATTTTTACAGAGGAATAAGACTGATGTTAAGGCTATTTGCATATACTTATGTCCTGGTTTGAGACAAATTCAGAGGAGGAAAACACAGACTTCTCTGGGCTGGGTGGTTTTTTTCTCCTCTCCCCTCTCAGGCTCCATTTAAAGACATAGAAAGGCATAAAATTCACTTTTCTGGGCATGGGCAGATGATATAGGATAAACCATCAAAGGATAAACTCCAAGACAAAAGTCACTCCAAGACAACTTACATCATTCAAGACTGTTGGTTGAATCAAAGCTGTAAGTATAAAATATAAGTTTCTTTTAACTTTAGTTGGTTGATTTGGTATTTGACCAGAGGAAATAAAGTTGTTGATCTGTTACTCTTCAGTTGCACTGCATTAAAGTGTGTTCAGAAGGCTTGATAAAGTATTTTTCATAGAACCTTTATTGTGTAGCTGATTTATGTGGCTACTTTGATGGTAAGGAAGTTTAATTAGTAATACTTGCAGTTCTTAAAGAGAATTTTAACAAGGTGCCTCACATATGAAAAGTACAAAAGTCTCTTTGTTCTGAACAACCTCTAACGGGGTGTGTAAGGAGACTTTTCCTCACTCCACTCATTCTAATAAATTAGTAGGCTGCTTTGAGCAAGGAAGTGGAACAAGATCACAATACCATGGAGCATCAAGTCTTGGCCCACTGAGTGAACAGTTGTGCCATTGCTAAATTGCTGCAAAAGATTTATACCAACATCAATGCTGGGATTTCCTTCCTTACTTCAACAAAAAGGAGCTTCAAACTCCAGAGATCCTTTTCTAGCTGTGTCTAGCTCGGTGTCAAAAACTGAGCTATTTCCTCTGTGCATGCAGAGAAATTGGTACATGCAGGGAGTGGATCACCTCATCTAAACTCAGGAACTTAGCATAAGTCAATTTGATTGCTGTAACCAAATCTGCTGGAAAAAATCTTTCACGCTTTCTGTTATGAAAAAAAAATAAAAAGGTGAGGCTGGTATTGCAATGTCCTGCTAATTCAGGCTGTGTACCCATCTGAAGAATAGAATGTATTCTCGTGTAGCTTTTAATAAATAGTTTGGTGTTTTCTGAAAGGCAGTGCCTATGCCACCAACCAAAGACAGCCAAAGATCACTGTCTGTACTAAAGGCATGGCATTGATGCTGTCCATAGCCCCAAACTCCATGCTCTCTCAGAACAAAAATGTCAGGCATCTTTGCAGGATGGGTCCCTGGCAGGCACCAGGCTGGAGCACGGCCTGGGGCAGCACTCATAGGCACTGGCCAGAAACAGATGAGAGTGTGCTGCTTGTCTCAGTCACAGTTGTTAACCAGCGTGAGAGGTGTGTCCTACCTGTTTCTTGTTTATTAGAATAGACCTGGTCAAGACCTAGCTTTATCCTGAAAAATATGATTAATACTGAAAACGCTTCTTTTAGCAGCAAAAGACCAAAGGCTCAAAAGTGATAGGTAGGACAAGGTGGTATTTTCATGTTTGGAGGACTTATAGCCAATTTCCTATGGTTATGGATATAATTTCATCTGTTCTTTGAGAGAAGTCCCTAGAGGAAAGTCTGCATTGCCTGTATGGTCTCTACGTAAAGCCTGATCAAATGACTTTTGATTATTTTAGCTATATCAGATAGACTATCTGACAGTGTCTTGAATCCTTCTCTGTGTGTAGAGATAGCGCATCATACATTTCATAAATGCTCTGAAAGCTTCTAACAGTCTGGCAAGAGAGCAGTGGAATAGAATAATATTTTTTTTTTCTGGTACTTTAAATGTATGACTCATGAAGGAAGAAATAGGCTAAGCAGTTATTTATCAGGATTTATGATAAAACCAGAAGAGGTCAAGAATACTGTCTTCAATTCCTTGTCTTTGGTGAAGACCTTTAAAATTCTGAGGTCTAAGACAGGTCAGAGGACCTCAGTTTCAAGGGGATAAGGAGTTACAAGCAACAAAACCTCTCTCTGCAGTATTGTGAAAAAACTTTGTCTAGCTCTGAGGAATCCAAGGGGAATTGTGCTAGGGAGTTAACTTAGTCTCGTAACTGAAAAGAAGAAAAGCAGACACAAGAGAGGGACTAAAAGGAGAAAAAAATACAACACTTCCCCAGTGTCTAGGATTAAACTGAATTTCTGAAAGACTGTGAGACGCTTTAGAAGTTAGCTTTTGTGAACAAGTCTCATACTTGCCATAGGGATCCAGTGTGAAACTTATGTACAGATAATAGGGAAGTTATTTTGTCACACTTTGTCTTCACCAAGTGAAGTGTTATCATTCCTTACAACTCTCACATTTGACTCAAAGCAGTAAGTTATTAATAATGATAATAATTGTCTACAATTAGGACAAAAGGATAAGTTCCTAGGTTTACTTACGTTATATTGTCACATACAACCAAATCTCTGACAACTGCCAACAGGTTAAGAAATGCATAAAAATTGGTTACAGAATAGACCACCCATTCCTAAGAATGCAGTCCCAATGGTTATACAAGCACAGGCTCTAAAGCAAAGAGGTAGTTCTCACTGTGGAAATCTGTGCACTTCAAAAAAATTTATTACATAGACTCAAGAAGGATGTTTTTGGTCTTGGGTATATATCTAACTGCAGAGACAATGGGATTCAAGTGTGCTATTAAAAAAACAAAAGCAAAAAACCCACATATATTTCTTCAGTGGCTTGAGATAAAAAGCTGAATACGGCCTCTCATATTTGAAACATCTCAAAGCCAGATGTGGGGCTTTTTAGTACTTCAGTGCTGCTAATGTCTTAACAACTCTCCAAGAGTGAGGAAGCAGACAATGTCTTTTGTTCTTCAGCCATGCTGCTGCAATATCAGTGCAGAGGCTGACTGAGATAAAGGTTTCTTATAATGCAAACAGTTATTGTTTCTTCCACTGAGAAACCCTCAGTCAGGCACTCTCTGGCACATCACATGGCTGATGAAGAAGGAAGGATTAGAAAAATAAGCAGAGCACATAGGACAGTTCATTGTAGTGGACAGCACTGCAGCTTGGGTCTGTAACAAGCGATATGGACCTCTTGTGGTGGTTAAACCTCTGTATGTTTCTGCTAGTTAACCAGTGCTTATTTCACAAAAATTAGCTGGCATTTTATACATATATTATAACAACTATAATCGGTTTCAGAAATAAAAAAAAAAAATCTTTGTGGCTTTCTATTCTTTCTCAAATATCTCTGCATTTTTAAAAAACAGTCTCTTGCATGGATTTTTATTTAAGTGTTTCATAAACCCCGTAATTTCTGTCCATTTTTCCTTCAAAATGTAAGAAATTAATCAGAGACCTGAAATTCTATTAACACAAGTCTTTTTAGCGCATTTCCTGTCATGTGCACTTCGAAGTATCCCAGGGAAATCTTAATTTGGAGAAGTCAATAGTAGTCAGAACAGTCACAAGACAAACTGGGAAAATCAAGAGCAATTATGCAACAAATAATGAATATATTAGAGTCAATCCAATTCTTTTCTATTGCAGAAAATGTAGACATAATTAAGAGTATGGACCAATAAGTGCTATTCTGGTGACAATGAGAAAAGTTAAGGTAAAGGGCACATGGAACAATTAAATTATGCAGGCAATTCATTTGCAAAAGCTTGGAAAAAAGCAAATTAATAACTGAAAGCTGTGATCTAACCCACCAGATGACTGTAGGAGAGTTAAATTGCAGCATTAACAGCATTACCAGCGAAAATATCTGGTGGTGTTACTTGAATTTCACAAAAAGAGTGACCTTTCACACTCACATATATATATATAGATACATATTACCTCTTACATATTGCCTCTGTTGTGCAAATGTTCTTGCAGACTTGGCCTTATTGCAAAAACCAGTGGGTTTGACCCATATCAGCATGTTATGAAGAAGTGTTCTCTTAGCTAACTCGCAAAGGCTTCCCCAGCGAGGATCTTCCATGGGAATCTGCACTTCAGATCTTGGCGATTCCTTCAGAGTCTCTCCAGTACCTATGACACACATCCCACAGGATTCACAGTATTTTGAAATGACATTTTTCCTACTTTCCTCACCTATTTGAGAAATGCTGCCTATACTGCCTGTTAGCAGTACCCAGCAGCTAGGGATCAGTTGTGGGCAGCCTTTCTCGAGCACTCTATGGTCTACCTGGACCTGCACCTATCAGCCCACGTAGTATCCCTACAGCAGAGTAGAACTAGCACTCTGCTCTTCTTTGCAGATAGATTTTCTTTGATGAAGTCCTGATATGAGACCCTATTGCGAGGCAGGTGCTTCTGATAGCAGTGTTTTCGGTTTCATAAGCACAGTGGCTCCATGCTTCACATATATTATCAAGACTTTGAAAAAAAATCTCACCAAATATCTTGAGCTTTTGAACAAATGTAGCCATATTCAAGTCATCCTCAGGGAGAGCTGCTAACGATGGAGTCACATGGGCAGTGTAAGGAAGCACACCCTTACCCTTGAGGGTACCTGAGCTTCTGAACCAGAAGTTTCTTTCCCAGTTAGTCCATTTTATTATGAACTCCACAAGGTACTGTCCAAGACTAATGCCCTCATAGGCCTTGGAGTCACAATACCCTGAGGAAACCACTTTAGAGAGTGTAGCTTCTTCATATAGTTGGTTTTTCCTCATTTTTTTTCGGTGAAGCACACGCTGGGAGAGAATATACAACTTCCCCAAACCAGCTACTGCACTCCTGGACACTTCTGCACTTTTGAGCAGTTACATCAGGACCAGATGTTCAACAATTCACTGGACCCTGAACTAGCACATACAAGCGGAAGAAAAGGAAACTCTACACAAAAGAAAATCTCTTCACAGAGAAAAAGGAAACTTTTTGTAATATTATTCTATTTTTTCTTAACGAAGAGAACACACTTAGATGAAGAGCTACATTTTATATAAAAATCGTATCTATAGGTTAAGGAAAGTAGATTACTCTTTTCAAGATGAACTCAGGACATAAACCAGACAGCAGTACTTGGTAATCTGCAGGCCTGTAATTATTCTAACTCTCCACTGGATGTCAATACTGTGTAATACAAATGTTGGCTCTGAATTCACTGCTCAGAACAGAGAAAGCCCTCTTTTCAGGTGTGATTATTGTTTAAGAACATAATTAGGCAAGGAACGTAATTGCAGCAAGTGAACCTCACCCATTAGGAGGTAGGGAGAGGACAACTTTTAATACTAAAAGTAGTGCTTTCTCCCTTCCCTGAAAAGTTAAGGTTGCAATCGTGCTCCCATTACACAGATGATGCTTTCTGCCCTGAAGTGTTTGTCAGAATTGGGAAATTGGTGTCTAAAATTTCTACTAAATATAGCTTAAGTATTCTAAATAAAACCAGTTCAATGCTACTTTCCAGTTTTTAGAGAAAAGAGACTTACAGAATTCAGGCACTTAAAATCCGGTGCACAATAATTTTCATTAAAAAAAAACCCTTCCAAAACCACATGCCCAAAATTACTGATTGGCTTGAACATCTCAGTTAAGGTCTGAAATTCCAAGACCTTATATCCCTTTTGCTTCTACCTAAAATCAATCCCCTGGTGCAGAGTTTTTCTCTGCAGAGAGGAGGCATGGTGAAAGTGCTAAAGGAACAGCTAACAGCAGCAGGACTGCAAAAGCAGGAGAGGTCATGGCATGAAGGCAAGGAGAGAGAAGGAATAAAAATTCCCTGTCCTGCAGATCTAGAGGTTTAGAGACTAATCTATATTTCCTCTGAAATTCCAGTGAACAGTCCCTGGTAAAAATTCCATTAAACAAGTGGTGCAAGCGCAGGGAAGTTTAGTGATCTCTATGATCCTCCTGCTGTTGCCAGCACAGATGAGAACATGATGCCCCTTTGTTATGGTCTGGTTCTTAAAATTATTAGAAATCCCTCTGCCTGAATCAAGGTGCAAATAAGACCATATGTCAAAGTCAATAGTATGGATTTTATTTAACAGTGAGTGTGAAAGAGACAGAGAGAGGGAGAGAGAGAGAGAAAGGAAAAGAGATGGGAGGGACAGATCAAAGCAAATACCACCACTCCAGGGATCTCACCAGCATCCTGATGATCCTCTCCATCTGATCCTCTTGGTGGTGAGGATCCCCCTGAAAAACACTGAATCCAGTGGATTAATATATGTTCAGGCCAGGTGGGAATGCCCAGGTACCTCCCCCGGGGGGGACAAGTTTGAGAGAGTCTCCTGCAACAGACTCTGGATCTGTTGCATCACATTGCATCATGTGCAGTCCTGTGGTGCAAGGCCTTGGGAATGAGCCTGGGGAGCACTTCAAGGGGTCTTTGGTGGATTCTGACACCCCCTCAGCTGCCTCTCATGTGAATATCCCATGGACGTGACCTTCCTCGGGTTGGGGGTTCCACAGCTGGGCCAGTTTGTGTAAGGGAGGATGGGCGTTCAGTGCCTCTGACCAGAGGTTACCCCACACACCCAAAACCGCCTCCTCAAAAACTCTGAATCTGAGTTAGCAGAGTATAATTTCTAAATTAACAGTTTTTTTGTTTTTGTTTTTGTTTTTTTTTTTTGGTAAGTGAAAGACAAGGAGTTTAATATAGTACTTTTGGCAATGTAGGGGTGTTCAAGTAGTTTTTTTTTTCTTTTTTTTTCCTCCATTCAATATATAGCAAATTAGCACAAACAAAATGTAGAGAACAAAATGAACAGAAATTAGGTTTCTATGATTGAGCTCCCAAAGCTGAGCTGATGCCAGTGGCACCCCATGCTTCTGTGACTACGCCTAACGATGCCTATGGTATTTAACTTTCATAAGGATTTAATATTTGACACCGTGAAAAGATTTTTCTCTAAGCATGCATGGAGTGGTTTTTATACTCTTTATTTGGCATATTTATTCAAAACGTACTATATTTAAGATTGCTGTAATCACATACATACATTGGCTACTGGCCACAATGTTCAAGCTATTAATCATACCACAGAATCTATGGCAGATGTAAAAATTAAGTTTTATTTATCAAAGTAACTCATTGGAAATGTCAGCCCAAGAAACTTACTCCTTAGGATTTTGACTTTTCTTACATACATCTGGCATTGGGATCAAGGTTTTAGAAAGGTGTAAATCATATTTTTGCTCCATCCAGACAGTGTTGGCACAAAACTAAAATCATATTTCCAGAAATGCAAACCCTTTTGTTTGGATGGCCTTTATTTTTCTGCCAAATTATACCACCAGTGCTATTTCTTTAGTGTAGCACTATTTTCCATTATAATTCTGTCTTTTAAGAAACAAACCAAAGCCTCTATCCTTGCAGAAGTTTCAATCTCACAGATATAACTACCTTTCAACTGAGTTGGGAAAGCGGTCTCCAGTGACAGGCTTAGAGGAATCTGGTTACTTTTTCCATAAATAGCTAGATGAAAAGCCAATAACCTGATTGAGAAAAACAGGTTCAGGAGAAAGATTGTTTCTGTGGTATGACCCAAAAAAGCTTAGGCTCTGAAAACCTTAGCAGTATATGAGTTTATTTACAAAAGACAGCGTCTTTGAACATAAGTTTAAACTGACAGGCCCCAAATGATTGTGATGCTGTTTCTGTTGTTCGATACAGTGGTAAAACCTCCTACAACCCAAAATTTCTCTAGTTTTCTATTAAAAACAAGAAATTAGGTACAATAATACAGAAAATAAGAAAAAAATCCCAAACACTAACTAACAAGGTTAGCAATATGGGACAAAAATACACCCACCATATGAGTGTACAGAGTGCTGCAGATTTGCTTCTGTTTGGGATTTTTTTTTCCTTGAAAATTATTTTTGCTTTACAAGCATTCTTTTTATATACAAATATGATATATTAAAGTGTAAGAACTAAATTAATTCCAATTTTCTTCTGCTTGGACTAATATATGTTATGTCTACAGCCTTTTTTATTTGCTTTCACTTTCCAAACATTGTTGTAATATATCTTTTTGTATTAGTATCATAGATCTATTATAGCACATTATCACCCAAAACCCAGTCCTTCAGCACCTTATAAACTAGACCAAATGAAGAAAGTACATGAAGGACACTATGTAAGAGAGTGTATGGATGCCAGTGGAGGGCATGTCAGCATAGAAAGGAATCCTCTGCTAAGATGTAGAGAAGGAAGTGTTTGGCCTTTCTTCACCCAGGCCTACCTGCTGCAATACCCTAACAGAAACTGTCATGCTCTTCTGAGGCATACTGGCATAAATCCAACCGGTTCAATAGGCTACTTCAGGCATTAATGTTAACATCTCTGCAGCTGTTATGAGGGAAAAGATAAGCAGGAACTACAAGGTTCTTTATGTGACCTGAAATGTGGTGATAAAAATTCAACGCACTCATTATTTATTTGTTCTTAAACACTCTTCTCAGGGTTTTTTTGGTAAGTTTTCCTACATTCCTCCTACTTCAATGTCTTCTTGTTTGCCAGCATCCTACTTGTACTCAAAATGAGTAAGATTTGTTTTCCAGAATGTCAGCATTTCCAGGTGTCAATTTTCATCCTGTTTCAGATGCAGAAGTGCCAGCAGGGGGTTGGCTCTCTTTTTCTGGCTCCACTGTACATTAAGTTCAACATTTCCTGAAAAAGGCTTGTGTTTCAGAACAACTAATTTTAAAAAAAAACAAAAAACAAAAAAACCAACTAAAAAACCCCAACAAAAAAATCAACAAACTTACCAAGCCCCAAAACAAGACAGTTAAAGGAAGAAAGAGCTCTTGACTGCAGTTTGAAAGTTTTTCGAGAGGAGCAAGGCAGAGGGGTGAAAGAACATACAGTTCTCATTGATCCCCCTTCTCCATGCCAACATATTTCTTCCTTCCAACTTCTGATCACAAATTAGTAGTTTAGAAAATCACCCTGTAGTGTTTTTGACTATTATTTTGGGTCTGCTTTCACCTAAATAACAACCATCTGGCAGTGTCTCAAATCAGATTCGTGTGATGAACTGTATATAATAACCAGTTCAAGGATTATCAGGGGAAGGGTTAACACTCCTGCCCTGAGCAGAAGGACCGCAGCTGCACGCCGTAAACTCTGCGCAAAGACTGTCAGAAAGGAAGGGCTGGGTTGGCTGCAAAGAATTAAGTAAATCCCCCTACTACAAGAAGAGGCAAGAAGAGCAGAATTAAGAAATCCTTTTCTGCTCTTGTCTTTGGTTTGTAGTAAAATAGATAACTGGGAACATTTGAAGCGTACCTCGACCCTTAACCTCTACACAATTTTTCCTTGTGGAGGGCCTTGCTCCTTGATCTCACACAACCTGAGTAATTAATCTCCCATTCCAGTAATGTCCTAGGGATGCACGAGGTGTGTGGAAAACAGATCACGTGAACCTTCAAACTCACTACTTGTCTGGAAATCTGTATCCCTGCTCTCAATCTAATGTTACATCCCTAAAGGAGAGGTGGAGGGTTTACTCTGTGCTGAAATGCTCCCTGCACAGAGGGAAATCCTTCTTCAAGGGCATGATTGAATTAAAGTAGCATGAAGGTGTTTTGTTTTCCCCCAAAGTGTTAAAAGCCTACTTCAGTACAAACAGAATGTCCAACATGCAGTTCCCTGAAAGGTTTATCACAGGGATATTAAGAAGTGGCAGATCTTCCTGCTACAATAAGTCATGGGGCAGCTGGGAACAAAATACATGTCACAGGATGTTAGCGATGGAAAGAAAAATAACAAGGGCTGGTTGATTTTGTGTATCCAAAGGCTCTTTTGTGGAGAGAAGGAATGTGAAATGCTGGATCCTGTTGCAGAAAGGAGGCTTTCACACAAAGCTGTGTTTGAGGATGCTATTACAGCCTGGGATCATGGTAATGGTATAGTTCAGACTTCTCATGGTGTCTGGGGAAGGCCACGTTCTGCTCTGTTGTTTCTTTCTGCTTTCTTAGGTTCTTTGAATTCGTTGGAGTGCCAAGGGTTATCAGGCTTTGGGCTTTTTGTTTGTTCCTTTGTAGCTGTGGCTTGAGAAATAATTTTCCTCTATGTATCCATGTGAATGTAGCTTAGGTATGTATACACAGAAGCAGAGTATATTTATGAATGCAAATATATGAACAAATATACATCTGAAAACTTATTTAGGAATAAAATTGTTTATATACTGAGTTGTGGAAAAACACAGCCACATGCTTGATGTCTGAAATCAATGAGCCTTTTTCCACCAATAGCAGATGCGTGGGGGTACGTTTTGACAGCTGAGAGTACAGACCGACTCTTTGTTCTGAGCCCAAATCCAGGCACTTGCTGTTTGTCAGAAGGCTGCTGCACCTCTGGTGTCTTTGAAGGAACTGCCTAAGGGAGCAGCAACCTACCTAAATCTTTGCCCTGCCTTCTCTGACTTGTGTGAGCTGATCCTTTGTGAACTTGTTTTCTTTGTAACCATTGCTGCATTGCATGTGACTGAAGCTGCTGTCCACCTGCAAAACTTAAGCAAGACTTTACTGTAGGCATTACTGAAAATGGAAAAAGCAGACTTTTTTTGGTCCTTTCTGTTTGTTTGCTTGCTTTTTTCTTTTTTATCTTTTTTTTTTTTTTGGCGTAAGACCATGTTTCATTTATGAAAACATTTTTCAAAATTATTAGATGTCTCCCTCTGTAATTTGATTTGTTGGGTGGAAGGAGGGGGATGTGGAAGGAAAAAACCTATTGTAGAATGTTCTTCAATATAACTGTGACAACCAAGACTTCAGACCAACAAACAGTTACACATGTGCTTAGTTTTAAATCTTAGCGTTAGACTCATGGGGCCTATATTTGTATTTGATTAATGACAAATATTTGAAGAAGGATGGACCGGGTGGGATCAACTGGAAAAATATGTACTTACAAAAATGTATGCTTACTGTAAACTATTTTTCTACTCTGTCAGTTCTGTTATATTCTTTTCGCTTGCATATTTGGCATACATATTTAGGTTTCTAGCATAAGGAAAGGTTTGCACTGTCAAATTATGTTTTGTTCAAACAGAAGTCTATAGCTAAGTCTCCATTTGCCAGCAGAACTGCAAGCAGAAGCCCTATTAGCACTAGGGAACTTGGTTGCAGCATTGGGACCTTAATTTGAATGAGCTCCTGGGGTTAATCTCCCATTCTTCCTTCCTCTGGTGAGTTCAGTAGTGTAGTCCTACTTGTATAGTTAGGAGATTTAGTTTATAGTAGGATAGCAGGAGTACTTTGTTAGTAATTCCCTTAATCCTCAGATTGTGTTTTATCTTGTCTGTACACAAACCTGGCAGACTGCAACCAGGAATTCCAGAAAGCCATTTTACTATGTTAAATCTGCTCTGAGGAATCTAGCTCTCCTGAGTGGTCTGTAAGAACTACCTTACTGCATTTCAGAGATGGGACACAGAAAGATCAAGCCAGATGATAAAGGTGCTGCCACTCAAGCTCCTTTGTGAAGTTGGCACTTGGCTATACCTCTGCAACCAAACTTTCTGGAGGGCTAATATACCTTGAATCTAAACTGCTGCTCCAACCTCAGCCTGAAAATCTCTTCCTCTCTGAACTGCTTGATATTGTGTGCATTTTTTAAACAACTGCAGATCTCCACTCCTGAGGGACCTGCAGCCTTGCACTGGGTGAAGCCTTGTAAACACAAACATGGTTTTGTGTACATCATTGGAATCTGCGTGGATAAAAGGTGGCCTGTAGACAGAAGATCATTATTACTGTGCACTGACGGTTTTACATTTATGGTAGAGACAGATTTTATCTTCTCTTTGGTAGCAGTGCCTAAATGGGAACCACCAAGACAGAGGTAAAACATCTACACAAGTCTTAGCCACTCAGATTGCTCCATTCTCATCAAAGACTCATATTCTGCAAATGTGTCGATTTTCTTCTGAACTAAGAGAGATGGTCTTACCTACATTAGGTTGAGTAGGGTTTATGGGCAAACTCAAATTAACAGAAACGATGTTGTGGCTCTCTCTAGTGCATGAAGTTGTTAGACAGAGAAGAAAGTTTATCCACAACTCAATACTGTGAATTCAGTGTATATAACAATAGATGCAACAAACCCAGAGTTGCAGCAAAAAGCTTTTGCAGGCTGCTCCTTGAGACTTCAGTTTGTGTTCCCAGTCTCTCTTCCTCCCACTGTGGTACAATTTCTACTGCAAGAGCAAGGGGCTGACATAACAAGAGAGGGTTTTGCCTTCCTAGAGCCTATAATTCTGGGCTATAAACACACAAAAATATCCTCCAGAGACTTTTTGACAAACTGCTGGGAAGGCACAGGAGTCATGGAGTCATTTAACAGAAATTGCTGTGTTTGACATGTCTGCAGGATTATTGAAGTACAGTGGGGTTTCAGATTTTATTTTCTATTTTCTATTGAAGTGTGTTTTACATCCCTTTAAAGAGTCTAAAGCACTGAAAAACTGAACATTGCTGAAATAGTCTAATGTAGTTGCTATTATGCCAGTTATTTAGAAACGTTCTCATATTTGACAATGCATTCCAGTGCCAAACAAGGAAGCATGTTCTAGCACAGTAGCATGGATACATAGCTTCAATATATAAATTATTAATTCAAATGAACCAAGTACATGTGTATTTATGACAAATTTTACATAAATTATCAAGTGAAAGTAATTATTGGGCACTATTGAATGAAACATTTTTACAGCAGGCTATGATGACAAGCTATAGAATATTAGATGTTTGATTTTCAGACATCATCTTATCATTTTCTGGCTTTTGGACCTGCAAATCTTCATGCTTGTTGAGTAGAACCTCGACTGGAGCAAGAGTGTGAGTCCCAGACCTCCCACATTTTAGGAGACTACTTTGAGAGCTAGGTTTTTGGCTATTTGGTGGAGGACTTCAGTCTGTAGTTTTGAGAAGAAATTTCATTCTTGGGCAGAAAACACTTTCCCAATCACTGTTTAACTGAATCTGGCACACACTGTGCAAAGTTGTATTTTGGGTGAGTCAGCATTTTCCAAGTAAAATCCACTAGCTAAACAAATCCCCTGTAAGGAAAAAAAAAAGCCAGCTGCATAGGATGTTCCAGCTGTGGAAGCTGAACTCTGGCAGGTGACATAGCTGGTCTTTTCCATTCCTTCCCACAGATCCATCCAACCAAGTGCTGTGTCTTTCCTGTGTTTCCCCAGCCAGCAGCCTGATCTCTGCTTCATATGGGGTGATTGAGAAGAGACCTCTGACAGCACCAATGCTTGGTTAAAGGCAGGACACACGAGGGTGTGCTGAGAGTGATAAAATGGGGGATAATCTTGCACAACAAATTAGGCAAGAAATTAATATGAGATTGTGCTCTTGTCAAAGCAATAATTTCTGTAGAGTAATAAGTATCACAAGAGAGAGCAGGGTCTTATCAATTTGCTGCATATAGCCTCTGTTGTTCTTCAGTATAGATGTTACAATTTAATTCCATTTTATTGTGTATTTATACATATAACTCAATGCAAATGGTAACAAAAGTGAATGCAAAAAAATCATTAAAAGGACAATTTCATGAACAACTGAAACTTTTTATTAGATTTTAAAGTTACAAAATGCCTTTTAGGAAAGGCATTTATGGAAGGAAGAGGGGGAAAAAATATTTAAACTTGTGTATAGTTAAGCAGTGCTATCAGAGAGAGTAACTGCTTACGCAGATTGTGAGTGGGAATAATAAGGGGAAAGAGCTGAAAATTAGAGAAGATAAAATTCTCACCAAAAAATATCAGAAACATGACAGAGCTGAGCAACTTGCCTCATACATGTGAAAATCAGGCAAAATTAGACTGTATAAAATCTGGGAAGGCCAGGTCATGTTGTTGGGGTTTTTTGGTCAGTTGGTTGGTTTTTTTTTTTTTTTGTTGTTTGTTTGTTTTCGTCTGAAGATGATGACAAAGAAAGATGATGACAGTACTTTCAGTAGGAGCTGGTTTGTGCTGTCTCAAAGGGTTAACTACTATTCAGCTCTGGGGGTGGAAATTGTCTCCCAGCAGTGGGGCTGAAGAAGACAGAGAAAAGGCCGGAGTTGCCAGAAGGTGGTGTTGTGTAATCTTCCCTCTTTCTTCTCTTCCCTCCCTCCAAAAGGAAGATTAAACACCCACCACAAGAAAATCCTGTAATCTGAACAATCTTTTTCTTCATTTAAAGACTCTTCATATGCAACCTAAAGGTTGGGTTGAATAAGGCTACAATCCACAAGTTGCTCTGCCTCATTCTGAGTGGTATGAAAGATGAGGACCAGGAGCTGATATTTATAACCTTATAATAAATTATTCTGATCAAGAACAGCCTGAGAGCAATGTATATATATTCATTTTTTTATAACTGGTCTTGAAGGCCACTTACCCAATCAGTTAAGATGAGAAATGCAATGTAGTTATATTATCCTACTGCCTTCATTCATAAATATATTTCCTTAATCAGGGTGGAAAGTTCAACTGACAACACATTTCCAACAGTAACAACACATTCTCCTCATGTCACAAGGCCCCTTTACTTTCAGCAAGAAGAGAACTAAATACTGAATTTTTAGCTATGAGTGAGAGAAATATTTATATTGTAGATAAGTGTGAATTTTCATGGAATCTCATGGCAAGAATATCTCAGCAGAATGACCCTGTTGTACACATTCAGGGAACATCTAATGGGATACCACATAAATGAGTGGGAAAAAAGGCATCACGGCACTTTGAAAGGGAAATAATAGCATTTTATTGCCCATTTGGGCAGTATGAAGCAACGTCCCTTCTAGTGTGACTCTTTAGTATTGCTAACAAGTTTCACTTAGTTTAATAAAAATATAATTATCTTTCACTTAAACTTGACTCTAAGTCATTATTAGAACTGAGCAGAAGAAGGAAATTCCATTTCATGTAGTACTTTGCCATTTCAAATTTGTCTACTCTGATTTGGCAATGAAAACAAAATAAACAGGAACATTTTCCAAGAGAGAAATGAGGGGATGATCAGAAAGTACTGAAGCTATTGTTGGACCCACCTGGTTGAATGTTGAGAAGCCAAAGGAGAAGAAAAGATTAAGTTCTCCTGTAACCATCTTTGTTTTGCCAACCCATGCTTAGCTTTCTGTATATGTTTAAGCACCACTTAACTGGGATTAAGCTCATGTTTAAGTTGAATCCAAGAGAGTTAATCAACCCTCTCCTGTGAATTAGGCAGTTGAATGGCTGGCAGCCAACACAGCTATACTGGTGGTGTTCCCCAAGTATGCACAAGGACATGCTAGGCCTGCCAACTGAGACAAAGATGGGTTCCTTCTGCTTGAAAAGGTTCAGCTGGAGTTTGGAAACTCCACCTCACCATTGTATACTCCTACAAAACAAGACTGATGCACTGATACTGTGCATTAATCAAGGGAGCAACTTCCAAATGTGGAGGCTTGCACATAACCTGGTTATAGATAATGAAGGTTGTTTAGGAGGGAGCTAAGAGTTCATGATGTCCTGTCACTGTATTTCTCAGCATTTGAAGACCTATCAATTGCATATGAGGTGTTTACATTAGAAAGAGGAAAGAAGAGATAGTATGACCTTTTCCCATCTTTCATCAACACTGAGCAACTTGCCTCTTTAATCTTCTTAGTCTGAGCTGGCTGGAGGCCTGGGAACCAAAGCGTCCACTGGCAGCTCAACAGCCACTACTTCACTACCATCTTGGCTGAGTTAAACTCATTTTTATTAGCAATTAATCTACTGCGTAACATAGACGGAGGACATTTCAAAAACAAAAAAATCAAATTCAAATACTTATGACCTACTAAAGGTAAGAAAATATGCTTTATAGATAAACTATGAACACAAAGAGATTTGAATAATCTTTAGACAGAGGCATAATACACCTAGCCTTGCATAGTGGCTACTTCTTTATCTGAGTTTACTAAGGTGACCAAAAAGCAAAAGTGCTTTTGTTCACATATTAAAATCAAAGTCACAATATGCATCAGGTCATGAAAATTCTGTGTTTACAACTATAATGGTCAAAAATTTACTTTGATTTAATGTTAGAATCTGATATACCTTAAAAATTTTTAAAAGAATGTGATGACATTAAAGAATGGAAAAAGAAAGGCTGAATAAATAAATAAATAAATAAATAAATAAATAAAAATTAAATGCGCATAAATTCTTGCCAGTCTTCGTGAATTACAAAGCCTTAAGAGCCACTTAAAAGATAGAAAAATATTTCCTACCCTTAACTTTCTTAATTATAAAAGCACAAGGTATTTAGCAGACCAGTTAAAAATAGTTTGGATTAACTACATCTATTCACAGATTTCTGCTGACAAATACTGTTCAGAACTATAGAAAACAAAACAGGATTTTAAGAAGACAGCATACTGTATTTTCTATTTCTTGTACTCCATTTCTACATTATTATTATTATTTGCATTTGCATTTGAAAAATTGTTTCTCAAAATCCTGAAAACTTATTTTTTATTTATTTCAGAGAGCAAACTAAGGAACCTGATCTACATTACAGATTTTAAGTTTGCTGCTGGAATTGGTTTACATGAAAAGATGGAGTTTGTGTTGAATTATACCATTGATGAAAAGTGCAAGAGAAAAATGTGAATGTTTCCTTGAGAAAACATGTCTGAATTGAATGGTATGGGGAGTGTTGATCAAAACCAGAGGACATCAGTTAAAATAAGATAAGACAGTGGATTAGGAAAAAGTAGTGTGACTCACCACTTCTGACTATGGCTGGTTCCCCCAGCTGAGCTCTCTTCTGGCCTTGTGCTGCAGCCAAGAGGACTTGTAGAGTGGTGGACTATCCTGCATTCCAGGAGATGTAGTCACAGATACAGAGAAGGTGAAATCACACAGCTTCCCCATAGTTAAAAAGGATGAATAACCTGGCATAAATACATACATTAATGATATTACATAGCTTCTTTATTTTTTTTGAAATGTTGTGTTGCAAACTGGGTGATGAGGTCAATACAAAGCTCTAAGCAGTTCAGAGCTGCTTAGCAGCTGTCACTGCATTCTTAGGCATATGCCTCATGTAAACTTTGAGCATATTAAGTGTCACTGCAAACGAATTTATATTTAATCAAAGATTCCTATTCAGACAGTCTATAGACTCTCAGTATAGTCGCATGTCTTCTTGATCTAATCTGTTTTTCAAAAAAATCTACACAGTTCTTTAATAGCCAGAGTTGTGAAAGCCCAGTTTCCAATCACTGTACTCTTACACCTGACTAAATGTTTCAATGAGTTACATGAAACAAAAGCTTATACTTTATTACACACTGGGGAATTCACAGTGACTATCAGCAGTCACAATACAAAAATCTTTTTTCCTGTATCTGGCAACATATTCTGGAATTATTTGAAATCTTTATCTTAATATCAGATTAGGTTAAAACTGGTTTGAACACTACAGGAAAGGAAACTAAGAAGACTCAGTGAACCTGGGAACCATGCCTCCTTAAGAAATCAGCTAAGGATTGGGAGATTTTATATTTCTATTGACATGATAGAGTTTTGTGGTGGAGTAATTTCAATCCCATATTTTCACTTCCTTTTTCACCTTCTAAAATATTCAGCTGTCATCCCATTTTACTAGAGATTTTTTAAATGAAAAAACAGAGATAGACAACATGAAAATACCAAGCCTGCCTTTGTCAAAAGGGCCAGTGATTTGTAGTGCTGGGAACTCTTGTGCAGCTGAGGTCGAAAGTGAATTAAAACCTGGAAGTATGGCTGTATTTTAGAGCTGAGATATCAGGTGTGAATACTTGCCTGGCTGAAAGGGCCCTCATTTGTGGCTAGGCTTGCTGACCATAAATCTGAAGTAAGGAAAGGCAGAGGGCTGAGTTGGCATCCCAAAGCACTCATGCTTGTAAAAGCCCCAACCATTCTGTGTGCCCTGAAATGTTGACGCCTGTCTGACTGAAACCGGTAACCTTGTATGACTGCTTTTTGACATGGACAACCGCATGAAGAGTGGGAGGCCAAACCTCTGAGGGGCAGTTTATTCTGCTGTCTGCAGCTATATTTGCTTCAAAGCTTCAGTTAGTGCTTTTCTTCCATGATGGTGATTTCATTAAAAACAAAACATTTCGTAAAACATATTGGTATTCTCTGAAAATATGATGAATGAGCTTCTCAGGTTCAGGGGAGAGAGAGAAAAGCATCTGCCTGGAAGAAGTAAGATTAAAGTCAACTTCTTCATTGCCTAGCTCCTTGCGGAGAGCCAAGTTTGGCTCTTTTTTTGGCCTAAGGCAAGTAACCAATCTGTAGGTTATAGATAATATTCCATCTTGTCTCCTGGGTTAGATTTCTTTCCTTCCTCCTAATTTAAAGGAAGGTAGTGGTTTTGTTCCTGTTAGAACAGGCTCTGAAACCTCAGTGTGTTTCATGAGATGGAATTACTGTTTTTCAGCCAGCCCTTTGGTTTTTACTATGCCCAGGGGTAGTTGTTGTGGTACTGTTTGATAGGTTTCTGGTAAACCCCCAGAAAAGTCTAGCAGGGAGGAGATAAAAGTAGCTGCAGAGACAGGAATGCTCTCCTTGTTTTAATATCTTGTTCAGAGCTAAAAGATCGAGATTTCAGTTATGATGTTAATTCTGATCATAGAAGATAGAGAAAAATATATACTTAAGCACACTAGGAAAACAGAAGATACCTATTTATCTAATAATGTAAATAAAGGGATATAATAATATAATATTTTAAGATTCTTCTATGTCAGTGTTTGATCACCAGGACTGGCTGAAAAATCTGTAGTACTAATTTACAGGCCAAATAAATTGAAGAGGCCTAGGAAAAAAAGGTAAAGGACTCATGGAAGACCTGTCTGAACCAAGAGCTCAACCTGCCAAACACCAGTGACTCGGATGCTACCACCGTGCTTAAAGAGAGGCGACACAAGGGAGTTGACACCTGTCTACAAAGTAGTTTTGCATATACCACAGATCTGTCCTGTGGTCAGTGGCTGAGCTTGTCACACCATATACAGGCAACTGCTCACTACAAATAAGCATCCAAAACTCTACATCCATTTAAAATGACTGCATGAAATAATGTTTCACTCTGTTGCTCATTCCACTGAGTAGCAGATCTTTATGGTTTGTGATAGAGATGCTACTCCATGTCCTGTTTCCATCAACAGTCATTAATCCAAGCTACAGACTGCCAGCCTAGACTGGGGTCACACACGGTCTATTTGTCCATATTAGCTGGAAAAAAATTAGTACTCTATTGGCAGAAGGATTATTTAGGAACAATTTAGAATTTAATGATGTTTGACCTAGTTGTCTTCATTTTATGTGAATAAACATGGGGCATAAGGGGAAAGGAACAGTAAGCAGGACCGCAGTCATAAAATATATGATATTGGGAACTTCTTTCTTAAAAAAGCATTATTAGTTAGACACTGCACAGTATTTCCAGCCTACCACAAAGGTATCACAGCCATGCTGCTGTTGTTTGTTTTATCAGCATCCTTTTTGAAATTATTGAAATTCTCTCTCCCCCCTTGAAGTAATGAACTGGTCCAGTTTTATTTAAACTAAACAAAAAGATTTTGCATTATCTTCACTAAATGAGACAGAAGCCGCAAATAGTAGCGGCACCATTCAGTCATGGTGCAGCTAAAATGAATAGGATGATAACATTTTCATTAAAAAAAGTAATAAATCGTCTTTTTGCTTGGTGACCCTTTTAAAAAATCTTCACTATCTATATTAAATAAACTTTCTTTAACTAGGTTATTCCCAGTTGAGTGACATAGGCTGCTAGAAAAGCATTTGCTTTCTCTAATTGAATTTTTAAATGTTAAAAAGTTAAATGATATGTTTATATAGAGACAAAAATATGAATCACAGCATGCATTCTTTATGTTTCATTGCATACTGGATTATTGTAGCTACATAGTCTACACACACTGAAAATACAATTCCTTCAAAAATTCATTAATCATCCTAAATAATTACCAAGAAAAGCAGTTTATGCCTTTGGTATTTTTCCTGCAAATGGGAAAATTAGAAAATATAAATTAAACCTCAAAGTATTTAATTTTTATTACTTTCTCTTTAGAGATATATTTTTGGAAACTTGAGGACTGAGCAGTATCTTAGCACAAGATTTCTTTCTGTGGATGAAAAGCATTGTTAAAGTGCAATAATTTTTAATGGTATGATAACCAGGATTTGTAATGTTTGTTGGAGATTTATACTTGTGTGTATATATATATATCTGTATGTGGAAGAGAAGTCTTTGTTCCTAAATTTTGGACTATCTGATTCGAAAATACCTAAATCTGCAATCTGGAGTGTACACCAATAGTCTAAATCATTCACCTAGCCTCCCACAATAGCTGATAAAAAGGGCAAATCTGAAGGCAGCTTATGCCACCCCAGAGACATCTGCTTTGGGATGGAATGAATAATGGTTTGGAAATATTTCTCCACTGATCAAGGAAGGAATCTGTGTGATGGTCTTAAATTCAACACTCAATTTTTCAGTATCTATAATCAGGAGAGCTGAGTCTTACTCACAGACAATATGCTACAATATGCCTAATTGGAATAGGCTTTGTCCTGTCAAACCTCAAATGTTGGCTACCCACATCTGACAAAATCCCTGGAGTGCTCCCAGTCTGAGGTACCAGTCCTTCATTCTGCAGTGATCACTTAAAACAGGTTGGAGGAGTTGCCTAATTCCATAAACTCACACAGGTGACTTTTTCTGGAAACCACTGCTCAAGCTTCCCACAAAGGTTGTGAAATCTCCATAGAATCATAGAATCTTTGGATTGGAAGAGACCTTAAAGATCATCAAGTTCCAATCCCCTGGTATGGGCAGGGACACCTTTCACTATTCCAGCTTTCTCAAAGTCCCATCCAACCTAGCCTTCCATTCCTGGGATTTTTCAAGAAAAAGCCAGCACTAGTGCTGCTGCCAGTCCCAAACTAGATAATTTTTCCCTGCAGAGAGCTTCCAGCCTATATTTCTGCATTGGGTTTGGTTGGTTTTTTCCCACTGGGGACAAAACAAGTCCAGATACTGAGCACTGATGATTAGATGAGATGAATGCAAACTCTGGTCTGGGGCTTCTTCTGTGAAAAAAAAAAAAAAGAGGGCTTAGAATTTCCCTTTTTTACATTTCATTATAATTTAAGCCTCTCACCATACACTGTTTTCTCTAATTTCATTTGTTTCCCAATAAATTAAATTAAGTTCTCATTGGAAACAGGAACATTTCAGATGAATTTTTTTCCCCACCAACACTTTTTTTAGTAAGTAAAACACTGAATGTGATCTTACTGGATAAGAATAAGGGTTTGGGATTCGTTCGTGGATAATGGAAGCATCCAGAAGAGGAGATGGAGACCAGTAAATTTTTAAGGAATAGTATGACAGCAGAACCCTAGATAGCAGTAGAGAAGAGCATCAAGGACAGCGAAGACACTGGCATAGATCACAGCAGTAGTGTTGTTACTATTTTTGGAGCCATACTAACTATATAAGAGAGATATCAGAGTCTGTTCTTTGAAGATTTGATCAATTTAAAAGTTCAAGAACAAGTAATTATTTGTGGAAGAGGGCTGTTGTGCTGGCTTTTTTGATTTATGAGTTTAGTACTTCTGTTATCTGTAACTCTAATTCCTTAGTATTGCATAAATCTTATTTTAAACACCTTGCTGTCAGCCACAGTAGTACCTGAACCTTTTCCATGTAACTTAGAGGGCAACAGTTAACTCTGTGACAGATCTTATGGATGTTCTGGCTCTTCTCCTTTTTCTGTTTTATAAAACTCTATAAAACTCAACATGAGATGTTCTTTAGGGAATGAATGAGAGATGTTCTGGTTATGATAAAATGTACTCTATCAAATAAATGGGACTGGCAAAATTTCTAAAGTGTGGTTAGACTCTAGATTCATTTAATCTCTTCTGAAACTTTATTCCATATTTTCTTTCTGCAATTACATATGAAGAACTAGATTTTCATTTGTTTTAAGTTAATATAACATCACTGACATCAGCTCTCTGTTTCCCAGAATAATCTGGGTGTTACAGCATCCTGGCACAAAGAAACTTAGGCAGTGTGATAGTTTCCAGCCCCAAACTGTTTCAGACAGGACCAGCTTGAGCCTCCCTGCACTGGACTTGCCTGCAGACCAGCATTGCTTCAGGTGCTGAACCATGTCAACAAGAGACTTGTGAGAGTTGAATCAGCCCAAACTGTTGCTGTGCCGAAGTTACCAAAGTTTTCCAGGCATGGATGTGCTAAAAAAGGTGGAGGCATTGGAGAAGCAACCCAGCAGTGTCCAGCAAGGCCAATAGTGGACTAAATTGGAAGTGTGAGCAGAGCAAGCTTGTTTTCCAGAAGTGGGAGGTCTTCTCAAGGGTTGGATCAGTGATAGTGGCTCAACATTTATCTGTGATCCTTGGCTGCCAAAACTCTGCCAGGTACTAGATTGCTTCAAAGAAACAAGTTCAAAAGTGTCTTTTCATAAGGGCACTGTGTATTTCAAAGCCTATCTGTCTAGACTATCTTTGCAATCTATTGATATATAGTAGAGAGTCAGCTGTTGGTCTGTAAGAGCTAAAGATCCAGTCCAAAGGCTTTGGCTAAAGTTATGTTCACCTTCTTCTCAGGTATTTAAGTTGATGCCATCTTTTCTCCATAATTAGAAGCTAGATATCTAACATCCTTGAGAAAGTACTTTTCAATTTCTCACTACAAGATTTGCAGAAGAGGAGAGAACACATATGTAAAGCATCAGTTGCCTAAACATATGTATCTTGTGCCCATTTAGATGCTTAAAGATGTCCTGTTTAGCCTGTAAGTGAATAAGGATCTCCTACAGGTACTGACAGCCCCAGATGATCTTCTACAGGTACTGACAGATGAATGTGTTACAGCAACCTGGACAGCACTATGCCTTTTTTTTAGTCAAGCAAGGCTGCTCCCTGAATCTGTGTTTGACTTGCTGTGTTATAGTTTCAGCAAGCAGTGGTCAAAGAAGGCAACCCACCAGAGAGTCCAGTAACTCCTGCACAGGACCGGCAGCCATGTCATATTAGCTATGTTTGGAGAGGCCAAAGTGTTTAGGAAGAACCATGAATAAACCATTAATAGTGAACAACATGGGCAAACTCGAGAATGTGACTGCGAACATTGAATGTTGCCTCTTAAAATTTCAGTGTGGGGAAAAACCCCCACATTATTTAGGAAAACAACAAGTAATGTCAAAAGTAAAGGTCTCTGACCTTTGTTTTCCTTTCTTCTTCTTGACTTTTCCTGGAAAACACACTAATCAATCTGCACAGTTCTTCAACTTCCTGGAGGTATCCCTCTCATCGTGCTTCGTAAACATAACTACTGTCTACCAAATCCTGTGGCTCACTGTTTCTGAAGTGGGACACAGATTCTCTGGAAAGAAAATACTAAGAGACTAAAATGGATCCTGAGGATCCAAAAGAAGGATCCATAACTAACACTCAGCAAACACAAAACTTGCATATCTTTCATTTGAGAAAAAAATCTTATTTGTTTCCGATTTTGACAACTTTTGACACACTAGAAAGTACTTGAATAAATGCAGCATTTCACATATAAAAATTGCAACCCAAAGGGAGGTGGCAATAATTTAGCACAGAAAAACTATTTCTCATTTTGTTGCCAGAGAAGCCTTCCCATATCCTCAGAAGAAATGAAAACAGATGAAGAAGTCCTGCATAGTCCATTCTCTGGTAGGAAGCAGATCATATTTCTCACATCTGTGATCAGCATGGCTGATCTGCTCTGTTCCTATCAGAGGGAAGGTCAGGATCAAAGTTTTGAGGTTTTGCCTTTTTAGGAGTTATACTTCTCATCTTGTTATATTCTTTGTTAATTTTACAGCAGTTTGATGGTATGAAGGAGCTCCTACTGTTCTGTCAATAGTACAAGGTCACTCTACCAGTGTAACATAATACATCACCAGCTTACATGCTTCAGGCATGTGAGTAAATTAATTTTGTTCTGGTAAAATGTAGTGATGTATTTTTACTTCCTGTTTTTCTGTGGACAGTCAGTCCAATGTTAATATCACAAGTAACTTCATGTTGTGGCAATATATTACATTTAAAACCCTCAGATAATGTAAAGGTCTGAATGGAAAATGTCATAATACTTCTGGGAAAGTATTTTTTCCTCCTTTAATGAACTATACAAATGTTGAATGATGGAAATCACTTGAAATTTTTATCTATTTTCCAGCTTGCCAACATGCAGCAAGAAGAGAGTGTACAAACAGGCTGACAGGCCTTCATGTTTGAATGCCATAGAAAAAGAAATTCAGTGAAGGAATTCAGTGAAAGTGAAGGACCACAGCTCACCTGTAACTTCCCAAATTATTGTAAACTCTAGAAATTGCAACCTGAAACACTTCCGAAATGCAAAAGTCTTTCTCAAATACAAAGAGCGAGCCATTGGTAGTGAAAGCTTTGGATGCATTAAGTATATTCAGTCTCCCATATTTTAGAGATGGAAATTTCCAGAATAAGTCCATAATGCTTATGTTCTGAATCTCATGCTCTAATAAAATCTCACTTTTTGCTCCTACTTCATTGAAAGGTTTATAGTGCAGAATAATATTTTATTATAGTATGTAAGGAAGCAGTTAGAGAAAATCTTGACTGGCTTGTATAACGAAGTAGCCAATAGTGAAATCCAATAATTTCTAGAAATTACTTCAGAAAAGAATGAGGTTACATAAAACACACGCAGGAAAACTGGGAGGTCACCATTCTTTTTGTTTGTATTTTACCTGGGTGATGACTGAGGGAATTGCCAGCAGAGCAAACTCAGAACACTGAACATCAGCCATCATTTAAATAAATACTGAAATATTTATGATATACATCCAGGAAAAAAATATACGCAGGTGAAAATTCAGGGGTGGGATTACCCTGGTGATTTTACAGTAACCTGAGAAATTGCAAATGATAAGATGGATCAAACACACGAGAGTTTAAAGGGTAAAAATCTACCACTTTCTGCTCTGTATAAACACTTGCTAAATATTTCAGGGTGAACTGTCAGAAAATGACTAAATTTCCCATAGGATATCTTGGGGATCAAAGATCGAAAAGCATGTTTCTAGTGGATCACTTGAAAAAATCAGTCTCTGAAAATGGCAGAAGCATCTATTCCTACTCAAATACGTGTAACAAAAATACATGCCATTAAATGATACACATAGAAGCAGCAATTTGGACAATTGGTAAGAAAATTACACCTAGTATGTGAAAGTTAGACAGGCAAAAAAGAAAGTGGGAGCAACTTCCAGTGCACAATGATTTTCATTTAATTTGTCAATACACAAAACTCATTTCTGCTTTTATTGGGAAAAAATGTGTGTGTCCATGTCAAGGTAAAGAATTATACAGGTTTTTATACATCATGTAAAGGATAAAAATACTTTTTGCTTCCAAGTGATTAAAAAAACCCTCAGAACCTGACTTTGTGTTTTAACTTTTGGATGTCAAACGCATTTTTAATTAGGATGTTCTTTCTACTATGATTAGTATTCTTAGCAGATGTTTTTGCTCAAGAATCAAGACTATTGGAAACCAACATGTTTCTTAAACTAGCCATGTTTTTTCTCAGTGAGAATTTTGATCTAATTGGCATGTGTAATAAACGGATTTCCTATTCTAAATATACTGATTTCCTCAACTGTTGTGACTATGTGTAACATATGTCTCCAAACCAGAGTATCCTCAATTACCAATGTTCCAGAGTTTAAGTTGTGAATGCTCAAAGATCTCATATCTTATACAGTTTCAAAATTTAATTCTAAAGTTCTGACTTCAGTGGGATTTCAGGGCATTTATGACCTTTCATGACATGCTCAATATGTTGAAGGATCAGGCCCTTAAGTAATGCCACAAGGAACTATTCAGAATATGAATTTCTGGATTTTGTTATTTGAGATGTCATAGAATTGGCTCAACAATTGCAAAAAATTACAGAACATCTGGAAGGCATCACATTTCATACTGATGGTACCTACTAGATTTAGGCAGAAAAGCCCCAGTGTACCTTTTTTTTTTTTTTTTAATGCTAGCCCTTTTTGAAAGAAGTTGATACACACTTAGCTAAGTTCTTAAAAATGTAGAAAATTTCACCAGATCTGAATAAGGGTTTAACAGGAGGATTTAGCATAGACTATTATGACAGCCTTGGGTATGTCATAAATGAGCCAGATTTGATATAGTAGAACAGATAGAAGGTGAAAGAACCAAGATTTGCAGAAGAACTGGAGTTTTAACAAGAAGTATGAAGTGGAATATGAATTATTATATCCATATGCTAGAAAAACCACATGTCAAACAGAAGGAATGGTAGACTATCAAAGCAGTGACTTAAAATTTGTTGGGTTTGGCAAAGCAAGCCATAATCAGTACAATAAACAGAACACTCAAATACTTAAATAACCTTGAAGAAATGTTGTAACTGCAAACAATAATTCCCTCTTGATTAAAAACAAAAAAGCAGCACCAATTTTGTTAGGTCGTATTATGTTTTAGGTTTTTTAAAATTTGAGGATATGCAGCATTACTACATTTTGTTTTTACAGTAAGTACAACTCTCTTGTGAAAACACTATCACTTGTTAAATATTGCATGAAAAATATCTACACTTTTGTGGGCAGTAAGGAAAAACAAGTACAGTATATGCAGCAGCAAACTGCAGATAAATAGAAGTGCTATGGGTTCTACCGTACAGTATTATTTCATTAAAAATCTCACACATTATTTACAGATTTGCCTCACTCAGTGCAACACTGGGAGCTTTATCCATTCTTTTAGAACTCCTGGGGACACCATATCATCTTCAAAACTCTGTTTTCTTTCAGCTATTACAGTATGTCACACTAATCAGGATGCTACCTGCAGTGAACAGTTGAAATTGATTCTCTCCTTTTTGCTTTAATGTAAACTAAAGCTCACATAGTTCACAGATTTCAGACAGATGTTGCAAACAACAGAGCTTACTTAAAAAGTCTCTGCAATGTCTCATCATTTACACTAACTGTATATGACTCTAAGAATTATTACTAGTATTTAGAAGAAGGTTTTACCTGAGTTACAGGATGGTAATCCTGCATATAGGATGTATCTTTCACCTCTGAAGCTAGCAGCCTATTGAGAATTTTTTTTTTCCTTTTGAGGAATCTAGTGCCCAGGTTTACAGCAATTTATGTTCGCTGAACTTTATATGTGTTTCAGCTATCTTTCTTGTGTGCCGAGATAAAAAATTGCATGAATCGGTCACACACCTGTAAACATATAATATCCAAAACCAGGTTTCTATTAGTCATTCCAAGTAAATTACAGTGATAGTCTGAAAAATAGGACATGTTGATGGATTTGTAAGATACCTTCCACTTTCACAGAGAAAAAAGCAGTGGATGTCAACTCCAAAGGTCTAGAATACCACTGTTCTACCTTGTCAGACAACAGGATGTACCAAACAAGAAAGTGTTGATTGCGATCCAGCCATTATTTTCAGCTAGAATATACACAAGGACAATTGTGAATTATTTGATTTGGAATGGCCAGAATACATGGATTTCCTCACTCACATTGAAGGGGTATGTCCCTCGAGGAAAGGGTATGTGATCTCTGGTGTAGGATCCTCACAAGAAGCCTCATTTGTGTCTGAGCTTTGGAGTTCATGATAGACTGAAGGTGAAGTGCCTGAAACACATTTGATGTGATTTATAAGAAACTTGGGCATTAAAAAATATAACTTCTGTTTGTTAGACACTGATTCAAGCCATTTTATTATGAAGTAGTCCCATCACACACAGCAACCTTCTGCAGCATGGGAGAAGACCTATGCATTTGTGTGCTTGTTCTTATGTGCAGGTCATCAGTGAAGCAGAAGAGCTATCCTTGAGTTTACACCATATTTGAAAGGAGAAGGGGCAGGATTCACAAGACAAGAGAATTTAATTGCAAGAACAGGGCTCCGTAGAAGTGTAAGTTACTCAGTTGTGATCTGCAGGACCAGCTGCACTTACAGGGAGAGTGGGTATGTATGATCCAAAGAGTGGCAGGATGCTTGCACCTTCTTCTGCTTGAACTGCAGTCCATAACTCCAATGCTTGTTGTGACAACTGCCCCAGCCACTTAAACTAAAGGGTGCAATTAAAGGGTGACATTTTTCAGCAATTTTCTACTGCAGTAGATATGTAAACCTTTCAGCAAACCCAGATATATTACTCTTCTATTTTGCCCACGGAATTACAGGCAGAAATGGCAGTAGCATCCTGTAGTAGGGTTTTATCTCTATTTCCAATTTACATGGGAGCATTAGCAAAAGCTCTGTCCTGCCCATTACTCAGAGGGCATCTCTCCTGACAAAGAGGCAGAGAAAGAATGAAGTGGCTCCATTTAAATAAAGGAAATTAGGAAGGAAGTCAAGAGATAGAAGAAAGAGTTTAATCTCTAAGGCTAGAGCATTTCAAATGAGATTAAAGTTTCAGTTCAGTAAATGGAGCACACATTTTTCTTTGTAAATTAAAATTGGCAAGTGTGTAATCAATGCATTTTACATATTAGAAATATTAAGTTTTGCTTGCATCCTACATTCAAGATTTTTTTGATACCAGTCTGAGGATATTTTCAAGTGATGCCTGTTTACTAGAGGTGATTTTCAATGGATGCAAAGCACCCATCAGTGTCTGCAAAGTCATTTCCTCAGCCTCTTTGTGTAATTTTTCTTCCTTTTTGCAACAGTGTAATAATCTTGGCTTACTTCAGCTATCATTAATGATAGTACCATTGCTAGCAGAGAGCAATTAAGAATTCCTTAAAAGAAAAAACAACTCCTTCAATCCCGTTGCTTACTATAATTTATATTACCAGAGAATTTAAGCCTGTAAAACTAGTTTAAAGTATATCAAATTAGTTCAGCATGGTTGTACATCCCAAAAGCTATATCCTTTTGTATCCATTCAGCCCTAAAAATCTCTTGTGTTTCTTGATCCCTTGACCACAGGCCAAATCACGGCACAATTTGGAGCAGGCAGTGAAGGCAGAAGATTATTTCTGCCTCCTGCTTCATTGTGGAATGGCCCATTTTTGGGACCTTAAGGAGCTAATGGTGCAGATGGCATAACAAATAAATTTTATAGTACTCAGTATCATTTCCACTGATGTGCTGGGAAATTTTCAGCTGTCCATCACCTGATCACATTTTATCAGTTCAAGGAATACTGACTCCAAAGCCAAAAATCATTCAATCAAAATCAAAATGTCTGGTTAATTTTTGCTGGGTTGTAAAGAATCATGTCTGGTAATTCATCTGCAAGTTTGAGCCTGGCAGTGAAGCCAAGGACTAAAGGAACATTCAGCATGGTGAACTGCTAAGGAAAGCTCTTCCTCAGTTTATCCATTCTGGGGTCACGTATGCTTTCTGTAGGGCTTTAAATGCTAAGTCTGTTGCTGGCTTTTAGCCAGGCCTATTGCTGGCGCCAGAGAGACGCATCATTTTATCAGTCTTGCCTCTGTTTCATGAACATCTAATTGTTTGTGGGATATTCTTAGAACACAGAAATGATAGATCTTTCTGGCATTCAAATCAATTCATTAATTTGATTTATTTGTTTTCCGTAATAGCACAAGAGGTTTCAGCTGAATATTTATTTGGAAGGACTTCGTATATAGACAAATGGGAGGAAAAACAAATGTTTTTGTTCCAGCCAGATTAGCTGGCTGTAATGCACATGAAGAATACAAAATCTACAGCCCATGTAGATGGAAAAGAAAAGCCAGCATAAATGTTTGCTTTACAGTATTCAGTAAGAACTGCTAGAGGCATAACTTGTTCCTGGGGAAAACTGCTTGAGCTCTGTCTTCAGTGTTAGCCACACATCTTTCTGTTTTTCAGACTGGGTGTCTTCCTTTGACAATAATCTCTAAGAACCGGGAACCATTCCAGCACATGCAGAGTATGGACAGAGCAAGTGTACTCATGCACGTTCACTCTTAAAAAAGGATGGGAGCCTTATTTGCACTTTTTTTCTGAGATAATGAAGGCTCAGCAGTATGTATGCAGATGGCCCACACTCCTGACTTACCACACACCCTACCTAACAGTAACATGGGTTTTGCATTAAAGAGAGCAAAGAGTAACTCAAACTTTCTGCTCTCCAGGGCATCACATTTGGATCCCTATGCAAGTGGGGAGCGGGAGATGAGAGAGGTAACGCAGTATGGCAAAACTATCTAGGCCCCTATAATTCCTGTAATTCAGTCCTTCTAATTAGATGTCTAATTAGTCCTTCTAATTCTCTCCATTGGCTCCATAGGCAGCACTGATTGACAGTCTTGATGAGAAGATAGTTTCATACACTTGCTGCTGTTCTGAAAGAAGTCATCCCAGTAGTGATGAGAACTAAAGGATGACTTATTAAGGTGGCTGACTGTCGTAGAGGCAGTGCAGAAAATTGTGCAGTATCATGCAGTCGAGCCAGCGACCTGACAGAAAATTGTGCTGTGGTCTCCTAAATCTGGCTGCATATTCTCTTGACAAGAACCAGCACAGACCTAAATGACAGGTGCTGCACAGCCTGTAGACATATCCTATGATGAGGGAGACAGTGCCACATCACTAGGCACATGATGGCGATAGGGAAGGAAAGAGGACAATGTACTGCTCTTCTCCATTGCATATCTACATCTGACCCCGTGGCAATTGTTCTCTCAGAGCAATACTGAAGTGCAGTAATGGAGCATATGAAGGTTCAGAAGTGCTACAGATCTCATTGGTATGGAAAATTCTCCTGATTTACACAGACTTTTCTCACGAGAGTGAAAATGTCAGTTTTACTTTTAAAAATCAACCTCAAAATGTCACGCACATAGATAGGAAAATATTTACCAGGATGGTTTGCTCCTGGAAAATACATCATCATCATCAAGGATTAATGATTATTTCTTTGAGAAAATAATTTCCACTTTCCCATATTAATAAAACTGAAAAAGTTAATCTGGACTTCAAATTATTAAAGTATTTCAGCGTTATGAGAATGAAACATGCCCGTGTCTTCATATTTACTTTTCTTTTATTTTAGACATTATATTCCAAAACACCTTTTAATAATTTAATGAGTTTTTTGTGTTGAGCATAGAAATTCCATTTATGAATCGCTCTAGTTGTTGAGGAAGGATGGAAAAAAATGATCATGTCAGGCTCAAAAACCAGAAGACCAATAAAAAGAAACAAAAAATGTAGTATTTCTTAATATTTGGATTTTATACCAATGCCATGAATGTTGGTGGTCTGACACTGTGGTTTGGCAGTCCTACATTCATTCAAATGCTAAATATTTTTCAGCTCAATTGTGCTCTTAGACATTTGTGCATATGAACAATTTGCTTATGAACAAGGCATCTGTGCAGAGAGGAGCCTATTTGTTCTTCACCATAGTTATTCACATTTGATTATTTATTATTCACTCACATACGAACAGCAACACATTCTGGAAATGGTATTGTTCCAGAAATGCTATATAAACAGGACTATACCAGTCCCCAAACTAAACCTCAAATATTTGTTGCGATAAGAACTATAACTAAGGTCTTGAAGAGTCTCACAGTGAAAAGACATGATGGTAACAGAAACGGGGAACTGAGGCACAGAGCAGTGAAGTGACTTCTGAGACACTGAAATAGGTTAGTGACAGATTCCTCTATGCCTTCAGTTAGACACCTCAACCTTGGCTTCTCAGGATACCCTGTTCTTGTGGTACAGTTAAAGCACTGAAATTATTCATTGGGCATTTTCTTGGACAAATTTTTCTGTGTGTACTTGTCCAAAATGGGTAACTATTAACTTATATTGCTGGACACACATGGGATAGATTAATTTTTAAGCTGAAATTTTTCGCAACCAAAATGTTCTTTGAGTAGTAGAGTTGTAGATATAGCTGTTAATACAGTGCATATCATTAGGGGAAAATTTTAATTTATCTTAGACTTTCTTGCAATATATCCAGAACTCTTTTTATTCTGTCCTATATACAGTAATTTATTATATTTTTCCCATTTTGAGTCCTGTATTTTCTTATTTCTTCCATGTTGTCCTGGTTGACATCAGAAGATTTGTGTAATAGCAATATTTAATTTAATTCAAAATTTGAGATTATCTCTCAGTGGACCAATGACAATCAAAATAATTACTATTTATAGTTTGGAATTATGCATATGTGGGATTCAGGATAAAAAGGATATGTCCCATCACTGATTTTTAATGTTTTATGTACATATACTTTTAGCTTCTAAGACAGCACAGTTAAGACATCTCTTATTAAATAATGTGGAAGGAACTATTATTGTAACAGGTTTTCTTAAATATTTGTTTCAAAAGTTCTTAAGTAAATTTCTAGGCAAGTGTTGGAATAAAGCACTGTAAAATTAAGATTAATTTTTGCTGATCTTAAACCAAATAGAAAGTGAAATTATCCTTTTGCATCAGGCCAGCTACAGCAATGCACTTTTGATGAGACAACAGCTGAAAGAGGTTTGAGAAGGGTTCTGCCTACTGTCACTTACACATTAGGGATAATCTTTTCAGACTATTGGCAAAATGAGTTGGCCACAATCAGGTTGAGGTTTGAAATTTACATAATTCATTATACAGTTGTCTTATGGTTTGGATTTGGTTTTGAAGAGCAAGTAGGCACCATTGAAAAAATATTCATCTCATTTGGGTTGCCAGGGGGCCCTTAAGATCAAAATTTGGCTTTCCAAGTGATACGATTCATATGAAATCTGGTGAGGGTTCACAATTTTCACATTAGTAATAGTCAGTTTGTTTCCATCAGAGAGGTTAGAAGCTGTCATTTTAGGTTTTTTTCTGCCTGTTGGTATGTTAAGCATTCACACCTGCCAGAAAATGTCAGAATGTTTATTCCTAGAATAAAAATGCGGGCACACGTCCGCCTCCCAAAATAAATAGTACAGAAGATATATTCCGTAGTGCCTCCAATACTCACAGGTTGGAGTTAGTCATTCTTCCTGTGAGAGGGTGGCCATCAATCACTGTCAAAGGAAGCCTTCAGTCTGGAGTCAAGAACAGGGGTACTTAGATCAATGGATGAGGACCACAAGGAGCCTGTAGGGAGAGAATATGCCTTTTCATATTTGTGAGACAGCACTGTGAAGTCTCAAAAGCATCTGGGCTTGAAGAAGGAAAAATTGCAGTATGGAGAATCAGCTGGCTTGCCAAGCAAATCATCTTTCAGTCACAACCTTCTCCTCCCACAAGACCAAAGGATGAATATTTTCATAATAAAGTGGAAATGCCAATGGAACATATTCAGCAATCATCTGCATTGATTTACCGGGAAAAAAGGAAATCTTTGTTCTATTGTAAAATAGTACCATAGTTTTAAGATGGTAAACGCATAAGAAACACCAAAACTGATACTTTGAAACTAATTTAGTCTGTCAAACTCACTCTTTTCAAATAAGTTCTAATAAATGAGTCTATTTTCAAAATCTCCCACTTAAGTGATATAAAAACAGAACAAATCATGAAAGCTTTACAGGGAAAGGTAAGATGGCTTTATATTTAAAGTGCTGAAATAGGCGTTGTATTGCCTAAATTTCTGGCTCAGTCACAGACTCCTTGGGTGACCCTGGATGAGTTATTAAATCTCACTTTGCTTCAATACTTATAGAGAAGAAAATACTCCTTTGAACTTGTTGTTTTACAAGTACTGAGGGGCAGCTAATGTGGTGTAGATTCTCATCAATTCAAGCGAGGAACATGGTCATTTAAGCTCTCCCTATAGTCAGAGCAGGAGAATAAGAAGCTCCTTTTACAGTTAATGTACTACAGCTATGGCCAGAAGGGTCGTTTAGCAGAACCTGTTTTCATGCACTCACAGCAGAGGAAATTTAGGGTGAACAAGCTCCTTATTTGTCATTTGGCTTAGCTAGGTGGCCAAAAAATTATTTTCCTACCCCCATGCTAATATGACCTCCTCCAGAAGAGTTGGTACCTTCTTTCTTCTTTACGCTTCATGGGTCAAGTTCCAAAGCTAGACTGTTTCCCAAGAACTACCACAGACAAAAACACCTCTTATGCATGACATCATCGGAATACAAGACCATGAAGCCTTAAAGGCCCTGTATCTACAGTTCTCACAAATCCAGTGCTCTTGGGTTTTTTTCTAAAATGTTTTTAATGAGAGGCCTGAAGCAATATTTTGGTGAAGGTTCTGCCAGTAACAACCTCTCGACTTTCTGAACCTCACTTTAGATGACAAGTTGAAAACAAGCACAAACTCTTTGGCTGCTAAACAGTTACTTATTCACATAGCAACTAACTTCTCAGCTTTTCTTAAAAAAAAGGGTTTTGAAATTGCAAGGTATACAAATAGCTGACTAAAGGCAGTCTAAGAACAGACAGGAAACTGTGGTAAGGAACATAATTGCAATACTCAGACCATTTATATATTTATTATGTTGGACTGAAAAGAATAAAAAAAACCCCATCAAACATTCTGTTTGCAAATGGGAGCCTGGAGAGGTGCATTCATGAAAAATGCAATAGTTTTACTGAAAGAACCTATTTCAGCAAAAGAGAGGAAAGAAATCCTTGGTCAGAGCACTGTCTGGAGAAATGGCAGAATTTGAATCAAATCCCTGATGGGGATGAAAATCAAAGGGATTTAGATCATGGTCCTCGCATCCCAACTGGCATCCCAAGATCACTTAGCTTTCTGTCTCACTTCCTTTTCTTCTGATTCTTCTGCTCCAGTTCTCTGAACTCCAGTAAATCCTTATCCAGATTTACATTTCTATCAATTTCCTGCACTCTCCAGCCCCTTGACTATGAGAAAGTGTCAAGCTCTTTAAGAAGAAATAAGAGTAGGATAATAAAGCAAGACCATCCATTTCCTTTGAGTGCGAACCACAGTCAGAAACTATATTGCCTTCCACCCCTCCTTATGCCTATTTATTGAGTGCCTTCTGTTTCATTAGATATAGTTTTGTATAAATACAGTGATATCAGAGCAGGGAAACCAGAAATGGCTTAATTGGAAAAAAATCGCCAGCATTTATTTGATTTTTAGCCTTCTTAAATGCAGGCAAGAATAAATACCTGCATCACAGACCACAGAGTTTTATGAGTCTCTGGCAAATGCTTGCAGGCCTTCAAAATCTCTCAATTTAGCATTTATTTCTCAGCAATGAAGGGTAACCAAGGAGACACACAGTCCTAGACTGAAGATCTTTAAGCAGCATAGGTTTCCAGACATGGATAAGAAGAGTAGAGAATTGTTTGCTTGTAGCCTATCAGTTAATGCTACTGTGAATATGTGATCTTAGAAACAAGCATCCTGCAGACAAAACCTAGAGGTGGCTGGTGAAGGCACCCACCAATCCAAATCTGACAACTATCAGTTTATTTAAAGATGGCTGTATTATCTTCGTCCTAAGGAATTTCAATGAAATCTCTGAATTTCTTTGAGAAATTCCACATGAGAGGAATTTCAATTCATGTAAGACTCTTGATGCTACAGGCTAGTTGAAAGGCTTTGATTCATGTCCTTCTCCTAGCTGCTCCTAGAAAAATAAAGAATCAATCTCCCATAGTACTCGGCACTTTGTAGTGCAAAAGACCATCCATGAAATTTTCTGATATGGTGTCAAGAGAGATGTGAAGTTTCAGGATGAAATGAGAGCAGATAACAAGCTGAGGGAAGTAGTAATGACTCCACACTTTAGTTGATATATGGACTTGGCAGTTACATACAAGTTCGAAGTTGCAGGAGTCTGGGGGTTTTTCGTGGTTTGGTTTTTTTGGGTTTTTTTCCCATCTTGTTTCTTTGGGGATTTTTTTCTGTTTTTTACTTCAGTCATCTAACAGGGAAACAGTTTGATCTTTTGAAATTAAATTAGACAAGCTGTTAATGAAGACTAATTGCTTTGCATAATTTAAAATACGTAGAGAGAGCTCCCTTGATCTGTGCAAGCTGTACTTGGGTTAGCACTGGGGCTAAATAAAAGTAAGTCCAAGCCATTTGCGATCTTCCTAATTTGTAAATAAAGTGGGAGCCAAAATGCCCCTGAGAAAGCTGTAGCAACTCAGATATATGCATCAGTGCTCTTTTAGTCTGTCTTGTCATATAGCTTAGCTGTGCTTTAATGTTTTGCTCACAAGGGAATGCAAGTGTCCCCTCCACTCCCTCTGACCCTGTCTTCATTGACAGAAACCCCTTCCATGCTGTGCTGAAGACTTGTTATCTCTTTAGAGCCAGGAGCCAGAATCTGCCTCACAAGCAGAGGTCAATGGGATCTCCTGAAATCTGGGACAATGACTGCAAGGAGAGGAGTCTGCAAGGCTGGGTTGGATGGGGCTTTGAGCAACCTAGTCAAGTGCAAGGTGTCCCTGCTCATGGCAGGGGGCTGGAACAAGATATTTTTAAGGCCCCTTTCAACCAGAACCATTCTATGATTCTGTGAGTGAGAGTGGAGCTCCCATTGCTTGGCACAGGCTGATTCAGGCATCTCCTTAAGGGAGAGGGTCCCCAGCAGTGTGGGCAAACCCAAATCATGGTGACTTGGGTCTTGCCTTCTGTCACTCTGAGGGCACATTACCAGGTTACCCCTTTACTAACACTGTGGTCAAACATCACATCTCTTCAGGAAGTTTATCCAATATAGGAAACTACTCTGATTTTCACTTCTGGATTGATTTTTTGACAGAGTGAATTCACCACCTACCAGACACAAGGGAGAAAGAGCAGGAATGTACAGCTGGAGGTGGAGGTGGGATTTGCCACACCACTGATTTAGATCAGCTTAAAATGCTGTTGAACTGCACTCTTGAGGACGATCCACAGCCTAGTTTCTCTATATAAAAAATAAAGGAGTCACTAGAGAGCAGTAGGCTCTGCATGAGGAGAGTTGGAGCACCTAAGCTAACTGCTTCAAGTCAGCAGCCTGACCCCCCACGTTGAAACATGTTGTTATGCAGTAATGATGTTCCGGACACACTTGGGTGACTGGTGGGTTGGGCTTTTTTCTGCAATGTTTATTGATTTAGCAAATGTGAAGAAAGGAGTGCCAAATCTGGCAATTATTAGTGACTCCGTGCTGTAGCCTGCTTGCAAACATACAATGTTCTGAAATAATTTCTAAAGAGCCTAGTTTAACACAGCCTGATTTACCTCAGTTATCCTCTTCACAGATGACTATCTCTCCAGTAACTCCTCTACCTCTTCTTCCTGCCTGTTTTCTTGCTAGTAGCATAGTTTCTAATCTAAAATACATGGATAAAACAGAATCCAGTATGTATGGGAGCACTTACACTGGCAAATTTTAATCATGTAACTTTATGTGCTCAGGTAAAGAAAACCATCTTCCTCTGAGCTGCTGATGTACTCACTGGAAAAAGCTCTTTCCAGAAGCATGTGGATTGTGCTTCCTTTCTGAACCACTGTAGGAGACACAGTTACTCTCTAGTCATCATACAAGAAGTCTGAGAAAACTAACTTATAATTTAGACATAGGAAATTAAGTGCCCAACATTAAGTGTCATCAAAAAATTTTATCTGCAGAGTGAAAAAATATTAAAAACAAATGCAGCCATGCAGTGTAAAAGGCTGCATTGTTCATTTTGAGACCACTCTATTTCTAAAATCATATATTATAAAGTATGGTCAGGTAAAAGACCGAAAAATGTAAGGATTCCTCTGTTGTCAGGAACCAGGACAACTATTCAAATTTAAGAGAAGTTGTTCTTGATTTATGCTGAGATTAGTGAGTGGAAAATCAGACAGTGCAAGTGAAGTAAGGAGTTTGAAGAGCCTTTTGCTGATCTGTGGAAGTTTCTTAGATGAGCTCAGTTTCTGAAAATATGAGTTGCTGCACTTGGTTAAAGACCCAGTGTATTTCAGCCAGAAAAAAGTGCTCACATGTTTATTTCTGGAGAACAGTGACATCTAGTGAGCATCTTGACCGAAACTGAGCATTTCCTGGGCTCTTTAAGACTGAAGTCTTCTACTTGGACAGCTTCTTTTTCTACTATTTGAACTTCACAGTTCCTTGAATCTGAACTGCATGTGCTGCTCATCTCTGGCAAGGTCTAACAAACATAAATGGCAGCTGTTAGACAGTATGGTGAGGTAGTGGGGTGAGAGAGTGGGGTGACTTCGAAGAGGGGACTTAAGCATGACAAGGAAGGTGTAGGTATGCGGCCTGTGACAGATTTGTTACAGCAGAGGAATTAGGGCAGTAGCAGAGTTGACAAAGCACGAGCATCAAGCTGTCAATCAATGGTCAGGAGCTGCATCGGCCAGAAAATCACAAAGCAGTTGTGAAAAAGAAAATCTAAGTAGTTCATTAGTTCAGCACTTTCCTGGTAGATTTTCTGTTTCTGGACTCCTGGGAAGCTCCCAGAAGCATTCATGGCTACCTTCTCATCCTGGAGATCCCAGGGCAAGTAGCCATACTCACTTCCACTCGCAGCCAGATGGACTTCCCCAGACACTAGTCTGAATTTATCCAAAAGGTAAAGCTTGCACTCCTATTCTGGGGTTCAGCCCAGGACTGTGATAGTGCCTGGACACATCCATGAAGGAGAAAATATGTTAAGAGCTTTGAAATAAAATGCTTTTGGAACTAAAAATTCCATTCATTTTACATTGCAGCACTGTGAATAAGTGATGAGAGGGATGATACTCCAAGGGCCTGCGGACAGAGGAAAAGGAGTCAAAAAGAACTGGAAATGTCACTATGAATGAAAAAATCTCAAATATTGCAGAGAATCACACTATGAAATCTTGGGGTTTACAAATAATTTTGAGGTATGCACACACCAAACTGGGAGTTTTCAGCACTTCATTACCATTGACAGAGGTGATCTTTCATCTGTGTGAAAAATGACCATTATATCCAATCCTATCTCTCCAGGCTGTAAATATCAATTTTATTATCTAAATTACATATATTTTATTAGTATTATGAAGGATACTGGGTCAGATTCAGCAGTGTTTCTTAAAGTAATCTAAGAGACAGGTTTTTTGTGACTATGCTACTTTTAAAAGGCACAATCCTTTTATACCTGGATTATCATATCCCACTTTCATCTGCCAACATTTGAAGAAACTCAAAAATTATGATAAGGCCTAGACTGGTGGAAAACTAAAGGTAATTAAATCTTTACATTATGTGCTATGTAGTTCCTAAAGCTGGAAGATGAGAAGTTTATTTTACATAAATGTCTTCTTACATGCTACTTGAATGGATGAAATTCCTGCTGCGAAGTGAATTTTTAATCATTTTTGGTGTCATGGCATTTACAGTGCTGGTTTTTTTCTTTTCTCTCTTTTTTTCCCTTCACTACAAGTGCTGGAAGTGTGCACATTTGAGGAAAACTTGCGCAAATATCTCCAATGTCAAGAATGAAATCTGAAGACTATCCCATCGTGTTACAGTTCTTGTTTTATCTCAGGGAAAAGCATAGTATGTGGACATCTCAAGGACTCTGCATCTTATTGGAAAGGGGCAACAGGACTTCTTAGTAAGAAGAGTACTGTCAACTGTCATAACCACACTGTCACCAACACAGACACTAGCTCTCAAGTCTTGTCTGATTCCTCTTGGAACAAGGGCTTTTCTGAAAAGATCTGATGAAGAGTTTGCTATAATGAGGGAATGAGCTGTTACATCACTGGAAACATGACACAGGAGTCAGACTGTGTGGCAGCCAGGTTATGGGGGCCAGCCATAGTCATGTGATAGTGTTTGGAGGACAAAGGGAGCAAAACTGATTTTCCCAATTACACCACCACAATCTGACAAAGGCACTGCAGAAGGACAGCAACCTGGTGTGGAGAAAATTTACCTTACAGCGAAGTCTATGAAGATCTGACTGCTTTAAGAGTACAGCTTCAGCAGCTAAGAAATGTCATTAAGAAGCCTGTGCCTTGCTATTTCTTTCCCTGTTCCTAGGACATGTAGCTAAATTTCTCAGAGACCATATTTTAGATAAAGCAATGAATGGGAAATGTTTAATGTTAATGTTAAATGTTCAAGAGAGGGCTCTTCAACACTAGTTGGGAATTCAATGCAATTTACTGTCAGATTACAAAGTCAGATGAGAGGTCTGACCCAGGACTACATTCAAAAAAAGACAGAACTAGAAAAGGGAGACTGTATTTAGCCATTCTCAGCTGCTTTAAAAGAATGAAAGATTTAGCAAGAGACTCTAAACAGTGAACTATTTGGGTTGGCTGCGTAAATGTAAACATAATGTTCCTAATAAAACCTTTTGTATCAGATTGTTTTTCTCTTCAAACTGCATTTTATTAATAACTTGGAGTTCTACAGATTCCCAGTAGTCAACAAGTTGAAATCATTTCATGGACCATGTCATGTATGACCTGAGCCACTTGGAGCATTATAGGTTATTTTTGCTCTCAGGGTACCAGTTGCTGAAGGATGAATGATGCATTTTGTCTGTCACTTAGCAGATATTTTCAGTTAAAAATGTTTAGGAAAAAATACCAATATTGGTTCAGCTATGGTTATTAGACAAATTGTAATGTTAAATCCTTCCGACTCTGACAGAATCCTTCTCAAATTGAAAAGTTATCTGTGATTATGCCAGTGGTGACTGGAGAACATAAAAATATGTATTTATGGCTTAAATTTTGGAAGAATTACTTTCCACTAGGAAATATTCTGGAAAAGTAAACAAATTCCTCATCTTTTGTTAATTAAGGATCCATTTCAGGGGCTAAAAAAAAAAAAAATCCATTACCTGTAAACCAGTAAACATATTTTTTTAAGAATTGAGACAAAAATTTACCATTCTTCAATTTTTAGCACTGGAAAGTGTATAAAAACCTTTGTGCTTTGTAGGAATCTAATTATATTTTGGAATTTGTTTACTTACTAATAAAATGTATAAGCAAGTATAAGTGAAAAAACAACTAAGGAAGAGTTATATCGACATTGAATGGCATGAGAAAGAGCAAGGCCCGTCTTAGATGGCTGAAAGAAATTTATTTTAGAGAAAATAAACCTTATGACAGAGTTGAGTATCAGAAAATTTCTAGGCTTTAAAACAAACAAACAAACAGATTATTCTCTTCAGAAACAAAAGAAAGAGTAGTGATATAGTATTAGCACACGACAAGAGTGTATTTGTGGTAGATGAAGATAATCAGCCTGCAGGCAGTAAGACACCCACACTTCTGACCTGATGTGCATGCTTTTTAAAGTTTTTAAAAAAATGAGATTGTAAAACAAGTAGCAAAAGACAGGATTTATTCCCATTCATAAGCTTACCATGATTTCCACGTTCTCCTGAGCAGGATGCAGTACTCCAGGTGGGGGTCTCACAATGTGGAGTCTCACCAGAGTGGAGTAGAGGGGAAGAATCATCTCCCTTGACTTGACGGTCACGCTTCTTTTGATGAAGCCCAGGATATGGTTGGCTTTCTGGGTTGCCTTGGTCTTCCTGTCAACCAGCACCTTCAAGTCCTCCTCAGCTGCTGTCAATCCATTTTCAACCAGCCCATACTTATGCTTGGAATTGCTTTGATCCAGGTGCAGTACCTTGCTGAACTAGTTGAGCTTCATGAGGTTTGTACAGTCCCACCTCCCAGGCTTGTCAAGGTCCCTCTGGATGGCATCCCATCCCTCCAGCATGTTGACCACACCACGCAGCTCAGTGCTGTCAGCAGCTTTACTGAAGGTGCACTCAATCCCACTCTTCATGTCACCAGTGATGATGTTCAACAGCACTAGTTCCGATACCAAACCACTAAGAATAACACTTGTCACTGGTCTCCATTTGGGCATTGAACCATTGGCACAGCTCCCTGAGTTGACCATCCAGCCAATTTCTTATCCACTGATATACCTATTTTGAAGTACCTATCAGGATATTGATTTACTACTTAAATTTAAATATTAAGGGGAACTGGGATAATTAGAGGGACTTATTTTTTCATATCCATAAGACTAGTGAGATATATCTACATGATTATTTTTGACAAGGTTGTGGTTTAGAAATGGCACTCCTCAATTTCAAATTCCCACTAAAATGAAAACCATAAGCTGCTCCCCTCCCTCCAGTGGGAGACAAAAGGCAGAGATTATGTGTTGAGATAAGAACAATTTAATGGAAACAGCCATTATGGAACAATTTAATGGAAACAGCCACAGAGATATGAAAACGAACAGTAACAGCAACAATACTAATAAAAAAAGTGTACAAAGAGAGGGTGATTTCCATGCACACATTCTCACCAGGCATAGGATAATGAAACACAATGGTGGACAGACCCTCTGTACACCACGCTTTTCCCTGACTGCAAGTCATACTCACTTCTCGGAAGCGAGTGTCCCTGATTTCTGCTCCCCATCAATGATATGAGGTGGTATAGAATAACTATCCAGACACGCCCACACAGCTCCAGGCTTTGCCACTTCACTGCTACAGTGGAAAAATTAACTCTGGCTGAAACCAAGACAGACAACTACCCAAATAACTTGTTTTATAGAACCACTTTTCAGATTTTGTAAGACTTAAAGTTTCTATCCATTGATCATCTATAACCCCAGGGGTTAGGTTGTCTGTGACACAACACATCTGATCAATACTTAGCTGAAATTGCTGATCCACCTATTGTGGGCTCTGACAAAATTAGTCAAAGAGAAATTCTCGGCTTTTAGCTCTAGTTGTGGAAAATTTCCACAACCTGAGCTGTGAGAGCCTGAGCTGTGAGAGTCAGGGAATCATACCTTCTCAGGGTCAGAGCATGGGAGACCAAAGAAAGTTTTTGTAAACTATCTGAAAGTGTTTTGGGAACATCTGTCTTGCAGAGGGTGTTTTTACTTTTGTTATCCTAACGGGTTTCTGTGTAATTAATCAACAATGTGAGAGAAGTTTTCATGCAAGGACCAATACCTGTGTCCTGCCTCAAGTGATCTGAGTTATAAGAATAGAAGATTTCTTTCAATAAAGGGCTTTTCTCTGCAAAAGTCCATGCTGCTTTATTATCGTTTCTCGGACTCTACTGCAACAACCTACAAGCTAGCTTTGTTACTTATATTAAGAAAAGACTTGTTCCTAATTGGAAGTAGTAGATATTCTCCATATGGTTAGACCACACACAGTGATACAGTCTTTACTAAAGCCTTTCCACAAAATGATAAATAAAACAATTAAAATGAAATAGCCATTCCTTTTGTTTGTGCTCCGTTTTTAATTTGTCTTTTCCTCTTTTTATCAAGTAAAATGTCATGGTTAATAAGCACAATTGTTTTCCTTGCCTTTAATCATTGTGTCCCCTAGGTGTTGGTGAGGGAGCCCATGTGACTGGGAGAGTAGGACTGGAGACCCTGAAGTAGCATTAAGAGAAACAATTACTGAATGGTGGCCTCTCATTTTCATTTCTCCAGATTATAAATTGCAGAGGGGAGTTTTGTTTACTTCTTTGTTTGAATAAAATTACTTGCTGCTCAGCAAATTGGAACATGTTTTTTTCAACCCCCAAAGTATTTGGCATTCTTTTCCAAACTGGAATGTTTACTTTACTGTCCACAAACCCTCATTCTTCTATTGCCATCTCCTTCTTTTTCCCTGACCACTTTTGTCTAGTCTCATCTTTTCCCCCATTGACTGCTGTACTTCAGTTTTTCCTTTTGCAGTCAGACTGAATCAGGGTATTAATGCCTGTGCTGTGTTATGTTACTGATATTTATCTTTTCACTCATACCTGTTTCAGTATTTCCTTTTGCGCTTCCCTTTTAAACAGGAATAGGTAGAACAAGTTCCCTGTGTTCCATCCTGACACATTATGACTCCCTGCTGCTAAGAATAGAAGTTACAAGGAAGCCCTCCTACATTTGCAATGAATCATACACTTTTGTTTTGATGGAATGGCATTCCAGCCAGCAACTAGAACAGAATATTCAGGGCAGATGAAATTTTGAGGGAATTTTGCTTACAACTCAAAACAAACATCACTCACTGCCTCCAGAAACCCTCAAGAATACACAGCCAAAATTTTAGTTCTTACAACTTTGTCAAATTTGGAACAACATTTTACAGTAACAACAATAGACACATGATGACATCAGAATGGTTCGTATGTAGACATAGTATCATTTCAATGGGCACCACTTGGCATTACTAGGTAGAGTCAAGTTTGTTGCATTGAAATTAAACAACTCTTTTAAAGAAACATGGAAAATTTAATATAAAATTTTTAAAAATTATAGGCCTATGGAGAAACCGGAGAAGAAAAGCACTCTCTAGTGGAGGATGCTGGGAAATCTTAGAGACTCAGAAATTGCAGATGTTCTGAAAATTTTATTTGTGTTTTTTTACCTAAAGAAGAAATTGTGGTTTATTTCTGAATCATAACACTTTCAACTCTCAACACAACTATGTGCACTTGCGTATCTAGGCTTGCTAGGAAATTGTCATACCGTCCTCATAATTCATAAAAATACTTCCAAACCTGTAGACTGAAACTCAAATAATGTTTTGCTATAAATAATTTATTTTTTTAAATGTGCACACTAGATTTTTATCTCTTTGATGATTCCTTTATTACTCTCTTTAAAAGAACATTTAACCATAAGCACTGTTTAAACATTATATTATACATATTTTTTGTATTATATATGTATTATTAAAGTGAGATATTAATTTATTACAGGCCGCTGCATTCTGGTTTATACTTATAAAAAAAAGTAAGCAAAAAAAAAGCCCCAAAACCCCTCAAAAACCAAGAAAACCCCCCAAAACCCCAAACCAACAAACCACCACCCAAGAAACAGTATGTAAAATAAGAAAATATGTGACTTCATTAAAGATTTAGGAGTATGCTGCAAGTTTATAAACCCATACTGTTCAGCTTATACCTATTCACTGATGTGAGACTGGTCTTTCTTCCACATTCATATTAAGTAATATAGCTAGCATCTTCCTGATATTATTCATTTCCCCATCTTCTGTCCCAGAGGGAAATTGTTTGAAAGATATTTTAGAACAAATATTATGTGCGTTATTCTGTGGGCTTATCCTGGATAAGGGAAGGTTGAAGAAATACGCCTTAGACTTGGAATGAAAGTAAATTAGCTTTTGCCACGGCTCTTAATCCCTGTGGAATTTTATTCCATGATTTTGACCGGCCACTGAAAGAGACTGTTTTTAGGGCACCTATGAACTTCAGGGTCTGTATGTAACTAACTGTGTCATAAGACATGTGAAGATCTGATAGTTTAAAACAACTATCAACATTTTAAAAAAATACCTTGAGATGGAATTTATCCAGAGATTTAATCAGGCCCAACTTGTCTTGGAGTTATCATGTACCTTCTCCCTCAGCAAGGGCATGTATAACTTCACTGGATACGAAAAGATAACAGAGTCCTACCAATTATCTAAACTTTTCGGCTAGAGCAATTACATTGACCTTTACAATTACAGGGTGTCATGTGTCTAATAAAAAATTAATCAAATGATACCTTAAAGAAAAATAATGAAAAAATTCTTCTACCCACTGAATCTCTGAACAGTATTAGGCTGACTATAAATTATACAAGATGTTTACTTGTTATTTGCTGAGGACATCTGCTATGACTCCTATCCCTTAATGTTCTGTGAAAGTCAATTAGATACTGACAGAGGACAGGACAGGACAGAACAGGACAGTCTCCTGTTCATGTTCTTGTCACCCAGTTGAAGGTGCTGCAGTTTCTGATGCACTGAAACCTCTTCTTCTTTTGCAAATATATTCTAGAAACATTGCTTAAAAAGCGAATGGGCAAAACCAAATCAGGAGAATAAAAAAATCAGTAAAAATTTTTGGACTTAACTGAATTTTAAATCAGTCTGTGAGAGGTAACTAGCAGTTTGGTCTTGAGCTAGGAGAAGAAAGACAACTGCACAAAACTGCATATTCAGTTAATAAGATCTTGACTGATTTTTTTTTTTTTTTATTTCCTATTTCAAGGAATGCTACTCTCCTTGAAATACAATATCAAAGTCAACTATCTGAAACTAATATTGCAAACAGTCAAATGCCCAGATTCCCTCATCTTATCTGAACCTGACTTTAACCTAAAGCTGACATCTGTGAGTTGATCAGAGTTGCCAAAGGTTTGATTCACCTATCTTTTACACAAATGTAGTTACTTCTGTGTTGAGAAGTTTAAATTTAGCATATAAATAGTACTGAGCAATTTACTTTAGTTACTGCATCATTTAGAGAGGCACTATGCGGTTACTAGTAACCAAGAAGCAAGTAACTTGCCTTCCATATTTAAATGCATATTAATGTAAGCATAGGCACGTTTGTGGGTATTTTACCAGTATTTCATGAGAACGGCATATCATATCAAATGACTTTGACATAAAATAACTGCCTATAAAAATAGGTATATTTCAAGAGAGATATTCCTAGCCCTGACTAAAGGTCTTTTAAGGATAATCTGTTACTTCTTTTAATATCTTTTTCTCGCTGTGTTGTAACTTAATGTGCTTGACTTTATAAATCTTGATGCCCCTTGTAGAATATTGGAGGACGATAACTTTACTACCCTATGGTATGAATAGTATAAAAGAGAGAATTTGAAATCTGAGGAAATGCTGACATGGTTTCTGGCCTGTATGAAATAAGAGCTGCCACTTGCTGTTCCACATACGTGCTTGGAATGGACCTGGACAGAGAGGCATGGCTAAATCCATTTGCAAGTACTCATGTATTGGTAAGATACTCAGTACTGGTTAGGACCACACCAGCCCCTTACAGGTCTCATTTAGTACTTAGCTGCTCACGCTGCAGATTAACAGTTACCTGCCTTGTGTCTTTAACAGGCAGCTTTGGTCAGGTATGCCTGAATCCATTCGATTCTTTCCCAACAGCTCTATCAAACAGGAGTGAATTGTTTCCATTTGATACAGTCAATATCTTTAATAAAATTAAAAAGAAGTTATATAAAAATTATGAGGTCTTGAAAAATTTTGAGTAATGGTCTTGAAGTTTAAGATCTACACACAGAGCCACAAATTAGTAGCTAAAATATCCTTGCATCCTCTCTCTTCCCCCCTCCCCCTTGCTATCAAAGTTTTCGTAGTCTCAGCTGAGTCAGTGTCAGTTTTTAATGTCTATATTAGAGATTATACCAAAAATACACTGGAGGGTCTCAGACCACTTTAGAAGGCTGTAATCCTATATTGACAATACTCATTAGGGAATATGATACATTTGCATTGGTGCAATTATGACTTTGCCCACTGGCAATCTCCCAGGACACATGCTATTCTCCGACACATTTCCTGGAACAGTTACCTTTCTGTACCCTGTAAAAAGAAGCTCTCTTCCCACCCTGGCAACATCATTTAGTGTGAGACCTAATTGTACATGCCATGAGCTTTCCTCTACTGAGATTGCTATATATTCACACATAAACTCACCAAAAAGCAGTTATTTTTCTGATTTGCATTTATGTCTCCAAAGAATCCTTTGATCTACGCATATAACCTCCTCTTCACCCCTCCTCCTCCAACCTGTTTTCATTTATTAAAATGAAATAATATGCTTCATTTTTTTTGCTGAAGCTTGTCAAGGGGCAAGAGATCCGAGGATCCTTATTATTCAAGTCAGACAAATGTGTGATTCCCTATCCTTCAGATATATTCCTTGCTTGTTAATCTATGTATTGCTGCTTCTTAAACTAAAGATAGGTTTTGAATTTGGCTTCCACTGTTTTAGCTTCCTCTTAAAGCAATTTGTCAATGAAAGTCTAGTGCAAAATGTTTCCCAGACAAGGAAGATGGTCTAGTTGATGTGGTAGGAGAAAAACAGCAAGGTCTAACATTTCGATCAGTCTCTTTTAATTGTAACCAACATCAAGTGTGACTTCTCAGCAGCATGTTCAATATGTCATATCAGAAGAGACGAAGGTACTATGGAAAAAATATTGGAAAGAATTAGCAATATCCCACACCATTTACCTCACCTATAATTACTGGTAATATTGAGCATTCAGCTGAACACTTAATACACTCTCTTGAACTAAGTCACACACTAATGATCTCCACTCTGTTAATATAGTGTTCTACATTTGGAAATAAATTTAAACATCAGCAAAGCTAGAGAACTCAAACTGATGCAACATGTCTTAGCTTGCTTTCTATATAACAACTTCCCACTCCACACTAATGCTTTCATTTTGCATTGATGAGACTGTCTTTTAAAAAGGATGCATTGATAAAAAATTCAGCAATTTAGTCTAGTCTTAGCTTCCCATTGAATTCAGCTTATACACGAGTTGGAAGCTTAAATGTTTTCTTGGATGTGAGCTCAAAACAGTATCTCAAGACATTTACCCAGTGGAAAATAATTTCCTTAACAGGGTAGTGGTGAGTCATCTGGTCTTTGTGCCTTAGGGCTCTTCAAGTGAGGTGAATAGATATTGCTACAGCACTCAATCATATGAAACCACAGCTGCCTCATCTGTAACCACATGGGGACAAATCAATACCATTAGCTTCAGTGAAGTTATCTTGTTGACATATTTGACCCTAAATCCTTACCTAGAACACGCAAGGGTGAGGACTTGTGGACAAAAAATTACAAAACATCAGAGAACTGAAAGTAAATTTTTCTTTAATCTCTCCCTAGGAGTTGGCTAAATTGTAATTGGTATTGTATAACTCACTGAGGGAAGTAAATATAGCCCTCTACTTGTTTTTGCTATATGTGGACCTCTGAAGCCTTGGCATGTAGGAACTGAAGTTGTAGGGGCACAAGTGGGGTACACCATACAGATAGGACATTTCTTTCTTTCACATCTCTTAGCTTTCACTTCTACTAGTCGGGACTAACAGGATAAAACTGGAACAGGATGTGCTGTAATTTGTATATACCCACAGCAAATTATCATCATAGTAGAGGAAGCAGAAGCAATCTCATGGCTTAGCAGGGCATCTGAGGCACAATACTTACAAAAGATATGACTGAAATGACAGGGCTAAAATACCACTCCTTGTTCAAAAATCCCCTTGATCATACTAATTCCCCCTTTCTGGCAGAGCTCAAGACCGAGTGCTGTCTTCCAACTCAAGCCTTTTTTCACTCATATTGCTGTCAAGCGAACGACCTGACTGCCTATACCTGTGCGAACAGCCGTGTGGGGGCTGGCAAAGGAAGCTCGTTTGCATATGTACAGTCACACATGCAGTTGCATCTAGAAATCAGGGCCTGTGCAGTCCCTCCCATCTCTGTAAGAAAAAAAATTCTGCACAAAGGCTCATTCAAAGCCAGTCAGAAGCAAGCAAGCTCTTTTGATCTCCTTTGCTATTTTTTACTTGGGGCACATCATTTCAACAGCAGACCTGACCATGCACGTACACTGCTTGCAGTATCCAACCATCGGTTCCTGTAGATGGATCACTTGCTGGGTGACACATCTGCCACTGGCTCTAATGGTTACTCTCCAGCAAATCTTTTGATCAATTAAATTCAACTTTAGAAAAATGTTATAGGGCTGCTTCACGTTTGGCCTCTTTGCATTGGTCTCTGATACCCATGTAATCAAATTCTCAAAGTGTCTCCAGAGCAGGTGTTGCATCAGCCTGGTCTGAACCACTGCCTGGAGTTCGGCGGTTAGTTCTCTATTTCTGTATCAGCCGTGATTTTCATCACGCAGTTTTTGCAAACTGCTTATTTCACAAAACATGTTTCACAACACACTGAAGAGGACTGCCTGAACCTCAAGCATAAACCCACACATCGTCGAAGTCCTCCCAGACCTGCCCAAACTCCTGAGATCACCTCATGGGTGCTGCAAGAACAGGGAGATGCAATCTCCTCCGCTCCGCTGCAGCAGGGGCCCCGACTGCTGCTTCAGCCGGGAGCTGAGAGGGAAATCACCCCCCGCCACCCATTCTTGCCTCCTCCCCGAACATGCCGCTGGAAGTGGCGACCTCTCTTTTTGCCTCTCCTATTGCGGCTTGCGGCTCCCCCACGACCCCATCTCCCGATGTCAGACGCCGCCGTATCCTGCCCCATCCCGCCGCCCGGGCTCGCCCCTCGCCTCACCCCGCGCCAGGAGGGATGCAGGTGAGGGCGGCTGCCCGCCCGCGTGCCCGCGCGGCGTTGCGCATGCGCAGCGCGCTCCCAGGCATGCTCACTGCCGGGGGCGGGGGGAGCGGGACGCGGTGTGGCGGCGCTGCCCGGCTGCCCTCGGCTCCCCGCGGCTCCCCTCGGCTCCCCGCGGCTCCCCGCGGCTCCCCGCGCCCGGCTGCCCTCGGCTCGCACCATGCGGCAGC
>VZRF01006820.1:1182665-1250089 GCA_013396875.1 Vireo altiloquus
TTTTCTTTTCTTTTCTTTTCTTCTCTTTTCTTTTCTTTTCTTTTCTTCTCTTCTCTTCTCTTCTCTTCTCTTCTCTTCTCTTCTCTTCTCGTGTTTTTTTTTGTTGTTGTTGTTTTGTTTTCCCTTGGTAATGTAGATGAAATAGGGATAAAACAATAAATTTTGTGTCTTTTGAAGGCAAAGCCAAAGGAAAATTCTGTTGCATGCACCAGAAGAGACAACTTTCACAGCCCAGAACAGACAGAAATCTTCTAAACTTACAGCAGTGTTTGTGCTACATCTAGAATTACCACAGTCAGCATTTCCCTTAGGATCATTGCTGTTGTGACTCCTCAGAGTTAGAACCATGCTCATAAATGGCCAGCATGATAATAAGCATTTTGGCATCTAACCAATTTTTTTTTGTCCTTCCTGTGGGCCAACACTTCCTTGGCCCTTATACAGAGAAAGAGAACTGCAAACTCTATTCTGAATGGGTGTCTGTTTCTATCTCAATGTTCTGAAAGAGGCAGGGAATGAGTCTTCCAGCTGTGGGAGCTTTGATGTTGTTGGAGAGGATTGATCATTGGTCTACATAAGTACGGCATCTCACAGTGACTAGCGTAGCTGTTCAAGAGGAAATAAACCATGGTGCAAAAGGTGATAAAGCCAAGCCTGTCCAAAGTCTGGGGCCAATTTACAGGTTTGAAGGAAGTTTGTATGGGACAAAGAGCATCTTTCAGGGTGATGAACCAAACAGAAAGAAAAAAAGCATGGGGAGCTCAGGGTACAAAATTTAATTACCAAAATTTAGTAAGTATTTTTGTTACTGAAAATGAGAAATTATTTGGCAACAGCATTAAGGACTGTAACTCAAATTGTATTTGGATTAAATTTATCTTTGAACGGAGCCAAGTTTCAGCATGTTGCTCCCTTATGAAATGAGTCTACATTTTATGCTTTTTTTCCCTTTGAATTTCCAGCTTTTAGCATAAAAATCTCAAGCTGTGTAATATACCAAGTTATTTGTAACTATAAAAAAAACTTCATTGTTATTATAGTGCTAGAGTATTAAGTAGTATTGTATGTTTAAAATATATGCATTAGGTGTCCATATTCATTTGTGCATTTTACTTTCTAGTCAGATACAGCACAGCGCTTTTGTCAGTGGATTTGGGTTGACTGCCCTGCTTACAAGTAGCAAATATACAGTATATATGTCATTATAGAAAATGTGACTGTTCAGGAGCATAATGTATTATCAAATTTGTTCAGATTAAGATAAATAACAAGACTTTAGAAAATGACCTCAAATTGTTTTTCCAGACACACATCATGACTTTAGACACCATTATCGTGGCCCTATCAGGTTTATGTTATATCCCACTGGGACTTTTCAAGTCAAATAAATTTCTAGTCTCTGGCTGTAGAAGATGTTAAGGAGGAGGCACCCAGCTTAAGTGGCTTTTGTGTTGTATCTTGATAAAATTACTTAAAGGAACCAGAGGTCTGAGACTGCTATGGGAAACCTGGGGCTGAACCAGCAGGGAAAACTTGTCTGGCTGAGAGTGGGGTGAGTAGGGAGTCAAGTGGAATACCCATTGTTTCCTTAACAAGGATGTGAGGTAAAATATCTGCAAAGCTCTGATATTTTTATGTTTTAAGAAGACAACAACCATGCTTCTGTGTTACTGGCTGATTAACGGATTTTAACTATCTTCAAGTTTTTTATCTGTCTGTTTTAGTGAAAGTGAAGGTATTTGGGAATTGGAAGTCTAACAATTTTCTGGCGGGTTGCGCTGAGATAAAATGTCAACTGTCTGAAACTATTCAGAGAGTCAAGACACGTCTAAAGAAATCTTAGGTTTTCCACTATCAAGTGGAGGCCAACTGGAACAGTCGAAAGTGCCAACATCCAGCACATCAGATTTACTGTTTATTATAGGCTTTCCTTTCTGCATATGTAATGCAACTTTGTAGTGCGAGACAGGCTCAGAAGCATGTGTTGTCTAGCAGTCTTGTGATTTACTCGTCTGTTTTCATGAGTGCTTCCCATATACTGGGATGATGTGGATATTTCACATGGAATTCTACTGTACCATTCTCCATCAATCTTCTGTAGATTAGATTTTTTTTTCTCCTTTTAATTTATGACAGAAATAGTTTTATCTTGTATGTTTATGCAGATAACTAAGAAGATCGAGTGAACACGTATTTTGAACTATTAAGCAGAACAGTTGGATTCTGCCGAACTGGGAGTTTCATAGGGATTTGTCCAATTTTCCTTTCAGTAGGATGACAAATGGTGGCAATGATAGAAATACTAAAACTAGTACAAGTAGTGGAGATGTTCAGATTTAGAAAGTATGCTTTCTACATCAGCCTGCAGCTTCTTTTTGCACTTTAATAGATGTAGTGTTATACTTGGTAGAGGTTCTAGAGGTATAGCTCCAGGGATTGGAAATGCTACGAAAACTGAGAATTTGTGGAAGGAGAATGCTGTTGTACAGGAGCAGCTAAATTAAAGAAGGGGCTTACAGTGGATGAATATGGAAACAAGATCAAGACAGTTAAAAACAATCTAAGGGAAAGCAGCAGCACTGAGGAGTTGTGAGGAAGGAAAAGTTAACCCATAGGTAAAGAACAGAGAAGAAATAGTTATATTCATCAGGAGCTGAAAACCAACAAAGAGTGGTGACCAATCACTACATCGTACAGACAGAAGAACCGGAGGGGGGAATGAACAGTTCAGGTCAGTCATAGTGCAGCATCTGTTACTAAAGGGAGTTAGAGTGGTTATTACGTGAGATGATCATGAAGAAAGGACTGGTTGTGTTGTAGGAGCAAAAGTACATACAAACTTGCTGCTCAGAGAATTTCTGATGTGGGTTTGAAAGCAACCACTGATTATCATTCATTTTGGAACAAATAAAATTTCCCTTGACATGAAGATAGCTACACTTAGCTGAGAAATAGGTGAAGACTCAGCCTTTTTTTGGATAGAAGAAATAGCATGGAATCACAATCTAACATCAAGTCTGTTCTCAATGCTGAGGCAGAATAAGCTGTAATTCTTTGCAAATACACTTGAGGGGAGACAATTTTAGGAGAAGGAATAAAATTATTATAGTTAATGGATAATAGCAGCACTGGGTGAATATTTCAAGTGAGTCATAAATAACTCTACATCCTGAAGTAGAGTTCAAACAGGGTAATGTGAGCATAGTATCAGAACATACTTTAGGATAAAGTTTGCTAAGCTTATGGAAGAGAAACCTCTGGGAATTCTTATTTTTTGAGCCTTGTCCTAAACCATATTTACTGAATTTTTGTGTATTTTGGGATATCTGAAGTTTTAAACTCACCAAAATCAGTTCTTCATACTTCTGATAATTTCCCTGGTGGCCACAGAGAAGCATTTTCTTTTTTTGTATAAGTACAGAATTTGATATAGGAATCCCAGTCTTCTCTCCCTTTAGGGTTGGAGAGTGGCAATATTTAAAGGTGTTAAGTAGCAGAAGTGCTATTTCTGACTACTTAATTCTCCAAGTGTCTGGTTGGTGCCTATTGCTTGTGTTTCGAGCCTGGAGGGTCAAGAAGGAATATAGTAACACTTCATCAGATTGAGAGGAAGTTTAGGTTCCCCTGTAGGTTCAAGGGTGGCCCATTTATGAGGGTTACCTGAGGCATCCATGGCAGTCTGGGAGCCAAAGTCTGGTAATGGTTAGTGAAGTTTTTCGCATGGGGCACTGTGGATGGTTGTAACCTACTTAAGATACTGGGGCTGTTCGGACTTCTCAGACAACCAAATTTAGTGTAGTTATTTTCTTGGAACATATCTGAACTTCTGAATGCCCAGCTGATGAAATAAGTTTCGTGTGAGTGTAAAGTATAATGTTGTGTAATTATACTTTTAATTTCTCATTACTACAGGTTAAACAATAAATTTTGTTGTCCCTCTTGAAAATCTGCTATAGTGGACCTTGTATGGCTGCAGGAACTAGTGTTACTGATGTGATATTTAGCATTAATGGAAGCAAGTCTGCTGGGATTTAGAAGCAAATGGTGATTCTGCTGTTAAAAAGTATTGAGATCCAAGGACAATTGAGATTTTTTGGTTCCTTTAACTATTTTTTTATCAGAAATATTCAGGGAAGAATTTGGGCTCGTAGGTAGTTGTAATTTTTTCTGCTTCATTCAGTAAAAATAATGAAATAAGAGGGAAAGTTGGACTACTGAAGTGGGTAGAAAATGCAATACAAAGAATTCAAGGAGAATCACAGTTGGTTTGACTCCCTCAGAAACAAAGGAGCCAGAACGAAGGAAGCAAAGAGGACAAACCAAATGTGTCGGTGGTTTCATTCCTTTGTATTATCTGTGATCAGTTTTGGAATACTGGTTTTCTGTGAAGGAGACATGAAAATAAATCCAGCAAAGAGATGACTGTGATAAGTAGGTGACAATGAGAAGTGCTGATGCTTCCTTATTTTTATTTTGCCACTGACACAACTCTCTAAATTGCTAGTTAAGACCAGCCCTCAGGATTTTATCAATGAAGCCGACACCCACAAAGCTTAATGAGAACTGCAAGTTTAACAAGTTTTGAAATTCAACTCTCTTTAAGACTATACTCTGCAGTTTCTCTTTTTTTTTCTCCTGCTTTCAGATGTCTTCCCAATCAAAGCCTGACAAGAGCTGAAAACACGTGACCTCAGTGGTCATCTAGGAGATTTTGTTCGTTTCAACCATTTGAAAGAGTAGTCTTAGATTTGGCATATTACTTTGTAATAGAGGATCTGTGTTCTGTCTTTTTACTATTGATTTTCTGTTCATGTATGGTATAAATTGCTTCACTGCCTACTTATTCCAGAGAATGCATTTCTCAATGATGCAAAGCAATACTATAGCACAGATAAGGTATTGTCCTTGATTTCCCTAATTGAAATTTTGTGAGGAAATTAGGTCAACAGAATGTAATTACCTACACTGAAACCTTCTAAGGGCACTGGATAGAGCTGTGCAAATGACTGATTATTTTGATTTGCTTACAGAAGCAGAAAAAATTAGTGGGAAAATTCAGTTTGAATAGACCAAAATGATTTCTTGTTCACCTTGAATTGAAACGTTGTTGGTGCTAAGCTACTCTTCATAGCTCATTATGAGAATTAAAATAACACTGATTTTATATTTTTTAAACTGAAAATCAGCTCTCAAATTTAACATTGCCATTAACTCCAGCAGCATCTGAAGAGGAAATTCCAGGCTGATCAGAGTGAGCTCTCTGGGTTCACTTCACTGAGAACACAAAGTCCCTTTTCTACCACACTGAGTTTCTCAGAATGTTCTTCTGGAGGTGACTAATGCAGCTTCAGTTACTTTTTATCTGTGAGGGAGCTGATCCTTGCCTATTATTCTGGTCAGATAGACTTCCTTCCAGGCTGGGAGCTGAACTGTGCTTTTGTAGCTATTCTGTTCAGCATAAAGGCACTGAAGATTCACTATGTTTCATCCACAAGAAAAAAACAAAAACCAAAAAAAACTCACCAAAACAAACAACAAAAAAACAACAGAAAACCAAACAAACTAACAAAAAACCCCCAAAAACTAAATAAAAATTTAGTCTTGATTCATCTTGTGAAGGCATCATCAGGAAGTATTTTGTCTTTCAAGAGAGAACTTATTTTTTATTAATACATAATTAGTTAAACCCCAGTAATTACAGAATCGCAGAATGGGTATGTTTGGAAAAGATCAGTGGGATCATATGGTCCAACCTCTGCGCTCAAGCAGGGTCATCAGAGAGCACTTTGCACAGGATTTAATCCAGACCGTTCTTGAGTATCTGCAGTGAGGGAGATTTCACAACCTCTCTGGGCAATTTATTCCAGTGCTCAGTCACTCACACAGTAAAGAATTCTTCCTTGTATTCAGGTGCATCAGTCTTTGCCTGTTGCTTCTTGTCCTATTGCTGGGTACCCCAAGAAGAGCCTGGAAACATCCTCTGACACTCTCCCTTCAGATACTGATAGATGTTCTTCTTGAACAAGCCCAACTCTATTGCACATAGGTAAAACCTTATAAAATGAAGGCCTTGTTACCTGTGTAAAATCATGGCTTAGACCTGTTACTCTGGCTGGAGAAGGACCATGAGAAAAGCCCAGGAGAAGAAAACAATTAGTTTTTACCCATGTAAATGTAGTATCAACAGAAGCAAGAAATTTAAACAACAGAAGGAGAAAAGCAGCAACATATCTGCACCTGTTATTTTTCTGAATGCTTGAGTGCTTATGCTATAGGTGACCCATGGTAGTATGTTGTAGTTAATAATAGGCAACGAATCTATTGGAGTAATTTAGCATCCAATGACTATGTAGCACGAATGATAACACGCAAAAGTGTATAAAGAGAAGCTGCTTTGTTTAATAAACGCCATTTTGGCTCTTGAAAGAGGCACTGTCTGCGTGTGTTGTGGCTGCCCCAACGGCAACATCTCTCTTAACTCCTCGTTAGAGATGCTTGAGTCCCCTGTCTCCAGTTCCCTAATCTAAGAGAGTTCTTTGTGCCTAACACCAAGGTATGCAAGATATGGCTAAACCCACACACCTCTATCTCCTCTGCAGAGAGCCAGGTGGTCCGTTGGCTGGCCCAGGCAATGCTTGAGCGAAGGTTGGGTCATAACAAGAGTTGGCACAAGGGTCTCCTGATATAAGCAGCTGAACAAGGAATGCAGAATTAGGATTATGGACTTGTCTGAGTTTTTTCACATGTTTAAATCTGATTTTTTGGTCAAGTTTGTGACCTTTTCTCCTCAAGTGCCCATTTATAAAAGATGATCACTGCTATTCTCATCTTTGATATTACTGGGTGATAAAATACTTCAGAAAGTTGACTGCATATGCTTTCCAGTGCTCTGCGTTTGCACATCATTTTTGAAATGTAGCCATGGCTGGAAATATAAATAACATTTTTAAAAGCCCTGTGAAAATGAGCTTAAGAATATGGTACACTTCACAAACTTAGTAGACTCTGTAGTGCTGTTAATCTATTGCTATAGAAAGTGCATTGTAAGATTTTAAGTGAGGTCTTGTATTCCAAAAGTATTTTCCCAAATTTCTCAGAACCCAAAGATGTCCTTTATTTTCCAGTGCCATCTACAGAATAGCCAAGAGAGACATTCTAAACTTACTGTTCTTTTTCTACAGGCTGCTTTTCTGGAGACAGTGACCACTTTTTGGCAATTCATCAGCGAAAGAGTGGAAAACCTATGTTTGTTTATCACCATGTGGAGAGTGTGGAGAAAAGTCTGGATACAGACAGCTATAAGGATTCCAAACAAAATTTCCATTCTTCTTCCCACACCAAGATAAGCAAGTTGCACCCTGCAATAATTGTTAAATCAGCTGTCCCCAGGTCTGTTTACGACCCATCCCTCAATCTCTTAGCAATGACTGGTCAAGATTTGGAAGTGGAGAATCTTCCCATTCCTACAACGAATGTGATTATTGTGGTAAGTGACCTTTTCTGGGTTCTGGAGGGTTTTTTTGTGAATAAATATGCCTGTAGATAAATATAGACAGATTGTAATTTTGGGTAGCCTGACTGATCATCTAAATCTAAATAATGACCGCTTGTCTTGAGTTTTTTCACTTAGGTGAAATTTGCATTCATATAATCACACTGTGATTAACAAAGTCTGGTGAACCAGTGCAAGAGTATAGCCACTTTGTAGGTAAAGACCTTATCTTTGCCTCAAATGCTGTTGATCCTCTTGTCTTGACTGATGTTTGCACAGTTTTTACTGGATGGGCTTTAAACTTACTCTTCATAGGTCACAAGAAAATGTACTTCAGGGAACTATTCTACAGTGGCAGTGAGATTTTAAATGGGTGACATAAAGGTTTCATTCACTTCTGTTCCTCTGGTAAATCCACCATCATGTTTACATAGCTGTTTGAAAAAAATTCCTGTTTCTTGCAAAGAATAAGAACTTTCTTTTTGTTGGTGTAAGCCATGTGCACTTCTTCTGGGGCATATGGATTGGGGACCCTCGACTGTGAGTTAACTCTGTGTGTGACCTTTCCGTTTCTCAAGAAGGGGATGACAGTGCTCCCTCCTGCAGCGAAGGGCAGGTCAGTTTAACTGTGTAGTGATGCTGCCCTGCTGCATCCTCACCCTTTGTGCCAGTGTGGCAGCCTGCTGTCAGGAGAGCTGTCCTTGGTGGGGTGCACAGTACAGTCTGTATGTGTTCTGCATGGACACTTCTTTCCTCGCCCCCGTGTGTAGGCAGCTTTCCTTGATTCCTGAAGGGAAGAAGAGCCACTTATAATGGCTCATGCACTCATTAGAGTGAACTAATAAAGATTAAAGTGAAACCTGTAAATTGCTTGTTTCAGAGGAAGATGAGAGATTAGAAGAGAATAGCCTTTACAAACAAGGAAAAAAGAGCATAGAACAGAAGAACATGTTAGCACACCAAGTGTTTCAGAATCCCATATGAGTTCTCTGTATGATACTCTAGAGATTTTCCCTCATGAATGCACTGAATGCAATAGAATAGTGACAATGAAAAAATAATCAGGGTAAAAAAAAAAAGAAGGTGGTAATTTTATTTGTCCAAGATTAAAGATTTAACAGTTAAAAGATACCATCAGAGAACGAGGCTCAGAAAGCTGTGCTCTGGGCTTGTTGCATCCCATATGAACAAGACTTCCTCATCTGAGTTTCAATGGCTAGCATTGTTAGTGGACTAGATTCAGCTGTGCAAAGTGTCCGTATCAGAGCAAAATAAGTTACCAACTGCAAACAGAGTCCCCATACTGAATGGTAATGATCAAGGGGAGGAGATGCCAAGCAAACTGGGTATAACTGTGCCTCAAAACTAGCCTAAGCCAGCAGGGCCAACTCCGTAGTGAAGGTACCTGCTCTCTTCTTTCCACGGCAAGCATTATTTCGCTTCCGTTCAAGATGAAACCTTTATATTAGTGCAAGGAACTCAGAATATGCGTAGCCCTTCTTTTTTTTTTCATTAAATGACACTGTTACCTATGACCTTTTATTTTCAGGTAGGGTTTTGCTCAGTTTTGGAGACCTGTGGTCCTCGACTGGAAATGGAAGAATCTTGCAAAATATTCTGGGGCTACCCTGATTTCAGCTGGCTGGCTCTGTGCCTGCATTAAAAGCTAAATGAGGCAGATTTTCAACTGGCACATAAAGTCACATAAAAAAAGGGTCCATTAAATCTATATTAAATTCTCATTAAGTGACTTCTGTCTGAGGCCTTGCTACAGCATTTCTAGGATGGAGCTGCTACTCTGAAGCCTTCTGTTCTGGCTGAGAACTGTATGTGCTTTAAGGGGAGATATAACAGCATGAGCTAATCATGACATGAAGGCTGTTTATTGCTTAGGTTCTTCAGCTGTCTTTGGATGTGCTGAAGGACAGTGGTTTTGGTTTGTTTTTAATGTCATCCTTTCAGAAAAAGCCTTTGGGGAAGCCAAAGTGCAGGAGTCAGACAGTGCATTGGACTAATCCCACCATCAGAAATTTTGAAGGTGTCTTCTTTAAAAGGGCAGCAGTCCCACAACAGGGTGGTTGCCATCATTCAAGCACAGCCCTGCTCTTTCCAGGTTTCTGGATTTCAACATTCTGTTTCTCCCTCTTGAATGTCACCTGAAGTAGATTGTAGTGTTAATGTAATTACCAAGAGAATCTGGTTTGTTTTGAATTGCATGTGTGTCGCTCCCTCTTTGTTTTGAATTAGCACTTACTGCCTGTTGCTGCTTTCTGGTTTTTAATACATAGGGCAAGTGTCAACATTTGTTGTTGATGCAGGGTTCCTGGCTAACCCTTTTTGTTCCAGCCTTTAGCAATGTTGTAGGTTGCTCAACTTGAAAAGGCAGTTGCTACTGTTAGTGCTTCCTGTAATTCAGTTATATGACTGGTGCACATTGTGATTTAGTATGAAAGCTAGCAACCTACTTTTTTTTTTTTTTTAATAAATCAATGCTCTGTTGGCTCTGCAGAGGAGAGGAAACCGAATTCAATCTAATTTCAGTGATTCAAGGTCCATTTTCTTCATGATCAAGGTGGAAAGGTAGCATGAGTGGATGCATAATGCAGAGCTATTACAAGGTTACATTTTGTGCTAAGGACTAAACCATCTGACAAGAAAAATGTTGCCAATGCACAGCAGAGTGCTATGAAGCCAAGAATTCTGCAGGTATTGTGTCAAAAAGTGATGTTTTGTGACTCTAACAATAAAGAACATATGTTGAGAAGTAAATTTACTGGGGATATTGTAATGCTTGTTTGCCTAAACAAGGAAGAGGAGGTATTTATTTTCTGGGAGGGAGTTTTATATAATTAAAGGCAATCACATTACCTGATACTAAGTTCTTGTTGTTTGTTTTCATGCATGTGTGTTTGTGGGCGCGTGTGTGTTCAGTTCCTGTTGTTTATTGAAGGAAGTGAGGACAATTCAGAGCTCTTAGAAGCATTTTGACTGTTCTATAAATGCCTTAGTGCTTACCCATATGTTCTGTTTAGCTGTGTCTCTATATGGAGTGAGACCAACTCATCTGAAAATTGCTTGGACAACATAGAGCTACATAATTTTTTTTAATACTTGAGAGTTTTCAATTTGTAAGCTTTTATTATGCGTCTCAGAAACCATATACTCTTTGAAGGTATTAGAGAATCAGTAGTGTAGTGAACAAGTTCTCAAAATGTTTATTTGAGTTTATTCCAAGTCTTTCCAATTCTGAATGTGGGAACCACCAAGGTCTAGACAGAACATGGAAAGTGGGAATAGAATGTGGATGATCACTTATGATAAAAAATATTGTGTAACATATTTATTAAACAACCAAAACGCGTACAAATATATATATATATAGTGAGGGCTGAACTTGAGAGAAAAGCAGAAGGACTTGGAGTAAAGGTTACAGCTTGGACTAGGTCTAAATTATCACCTCATGGATATGCTAAAGCATTGTCCCTAGTAACCTGATAGAGTCTGGTCTGTCCAAAGCCTCTCAGGCACACAAGTGTGTTGTATCAAGATTGAACCAAGCTGCTCAGATGTTTTTTTCACTTGCATCCTGTGAAGTGTTTCAGAAATGTAAAGGTAATAAACTTGCTCAATATATCACAATTTTCCCTTTCACACCTCACTCTTACTGTACACCTTCTTGTATAAACATGAAAATCTGTCTCTTTTTCTGTTGCTTAGAAAGGACACAGCACTGTACCATAGCCTAAAATTCAGCTCATCTCTTAATTTTTGTTTGATTTACATGAGTGTTACTGAATTGAATTGATTTAATTAGCTTCTTTCAGCTAATGTCAATAGAACATGAGATTGACAGACAGCCACATAGAGCTTCTCTTTGCCTTTTCTGTGGCATTTTGTGTAGGGCTGTGTAAGGCTGAATGCCTCAGAGCTATAGCTTTTCCATACCATCACAACTACTTTGTCTCTGATATTTGAACTATTTACTTTGAAGCACGCTGAAGAGCACAAGGAAGAACTTCAGGTACTAGTACTTTGAGAGAAGATTCAGTGGAAGAGTAAAGCACAACAACATATGTATCTATAAGTAGATATTCATGTGGGAACTAGATATTCAAGCTTCAATATAGGCAGTGGAAATCTACCATGCTGATAGTCTATTAAACACTTCCTGGATTACTAGGGAGTTAATATAGGTCAGAGACCATATCCAATAGGCAGACTAGATGTGATCATGCTGACTTGGAGATTAGTACTGACATGGACCATTTCCACATCAGTTTTCTCACAGCCAGAGAACAGTACCAGATGCATTTAATCTACTAGTATAATGCAGCCTTGATGTCTGCTTCAGGGTGAGTTCTCTAATTCAAAATGGCTGTAGTGACAAGATTTATATTGATGATAATAGGTGCTTAGGCACCAACTGCACACTGACCACCTATCATACGCATACGCAGACATGTACATTTAGTGATATCTTAATCTGGAGCTCATCCCAGTTTAAACAACACATTTTATGTTGAAATAATGTGGAAATCCTTTCCAAATCTAGGCACAGTTCAAGTAAGTGGGCTGCATCTGGGTGGGTTTGGGTGGCTGAAAACCATGTGGCTGTGAAACCACAGCAGAACTGCTTTTACACTTATGTCAGATAGATCCCACAAGTACTGCTATAATCTCTTACATAACTTTCCTCATACTACATACTCAGAAAAGATGCATCTTTTGCTTACTTGCTAGATGGCCTTAGATGTATATTTCTCCCTTAATCCCCCATATCCTGATGTGTCAGGTTTAATTACCAGTCTCAAAGCCCAGAATTTATCTATCTATATTATTTGTTACAAAATTTTATTTCATCGTTCCCACACACCTTTTGTGCTGGAAATGTCTATTTTTGTAATTCTTTGTACTCTTTGTGAAGCCATGGCATCCATGTGGAATGTTGTCCCTAAGTTCCTCTAGGAACACACAGGACATCCACTTGCTTCTTCCTTGAAAAGACCAGCAGAGCAATGAGAACCAGACTACAATATGCCCTTTCTTCTGAGCATTGCCGTTCTCTTGTCTGACTGGTTTTGTTGGAGAGTTATAAGAAGAACTCTCTGAAAAGATTCTGATAAAAAGGTGGGGGCATCCAATGCTTACAATTATTTTCAGCCCAAAAAATATTTTCCCTATAGCTGCCTCTTTTATGGAAATATTTAATATAGATTTCCTTTCTTGAAAATAGAGCAATGTTTGTCGAGTTTATTTTTTACTTTTCTGTAAATGGAAAATGCATGTTTCTTCTCACTGGAAATTTGGTAATAGAAGATGCCTTCTTTTTCAAGGCTAAGTTACAGAGCCTTACTAAGAGAGAGGAGTAGGATAGAGAGAGCCCTCTGAGTCACAGCACCAAGATGTGTGTGATCTTTCAGTGTGCCAAAACGTAAATGACCTTCTGAGAATCCCAAGACAAGAAGATGCTCTGATAATGCGTTTTCATTTATAACTTGTTCCAGTTTTACCCAGCTGTCCACTTGAGTGACTGTTTTTCCAGAATCTCTTATTATTCTTTTTCCTGATGCTGAATATCATGCCTTGACATAAGATGAAGTCTTTTCCTTTCTTCAAGTTCTCTTTGTTAGGAACTCTTCTATCTCTCAAATACTATCAGCCTCTGCTGGCTCAGCATCCACCCAGTTAAGTGGCCCAGTAAAGCCATGCTGAACAATCAGTAAAGGCATCTTGAAATATTACAGTCTCAGTCTGATAAATATGCATAGAAGTCTGTGAGAAATCTTGATAGCTGAGCATGATCCGTTAGATAGAAATTTAGGACTACTTTTAGGACACCACTAGACTAGAAGTAATTTTCTTTGGGACCCAGAAAAGGGAAGAGGATTTGTTAAGACTGGGGTTGTTCTTACAAAAGAAGAGGCACAGTTTCTGAAGCAAGTGATTTGATGCTCATGCACTGTTTGCCTTGCATCATGTGTTGTGTGATATGTTATCCTACGGTTATTTTGAAAGTTATTCAAAATGGGTTTATCATCTCATTACATTCGGTACAGTAATGTCCTAATTTTCGCTGGGATAAATGTAGACGTATGTATATGCAGATGCATCTATTTCTAGATGTAATTATGCTATATTGCTATAATAGAAGTGACTAAGGAGCTGCTTTTTGAATACTGCACCTGACCCTAGGGTCTCAGCCTCAAGCCTGTCAAATTCTGACTCCAAAAAGTTATTTACCTTCTGGTTTGTGGAAAGATCACATGCAGTTTGATGCTGCAACTCAGAGAGCTCTTTGCATCCTACTCCTCCTGGCTGGTAAGAGTACCCTAAGCTCACTCCCTCTGTAGGCCTTGTGAAATACTTTTGGAAGTATATTAAGCTAAAACAATGGGTTGAAAATAAGGCAAAAAATATGAGTGAGGAGAACAAGTAGTCCATAAATGACAGGTCAAACAGTGCTGGGGAAACAGCCAAGCTAACTATGAAATATAACAAAAAGTCAGATGTCATCTTTTGTCACTGAACATCTGCTGTCACTGGCCTAAGAGAGAGATTGGCACTAGGCCAGCCAGGCCAAGGAGGCATAAATAGAAAATCATGTCTCTGCAGTGACTTCTCAGAGGAGCTTTCTGAGGAGTAAGATCTTAGAATCTAGTGAGGGATCAACTGTATCCGTCTCCATTTCCAGGTCATGTTATATGTCAGATGCTTGGAATAGCGGAGGACAAGTGCCGTGGTGTTAGTGAAATTTTAAGATGTTATTATAATTACAGTGCTCAATTGTTAACAAGAGAGGGCTATAGCAGTCAATACATTTACTGTGATTGTCCTAATCACTGTTATGTCTTTTTACACTTTACACTGTGACCCCAAATATCAGGTCTTCACAGTATTTGGCTTCTAGACTCAAGTCCACCTTCTAGTAAGAGATTGATGCTCACCATTACTCCTTAAGTTATTATACTCGACATAACATATCTGCAGCAAGCCCTGCAAATAGACCTAGTAGCCTGCAGCTTTGTCATTCTGGATTTTGTTTGCACAAAGAAATCTAGAGAGTCTGCATTAGTTGGCCTCATTTGCTTTCTGCTTCCTTCTGTGCACTTCAGCAGGGATAATTGCATGCTGAACCATTATCACAGTACTGTGTTTGCTGTCAGTCTTTGTGGAAAACAGGAACAATTGCATTAGGTTGTAACATGCACTAAAACCTCCTTAAGGCACTTTTTTGTCATCTGATTTTCAAAATGTTAAAAGAACATTAGTGGGATTTTCAGCAACCCAGTGCTTTGATTGATTATCTTACTGCTGGCAACTTTGGGGGTACTTTTGTAACATTCAGTGGGATGTTACACTTGCACAAAAGCTGGTCATATCTTTCATAGATTGCCCAGATCCTCGTCTGGGGATTACAGCAGTAATTTTCCTGCATTTTTAGTGAAGGGAAGATGATTATTGAAGTCATTTAATTTTCCTCATAAACTGCACCATTTAAATGAAAAAGGGATTTAGGAACAGGCTGAAATAATATGTTATTCAGCTAAAGCCTAAAGTTTCATTGACAGTTAGCATTGTGCAGTTCATCTGTATAGGAGGTGTCAGCTGTTCCATATTTCTTTCAACTGTGTATTCCTGTTACTAGCCAATCCCAGCTATAAATTAAATACTTGTGTGTAGCAGAACAGAATCTGCTTATGTTTTTCCATTCTTCAAATATGTGAGTTTTGTCCTCCAGGAAAAATCTTTATTAATTGATAATTTTACGGTTATTTTAAAATATTTCCATTAAATTAAATTCAGATACAGTTGCATCCAAATCAAAGATCTTCACTTTGTAAGTCTGTGTACTCAAGTGGGGGAGATGTGGCTCAAAGCCTTGCTCTAAAGGAGATAAAGAAGAAAACTGATTTTGAGGTTTTTCTCGTTTCACATGATCTAGTTGCTGAGCTAAACAGTAGAGAACACCACTTTTCTCATAATCACAGATAAAATTATTTGTTTGACCCAAAGCACATTGTTTCAGCTGACTGAAAATTCAGAGAAGTGTTGTTCTTGGGCTGATCCAGTACAAATTTCTTGTATGTGTTTTGATTTGGTCTCCAAAAGAGGGAACCCCCCCCCACTCAAACAAACAACAAAGCCCCCCAACACCCTCTGCCTCATTTCTTACATGGCCCCATTTATCCGTCTGATTGAAAAAGGCTTCTATACTATTTCTGTGCCATGCTGTACTGAAATCCAGAAGAAAAGACACAGAGTTAGACAACAGTGGAAGCTCTTTGGCTTTTTTATGACAGTGTCCAAACTGCACTTTGGGTATTTTGGTGTTTGGTTTCAGAGGACTCCTCGCTGGTTGGAACTGCACCGACTCCATTACCCAGAACAGTGCAGAAAGGCTTGTATTTCAGTAGTTCAGGAGGTTGCTCTACCTTTGTCAATGTTCTCTTTTTCTCTTAGAAGTGAGTGGAAACCTATTACTGCCTCAATTTGACATTAGGAAAGGGAAAGTTTCCTGGCATGCAGGGTTGCAGGTGCCATCTCTAGAATCACGCAATCACTAGACCCACCAATAGAAAATCAGTGACTACTTCCTGCAATAAATCTATGCATTGTGTTGATAATGTTCAGGAATAAAGAATGAAGAAGCACTTCTTCTTAAAAATTCTTTTAGCACCCTCAGAGAGCTATGTTTGTGAAAACCCAGTACAGAAACCCCTACAGTAACATTTAAAAGGCAGATAAAGGGCGCTCAGATAAAAGACAGCACGACAGCGTGTGTTTCCTTATCAGTCAATGTTTTGTTGGATTTGGCAGTTCAGCCTCTGGAATAATCCTTTGGTTCTTCACTTCTGACTTTGTTGTTAGGAAAAGTGACAGCTTCTATAAAGTTCCTTAATAAATGGTTCATAATGTGTTACCCCTTAAATATTAAGCCTTATAAAAACTGCTTTTGAAAAATAAAAAAAAAAACATTATTTTTCTATCATCACAACGTTACTATGTAATTTTTTAAAACATAGTTTTAAATTTTTGAATCAACCAAACAATATTTGGGAGCAGAAGATGATCATCTGAACTCAGTTTTTAAAATGCTTCCTAGGACTAGCATTACCGCATTCTGTCATCTCTTTTGCAAAAAATAAATATTAGATTCTGAAATTAAATGCACAGGCTCAGATGATACTGGGGTTTAAATGTGATAGCATAGCTCTCAGGTGACTAATGTTTTTTCAGTCACCTCTGTGTCAAAATGCTTCATGGAAAGGGGAATAGCCCAGGGAAGTAAGCAAAGAGGCACAAATTCTTTGTCTTTTTTCTTGTTGCTGAAAGCATTTAAGTGATATTTCACTGTCCTTCCTTTGAAGGTCAGCCATGACTGACAGTTTGTAATGGAGCTAATTCTTACTTGTCTCTGCACCACAATAAACTGGTAGAAAATTCTTTTAGTGGGTACAGTGCTTTAAATTGAGTATAGGGTAGATGCATTATGAAAAGTGTCGGAGGTATATATCAAGACTGCTAAAATAGTAGTGTTTAATAGTGTAGAAAGGTGGTTGATTGCATATGTTATGTTGATGTTTATTTAAACATGAATCGTAACAGATTTACATTTCAACCTTTATTAGCTTATGAAGAATAGTAATGGAAAGCCTGCTTTGTACAAATTTGGCTGAGATCACATGTTCTCCTTGGGAATAGTCATTGTGTAATAAACTGTAGCATAGAAATCAATGACTGCAAATCAAAATTTTTACATTTACAATATGCTAAACCAAATTTATACAATGTCACTGATTAACTTGAATTTCTTTTTTTCCCCAGCTTTCTGTTGGTACTTTCCTAATCGGAGGTTATCTTTTTGCTGGTACTAATTGTACCAGTATTCTTGTTTTCTTTTTGAAAACACACTCAGGGAATGAAGGATCACTTCTTTTATGGTTGTATGGTGTTCTGGCAACACTTACAGTTTAGCCAAATTGTTGCTGATATGCTTTCTTCATGCAACACATGGTATACTGTCTAATTAAGAACACAGGAGGCTGGAGGCTAATCTTTATGATTGGATATGATATTTCAATTTCATATTATAACAGTTTATTTTCAGGTACTGTAATGCATAGTTTTATAGTGGTTCAGTCTTCTGAGCTTACAGGTCTTTAAAACACAAATGTTTTGGGTGACGGGAAGAATGACCTTAAATACTGCACTCTTAGAGCCTTTGTATTCTTTAGGCAAAGTAAAGCTAGAACAGTGTGGAAATTATATTCCTTGTTTTAAGCTGATGATGAAAAATAAGCACGAAGCAGATATTTTCCCCAAAGCCTTTCTCACAGGCTTTCTCTGAAATGGTGTTACAGGATGCCGTGCCTCTGCCTAATTAGTCACAATAAAAGTGTATACAGGCAATAGAAATTAACTTGAAAGTTAAAAGTACTCCCTTTTGTCCACCATTTTCTGTTAAAATCGTAGCTGCATTTGTTAAAGACCTCTCCCCTTTGTCCACTAGCTACTCTGACATACGCTTAATTTTGAGGTTATCTAGAGTGACCCTGGTGGAATCCCCGTTAAAGGAGGGCTGTGGTGGGAGAAGGGAAGTTGGCTAATAGCTGTAGGAACACCCCTCTGCATGCTGTGTACGTTTGTGGTTGGAGCAAATGAATACTGACTGGAGTACTCAGTATTCAGTGCAAAGAGGGAAAGATAAACTGCATATGTAAAAGATCACACAAATAATGAAATAGCAAGAAACTTCTTGAATGCCGATCAAGGTATTAATTAAAAAAAACCCAAACCAAAACAACAGCAACTGACTCCTCTAGAAATAGGTAATAAGGCAATAATTAAATAGATACATATATGATTTGAAATCCATAGACTAAATAAATATTTCATTGTAGCTTTAATTTTTAAATATACTTCATAAGAATCTGTCTGAAAATGGATATAAACTTTATCGAAGTAACTGTAATTTGAGGCTTTTGGTATGGAATGGATTAGAAAACCATATGGATGCATTAAGTAGAATAATTAATGTACCATACACAAAAGTAGGACATCCATAAATCATTTATGACGTCCTTTTCATCAGTTCTTGGCTCTTTGAGTCTTAATTGAAAGCCAGGGTAGCTGGATATTAGAAAAACTAGATTTGCTGGTCAGATAACAGACAACTTTCATTAAAGCATTAATTAATTTTAGAAGGCTGAGGGCCTGATCCATTAAAAATACTTACAGAATAGTGCTATTTTAGTCCTGTTTGGGTTTTTTTTTTTTTTTCCGTTTTAATTACTCTCTTGCTCTGGTCAATGAAAGTTATTTGTGTTCTACTTTGACTTGCTCATCAAGCGTGATGGAATACTACTGTGTTTATAGAATTAAGTATTGAATTGCCCAAACAATTCCAAATGCTTCAAATGGCTGTATGGTACACTTACCAAAGTAAGGTGGTCTATTCCTTACAGTAGTTGTCAGTGAGCCTGTTGCCTCCTTCAAAAGCAGAAATTCCGAGGACCCTTTTTAGGCAGTTCATTCTATGCCCAGTCCTTCATGTCAGTAGGAACAAGGGAACACTGAAGAAAGTACCTTTTTGTGGATTTTTTTCACTTTTCTTGTATTTAAACATAGTAATTTAAACTCTCATTTCATCATCTTTAATAGTGATCTAATTCATTACAAAGATGGCCAAAATAAATGTTTTGTATCACTCCTATTAAATGAGGCCATTTTATTAATGCTGAAATTAATGTGAAACTTGAGCTATAAGTTTACTCTGCCGAAGAGGTACACCTATGGCAAAATTATCAGAGTTTTTTAAAATACTTTTGGAAAAATTTTAACCAAAAAAATGGATTTACACCATTTGTTCTAAAAATATACAAGATTCAGTCTGACAGTAATATTCTTCAGTTTGAATAGCATATCTGTTGTGATAAATATGCTAAAAAAATGTAGAGATAGGCAGTTTATTTTCAAGTGTCATATTTATTTCTGTTCAGGTGTTAGGAGTAGAATGTTTTTATATTCAATTTTTCATCATTCAAAGTAAGGAACTAAAGAATGTTGTAGATAATGAAAAAAACTCTTATAATGTAATATAAAACTGTGATATAACATATTTAGACCATCACAGAATCACAGAATTAACTAGGTTGGAAAAGACCTCTGAGATCATCAAGTCCAACCTATGACATAACACCACCTTGTCAACCAGACCATGGCACTGAGTGCCACATGCAGTCTTTATTTAAACACCTCCAGGGATGGTGACTCCATTACCTCCCTGGGCAGCCCATTCCAATTCCCAGTCACCCTTTCTGTGAAGAATTTCTTCCTAATGTCTAGCCTAAACCTCCCCCAGTGTAGCTTAAGCCTGTGTCCTCTTGTCCTGTTGCTGGTTGCCTGGGAGAAGAGACTGACCCCCACCTGGCTGCAACATCCTGTCAGGTGGTTGCAGAGAGTGAGGTACATGAAGCAGATGTACTGGGCACAGAGTTAGCTCACATCTTTCAGGGCTTGCTGTCCAAGCATAGCATAAATGCACAGAGCTGGCCATCTTTAACAAAAAAATCCCTTCGAGTTCTAGTGCTGGGGAGTACATTGTAGAGTTTGAGGAGCATCAATATGAATGCTGAGTTATGGTATCCCTCTGAGCTACTAATGCCTAAGGGTAGCTTTGGTGTCTCCATATTCATGTGCCATTAAATTGAAATCCAAGGACAAGTGAACGCTGACTGTATTTCTAGGCCAGGGAGTGTGCTTCTAGGCCAGACTTGGATGTTCCCAACTGTCATTGCCACAGTCAAGCCCTTTTTCTTGTTCTCGTGTAATTGATCTTTCTTCTGCAATGCTACCAGTTTATTTGGCTGGCCAGCCAAGTTTGTTCAATGTTTGTAAATGCTTTCTCTTGGCCCACATCAAATTCGCTTTTGCTTTCTACCATTATCTTTCAGTGAGTTGTAAAACAGGCGCAGCATAAAGCTGCGGGTTGTTCCAGGGGCTAGTCAGGATTTCCTTGCATGCCTTCTTTCACTCATGGGCTACTGGTTGTCCAGTCCTCATCTGTTATGAGCACAGCCCTATAAATTCTTTTCCTTAAAGGTAAGAGACTTTAAACAAAAAATCCAGTGTTTTTGGCATCCTGCATATTCATATATTCTGATCAATCACTGAAGAATTTAAATACTTCAGAAATACTTATCTGATGTTTAAAAGTACTGTTCAATCAATGTGGCCTCGTTAATGTCTCAGTCATTAGTGTTGCCAGTCCCAGTGATCCTAGCCTTTATCGAGCAAAGTTTGGCAAAGGCTGCTAGCTTTTCTTTGTCATACTGTTGTTATAACCCTCCTCATCCAGTGGTCTACTGCTATTGATCTTTGCTCTTTTAGCCATGTTACTACTATTGTAGTTTCTTCAGTTGTAATAGAAAGACATTTACTATAATCTTTGGGTCCAATACATAGCAATTTATTTTCTTGGCTTGTCTACTTTAGCATAGACACTACATCTTTGCTTTCCTAAATTTTATTCTGCCTGGAGGCTGGCAGACTCTACCTCTACCATTGGCTATCTTTTTCTTGCCCTTTAATTGTGGGTTTCTTTCAAAATTACTTTGAGGGTGATGCAATACAAAAATACCTTCACTTCAATATCACATCAGCTGCCAAACAGCTCTCTAACAGCTCATTAGTTGTGGAGTGGATCACACATTCCTTGTAGCAATTGCGCTATATGGGCTACTGATCAAGAACCACTGAAATTAATGAAGTCTTCTGAGTCAAAAAACTCAAGGTAGAGGTTGAAAATTAATTCCCTTTTTAAAGAATTTTGAGGTAAAATTATCACTGGGATAAAGTGAAACTATTTAAACGTTTTAACTAGGAGGTAAGGACGAAATGAAAGTCATGTATCACAAAAATCCCAAGGCCCAAGGCATACAGCTACAATGGGCTCTCAGGTTCCAGCACTTCTTTTGTCACATCCTGGAAGGACCCGAGAGTCACAGGGGGAAAATTGGTTAAATCATCCAAATCAGGTTATTTGGTGTCTTTTATTTACATTGTAGGATAGAGCTGAGACAGGCTTATGGAGGGGATGTTTTCAGTGCGTTTGAAATTGGTCTTGCCTTCAATATATGGGAGTTGCAAGGACAAGTCTCTTTTAGGCACTGAAATGTTTTGCTTTCCTTTCCAGATTAGATTTTATTTAATTAGTTCAGCTGAGTGGAATCTGTAGTGTTGATGAAAAAGGTTTGTCTGGAAGTCTAGTCATTCAATTTGTCATGTGGCATATGAAAACAAAGCAGTAACTCTCCATCCAGAAGTATATACAGATCAGGGATGTGAACTGGGGTCTCCCACATGCAGTGTAAAGCTCAACCATGTATCTGTTGCTTATTCTGAAGTAAATCAATCTTCTCCAGGTCTTCAGTATGTTGTCCCTTAGTGAGATTATCAGCAATATATTATTTCTCAGCAGTATAATACTAAAAATCTGACAAGAAATTCTGGGCACAGGAGCAGGAGTAGGAAGCTATTCTTAGCTGTTCTTTTGCTAATAGTCTGTACAAAATCAGGAGGATGTGCATCAGCACAAGTCTTAACACAGATTATCCTGATAAGTTTATACTGAGTTGCTCATACAAGATATAGATAGTAGGGAGTTTCTGCACCCTTGCTAGAGAAAAAAAATAGGAAACACTATAAATTAAAAATTCAGACACATTTTTTTTTTGTACAGGGAGGCAAGACCACATGCAGTCCATGTGCTTTCTGTGGTAAAGTGGAAAGGCAGAAGTTGTTTTTCAGAGGCAATACCAGACAAATTACATAAACAGAAAGGAATTAATAAAACTTTGGTGAATTTTGTACACTGTGTTATTCTCTGTCTTTGAAAAATTGAATGTACATTCAGGAGTCATTTAGTTAAAAACATTGTCAACTAGACAACAATTTCAGCCAAACTTGCATTACATTACTTCTGCGTCGTTCATTCTTTCCTGAATGATATTTTCTGCTGGGACTTACAACTTAATACTGCTGATGTGAATTGATGTGAAACTTATGAGAGTAAAAGTCCTAACTGCTTGATACTGCTTTGTGTTGCCTAGCATAAAATGTGTATTTTTCTCCAGTTAATCAGGCATGTAATGTATTCAAAAGCAGTGTTTCAGAACATTGCTGCATTTTTTGTACATCCTTTTTTTTTTTCATTCTTTTCTGGTTTAGCCAACCATTTGGTGCTTCCCATGCAGTATTCTCTACCCTTTTTTAACCTTCTCTTTTATTCCTCTAATAGGCTTGCTGGAGTTCTTGTCCCCAGACTATCTAGTCTGTAGTGCCTACTTAAAATACTTGCCTCACCATCCATTCGACTAGTCTCCAATGATTCTGTTCCTTCATCTACTCTCTCTCTCACTGCTGTGTGCCAGTCATATTCTTTCCTCATCCAATACTTTTCTTGTCTTTTTTTTTTTTTAACATGTGTTTGAGTTTCAGGCTATGATAGGGCAAATATCTAACCCAAAATCTTTCATAATAAATTCAGACATGGAAAAATGCTTTAAATAGCACATCTTCCTTGGTCATGCCCCCATATAGCCATTGGACGTGAAGCTCTTCTTTCCTCCTTAATGGAGTGCCTTATTGGTCTTCTGCACACTTCTGCCTGTGAACTCATCCCTTTTTCTCACACATTCGCATTCTTGTCATGCTCTACTGCTCTGCCTTCCATAAGTGTGTCCCCTTTTGCCAGGCTGTTACCTGGGTCTTGGCTTGCCTTTGCTTTTTAACCACCTTCTACTTCTGTCTTTCTTTTCACCTTTGTCGCCTAGTCCTTCCTTTAGTCTTGTAGTCTCAAACCACTTTACTCTTTTCTTTTTCCTCTCCATCTTTACATATTTGGACTGTGAGTTACACACTTCTCTTTGGTTCCCTTGACAGTCTTCCCCTTTGCTGTGAATGCTCCTTTTGCTCAGGGCTGTTCTGTTATCAGATTTCTGACAATGTTGTGGGTATTGGAAATTTTCTTGAACTATAATGTGCATCTTCTCGCCCTATTCTAAGACAATATGGCAGGTGTTCTCACTCTGATTTTAATTAGTTTTTTTGGTCTGGTGGTGTTTTGGTTTTCTTGTTGGTTTGCTTGTTTATGTTTTTTTTTGTTTTTTTACTTATCTTGTTCATGGCAAGTAACTGCTTTGGTTCACTGTAAAGTGCACCTATTTTCTTATATACTTGTGTTAAACTGGAATAAAACAACTATAGAGAATTCCTGCTTTTCGTGTAGGGTTGCCTTGAATTTGCAGTATTCCATGGACTTCTGGATTCCACTTGCTGTAGGGATTATTGTGAAGCACTTACATCCAGGTACTTACAGACCTGGAATTAAATTATGATATAACTGTTTTCTGAAAAATCCTGTTTAAACTCATGACCCAAATATACCTTGAAATCCAAGATTAAATTTTGTTGGTCTTGACAAAGTGTTACAGAAAAGAAATATATTTTCAGTTTGAAAAGGGTAATGTTTACCACATGAATTGTGACTAACCAAAGCTAAATTAATGTTTGCTCAAAGTCAATAAAAAAGTTATCTCAGTTAACTAAATATTAAGATTAATTTGTTGTAAGGTTTACATATCAAAGGTCACTTAGCAACATAAAAGTATGCACTATTTCTGAAGTGTGGGCCATTGAATAGGTTGAATTTGTACTTTGTAGAGCTTTGAGAAAAATGTCTAGTGAAAATACATCAAATAACAATATTGTCCACCAGATGTCCCTGTACTCATGAGTGGTAATGGACACTATTCATTCAATTGTCTAATTGCTTTTATTAAAGGCAATTTACACATAGTGTATGCATTTCCCAAGTCTCTGTTAACCTCTGCGTGATAAGATCATGAATGACTGGCAATTTTATTAGCAGTATTTGAGAGCTGTAGTTATGAAAATAAATTACAGGAATTTATTCGCCATCTCAGTTTTGTGTGCTCTTTCTTCTCTAAAACAGTCTATCTTTATCAAGCATTGCATGGTAAAAGTAATAACTATTGATCTCTTATATTTGTCATTTTTATAAATTTGTACGTTTAAATACATTAGTCATATAAATATTACCAAGCAATATGTTTTCATCTATCTACCTATCTAAAAGACTCTAAGTAACTAGGACTGACAAAACTAGTGAGTTGAAGGATTTCGGCTTTTGTGGAGATTTCTTTTAACTTTTGGTAACTATTGGAGCAGACTTTGGTCATGACACCTGTATTCATGCAGTGTTTAATTTCTGTCAGCTGCTCCCTTGGCTTGCTGTGCAGCGTGTTCCAGCCAAATGCTAGGCTACCAGCTGTCTGTGCATGTTTAGTGGCTACAGCAGGACTGTGAGGTATCCCTTCAGTAGTGGGGTCTTAGGCTGCTGCCCCCAAATTTGTAAATAACCTATACCTGAACATACCCACAGTGGGACCTGGGCAGGTCTGCCAACGTGAGTGCGCTTAAGCATGGTGGCCAATTTGAAGACACAACTTGAGTTTTTAGTGATGCCACAGCACAGAAAGGACACCTTGTCCTCTTTCTCCCTGGCATAACTAAGCTACCAGAAGGGCATCTGAATCCATGCTGGGAGCAAGGCCCTGGCATGACTGAGGGATCCTACCCCAGGCATCCACTCTGTCAAGTATACATGGGGAGATATCCTTGGAAAGAGAGGCATCAAACATTGGTGGCAGGACCTGTGTCCAAGTCTTCCTTTCATTTTCTCTGTTTTAAGTTAAATTATAAAGATTAAATTTTACAGAATTATCATTCTATAGCTGTAGTTGTTACCCACCAGACGTTTCTGTGTTTGCAATATATTACTTGATTAGAATGTTTAATTTTAATGATGGTCATATAACCAATCTTCTGCTTTTCAGTTAGTAGTTACAAAGTTTTGCAAGATGCATAGCCTTGAAGATTTCTGCTGAATGTGCATAAATGTATTTATGGGTATTTCTGTTGTTATCTTTTGCTTCTTAAAAGAAAAGGTACCTAAAAATTTCTTATTAAAACCACGTAAATTTTTATCGCCTCTTAATAGTGCCTTCTGATAATGATTGTAGAGCAAATGATACAGGTTCTTTGTTTTTCAATGTCTTTGTGATTCCTTCTTTTACTATACACGACTTTCCTGATCAGCGAGCACTTACATAAGTTTTCATACTAGATATATAGATTTATGTTATGATCCAATTCTTAAAATTATTAGAAATGCCTCTGCCCCAATTAAAGTGTGAACGAGACCACATGCCAAATTCAGTAGCATGGATTTTATTTAACAGTAAATATGAGAGAGAGAGAGAGAGAGAGAGAGAGAAATAAAGAGAAAGAAAGAGAAAACAGTTGGGGGGGACAGAAAGAGAGGCACAGGGACAGGATTGAAGAAAATATCACCCCTCCATGGATCCCACCAGCATCCCAATGATCCTCTCCATCTGGTCTTCTTGGTGGGAGGATGCCCTCAAAAAACACAGAATCCAGTGGATTAATATACGTTCAAGCCAGGTGGGAATGCTCAGGTACCTCTCCCAGAGAGGTCTTTGATGGATTCTGACACCCCCTCAGCTGCCTCTCACGTGAATATCCCGTGGATGTGGCATTCCCGAGGTTGGGGGTTCCCCAGCTGGGCTGGTTTGTGTAAGGGAAGATGGATGTTCAGTGCCTCTGACCAGAGGTTACACCAGGCACCCAAAACTCTCCTCCTCCCCACTTTGTTGGGGGCGAGGGGGAAGTCTGTGCAAACCTGGCCTCTGTGGGCTATGGCCTCCTCCACCCCAAACTTAGCCAGGGATGATTTTCTGCTGGGTTTGGCTTTCTTGTGGATGCATTCTTTTCCCTCAGCCTTGTTTACTTCTCCCTAGACCTGAGATGATTGAACAATAGTGTCTCCTTTATCTTATCTAGGCAGCTTAACTCACAGTCCAAAGGCATCTTCAGGAAGGGGTGGACTTCAGTGGTTGTAACTTCTTAATACAGTTTTTGCTATAATGGGCAAAACTTCTTCATAAAAAACTTTAAAGCATATGAACCATTTCAGTCTCTGACAATTGATTAATCAGTAGAAATTCTGTCTTAAGAAGAGGTCTGCTGTCTGGTGCCTAAGCACTGTAACCTTTACTAAGTAAAGCAAAATCAGTAGGAGCCAAGGAGGCAGGAAGATAGTGGGACAGAACCCAGTTCTTGACTAATTTGGAGAAAACAAGGCACTTCTGAAAGAAGCAGGTGTCTTGGTGGATGCACCAAGAGTTTGCCTTTCCTAAATTAAGACATCAACTACCACTTCATATTTATTACATGAAAATATGTATATTTGTTTATATGTATGTCAAGATGGCGTTGCATGGAAATTTAAGAATTTTCTTTTGACTTCTTAGTTGCAAAGTTTTCTGTTTCTGAGGCATTGTTGTCTCTGATGAACAGCTACCAAACAAAAGAAAAATAAAACATATTTACTGCCAGAGCCCAGTAAACAAGGCATGAAAGATTATTCCAAGTCTGAATATTAGAAAATGCTATTCCGATTCTCAAATCCATAGACCAATAGAAATTTAATTTATTTTTCAAATCCCTTTTTTCCATCCTAGATATATTTATTTTTACTAAAGTATTTTCAGTTTATGATATACTATGATATTTTAAAAAAGAAGCTCTCAGAAATAAGGTTTAGTGAAAGTAAAAGCTTTTACATGCATTTTAGCCCAAGAGAGTGAGCTAAATTTACTTCAGTCAACTGGGCTAACTATAACTTAATCTTGTTATTTTATTTGCAGTTTCCTGGATTATCTCTAACGCTTTAATCTCATGAAATACCGTACTTGCTAAACTGCTTGCATGTGTTCATAAAAGGCATTGTCTGAAAATGGAGAGGATTTCTTGCACAGCTTTATTAATTTGAATGTAGGAATGTACACTGCCTACTGTAAAGGCAGTAATGAAGTCTGATTATGTAAGTACTTGTAATTGTTAAATAGATTTTGTGCTTGAAACAAGAATGAATGGTATAAAATAGGCAAAGGTATAATAACCATGTTGTGATTTAGATCTATTTTAGCAATATGTTATTAATGCTGCAATAGAATGACTCTTGACTGCTCATTGTATCTTGTGCTTTTAGTGACTTAAATTTCAGTTTACAGACAATCTAGCACTGATTAGTTCTACAGTGATAGTCATGAAATATTACAATACTTGTGCTAAACTTCTATAAAATACATTTCATACAATATGGATAAGTTTTGTTGAGTGATGGCCTTTTAAAATAAAATTTCCTCCTTAGCATTCTTTTTAAAGAAGTCAAAATCTTCTTACTGTGACTTCTATGAATTTTACTGTTTTTATACTTTTTACTAACAGTAAAAGTTTTACAGCTTTTACTGTCAGTGTTTACTGATAGTAACACCTGTCTATAAATATCTATGTGTGAGTGTGTGTATATATTTGTATGTACATATACATGCATTTGCTCAACAGTATTTTATGTGCTGTTTTGAAGTCAAAAACATGACTAGAAGAAATGTGAAACAATTCAGCAGCTCTGAAGTATTACCTGTCAGATACCTGTAAAATGGAAAAAAAGGTCTTAGATAACATTTATACTATTACTTCTTTAATACTTTTTTTATGTGTATAGTATAGCTTAGTATATATATAGCTTAGTATACTTCCATGACTGTATGTTTTTCTCTTTCCTTGGTGTGGATGATGTTTTTCTTTGTGTGGGGTGATGTTTCCTTGGTAGATGTGTGAAAAATACCCCTGTGTTCCTTGGGCTTGCAGTGTTTCTGTTCTAGGTTGTACCCACATGTGCTCTGTATCTATGGGGATCTGTTCAAATGCTTGGGCATCCATTTGCTTGTCTCACTGAAGGAAGGGAGCCAAAGGTCCCTATAGATAAAGAAAGGAACCTGTGGACACTTGCTCAAATTGAACATGCCTTGGATAAGTAGCTGCATAGGACATGGCACTGTGTTCATTTCTAATTTGGTGAGAAAAGAAAAGGGTCAAGTTCAGTGTCAGTTTATGCCTGGAGAGGACCTAGATCTCAGGATGTCAGAAAATGACAGCTACCATCCAGCAGCGAGTGCGCTATTGCAGCACAGAAAATGCATGAGGAATGTAGAAGGGCCTGAATGAGTCCTGTCTGTTTATACATTGTCATCTTGAGTCTTATTAATATGACCATGAGTATGTCATCTTGAAGCTTTCAGATTTCAGTGAGCATGGGCAGCTATATTTTTGTTTTGGATAGCTGTTGGGTTTACATCTGTGGTTCCAGAATGCTGTTCTGATAGCTACAGTACTTGCTGTTAGTCCATGTGACACTGAGGTCTGCCTGAGACCTCCCTGACTTAGATTTTAGACCACTAGAGCTGCCCAGAATGCAACTATACTTTGTTTCTCATCTTTTCCTTTCTTTCTTCCCATAAGGGCTTATAGCACTCATGACTTCCTTTTTTTGAACACAAACCTAACTCCTGAGACATTTTCAGAGAGCTAATCTGTTTACATTTGGCTTGACTCCATCAATTACAAACAATATTAAGTCTGTTAAATGGTACCCTGTTATTTTAAAATATTTGTGCATAAGTTCTACAAAACAGTGCATGAAGGTTGTTTACACAATGAAAAAGGCAATTCCCCTAACTTAGCATATTAGTTATTTCTCTAAGCATTTGGATTGCAGTCCAGGATAGATGTAATATATTCACAAAGGCAAAGATCCAGGAAAAACTTTTCTTCGGCAGAGTAGCATAAATGAACAAAATGTTCCTTGTTCTTTAATTGCTTTTCTTTCTATGACTTGCCATATCACATAATAACATTAAATAAAACAAAAGTGCATCTGTCTAATCTTGTAACACTCATTCAGGATGAACTCAATTTTAACCTTCAATTTTAACCTTTTCCTTTCAGTTGTGCTCATCTTGCTGGAATAGCAGAGGTGAAATACCTGCCACAGAAGTGATGCCAAAGAGGGTGGCACATAAGAGAGGAAGAACCATATTTTACTTGGATAAACATGGTCTTGTCAAACAGCTTGGGGAGTAGGCTGGGAGAAGAATGATCTTTGGAGAGGGTTGAAGCTCTGCCCTGGAATATTCTGTCTTTGGAGCAGGGCAGCTTCCCAACATACATTTTTTTCTGACCACAACTAAGGTTTTTCTGACCACAACCATATGCCAAGGTGCACTCATCTTTAAGAAATTACCACGCTCTTAGAAATTTTACCTGAGCACCTCCATATTTTCAGCCTCTAGAAAGAGTATTTTCATGAGCATCCAATTCCTCTCTTGATCACATAGATCACATAGATCTCTTGGAAACCAGAGCAGCAAATAAGGGTATCTATGGTGCATATCGTGAAGAACTAGCTGGAAATGAGCCAGATCAGGTATTGGAAGCAGTGTCCCATCATCACATAGTAGCCATAAGCATGGTAGGCTTCAGGAAGCTATTTGTGTTTCTCTACACTGAGCCTTAAAATGCCATGACTTAGGAGGTGGCATCTGCAGACTTTTGATGCGCAGAAAGGGACAGTGTGGCCATAAAACTCTTTTCTTCTAGGTCCTTAGCCCAAGTGTGAATGGTGCCACCAAATGTCCTCTAAGATGCAAGATCATAAAATAGTTGTCAAAATAAGGCCTCTGTCATAAACAGTATGTCAAATTTGGTGCATTATATAGATGCTAAGTGATATATGTTTATTAATAATCATGGACAATAGTAAAATTCATTCTTACTTCTCTGAAATATATCAACCATTAAAAGATGGAATTACATTCTGTTCAGGATCTTCAGCATAAAATGTGATGGAGTACTCAGTGGGAGATGTTTTTTTGCTTGTAAATGAAAATGAGTGCTTTTTTAATATATTTGGTTATAATTTTCTAAAATAATTGCTAATTGTTAGTAACTAAGTAAAAAATACCAAATACTGGTATGATTAAATATTTGCTAGATAAAAACCAGGGAACAGAAGACAGTACTTGCCTCCTTCTGTGCATAAAGCAGTCACTAAAATGCAGAGTCACAGTCACATTTGTTCTTTATCTCTCAAAAGTCGGGACTTCTAACCTCTACACTGAACTTTCTTCAGCAGGGTAGATGGAGAATGCTGGAAGTCCTAGAATGACCTCAGGCTTGTTAGACAGCACTTATTCTTTGGAAATCTGGTTTGAAGTCTCCTTGTTAAATGGAGAATATTTGACCCTCGTCTTTTTTACTTTGAATTACCTCCCTAATCTCCAAATTACTAGAAGGAGGGAATAAGGGCAAAATAAGTCTCGTATTGTCTTGGGTATGAAAGTGGGCTAAGCGTAAGCAAACAGAGTTCTGCCGCAGACCTCTGGAACAGGAGTTAGACTTTGTCACTCTTCACTATTCTCTTGGTTTGGTCATCAGCTCCAGCACAGGTTTTGTGCATTTCTGTGCCTTGGCTGCCTCTCCTTTTTGGTAGGGTACTGTTAGATTTTGACACATGTCAAGATAGCTGCAAATACACATTCATTATATGCAGGATATCTCCTTAAAGCTGTAACACTGACAATAAAAAAAGTCAAAATACAGGCTTGTTGGTATTATGTCACAGGTAATACATTCACTAGTTTGGAGGTGGCTTTATCTACTGAAGATGGATAATTTCTTACTAATCCATCTCTTACAAAAAGCCCCATTGCCTTTATATAATCATAAAGAATCTGACACAATGTGATAGGGGGATATGTATCTACTAGAAACAAATCTACATTTACTTCTATGACAATACCAAGAAATAGTTTTAGTGAAACTATCAGTAAAACTGTGAATCAGGCTATAAATAGATTTTGGATTTTTCTTAGTGAAAGACTTAATTTGCAGGTGAGGTGCCCCATGCAGATATTGCAGGTAAGGCAAAAGCAGTGCAAGAAATTACAGCTTTCTATCTATTTTAACAAATTTTTTAGTTCTGCCAATTAAAACTTAAAAGTCAGGATTTATGTGTGGTGCTCAATGTGAACCTGTTGAATGACAGACTGTTCAGCACTGAATTCTACAGCAAACAAGGCAGATCAGGTAGGGCAAAGTTTATTTTTTGTAGCCCTATACAGGTAGGGAAATCCTTCTTCTCATTCTTAGTACCTTGATTTCAGAAAGGTTGCATCCTCTCCAATATATTTTCTTGGGAAAGAAAAGGTAGTGAGAAAGGGATGATTGATAAGACTCTATTTGTGTTATTACATGCCTTTCAGTATTTTGCAGAGGTTGGTGGTTAACACTGTAGGTAATCATCCTAAACTGGAGAAACTCTGTAAGCCATAGTGGTAGTAAATTGTTACAATTCTCTTGTAGAGGATATTAGCTCTAAAGGTAATGGGGCATGCTTTTAAACTCCTATGCGTCTTTCCTTTTTTCCTTTTTCAGTTTTTTTCCTACTTAAAGGAAAAAAATTGAAAATGTCTTCCTTGTCTTTTTCATCAACACTGTGCATATTCCATAGAAAATTATACAAATTCATTAGATCAAAATTCATTTTTCTTAGTTTTCAACACCCCTTCAGTTTTACAATATCTTATTATTTTTCTTTTTTGCTGTGTTGTTTTTTATTATAGTTAATTGTACCTGTGCTTTTTTTCATGGTTGTTCTTTATTAATCTTTTTTCATTTTGCATTCTGTAATTCTTAAAAGCATGATGTGATTTGGGTAAGTTAAATAAGCAGTGACAAAAAAATAGCACACAGGAAAAAAATAGGAAAACTGGAAAGGAAATGAAAATAAATAACAAAGCTGGAAATAATTTCTTCTATTCCAGTAGATGGCAAAAAACTTGGACTGGGGATGAAGACTTAAGAGGGGAAAAAAGATGTATCATACTGTTCGTTTTCCAAACTGGAATCGGTGTGAGAATAATGTCAACTTTGCCAATGTGTTTGTTGGGTGGGTGTTACTTACCAGTTTCATATCAATAACATTCAAATGTTGCTTTCTTTGATAAAAAATAGGACAATGTTATTTTCCAGTGAGTAAACTTTCTGAAAGAATATGTCATTCAGTCCTTCTGGGGCTGACAGCTTTTTTCTCCTCTGGATTACAATCATGATTTGAAATAGTTTAGGAGCTGTTCTCTTTGCAGTGATCTCAGAAGCATTCCCAAACTGCCAAGTATCAAGTTGCAGTTCTGAGGGGTTACGAACACCAATGCCAGCGATCTATTGATCATCAGTTGAATCAGCTGGGCAAAAGGAAATTCCAGATTTCATTTACATTGTTGTGCATTGCCCCTTATTTGACATAATGACATTGTATGTAGATAATACATAGTTCAGAATAAAAATTAAATCTCCATCAGTAAGAAAATATTCTCATGTGTATCAAACTTTGAAATATTGGACTTTCTTGCATGAAAGAAAGAAGCATGGTACAAGAAAAACACTTTAAAGTGTAGCTTATCTTGCTGAGTCTGTTTTGGAGAAACCAGTGAAGTTCTAAGTCTCCCAGCAGCTCTGGAGGTTTCTACCTTTCCCAAGAACTATTAATTTTATCTAGAATGTTGTTGACTCTACATCCTTGCAGCGACAATATGGTGGTGAAGAAGGGCAGTGGAAAGCTGAGATTTTACAAGTGAAAGGGCAGCATTGTGGAGTTACAAAGACTAGTGTGTGGCCACTGAGGAATGTGCACTGCCACAAAGTACCAGATTGTGTACTTTGGTATTGCTCTGCTGGGTGTCTTCACATGAATGATTTGGGTCAATATCTCTTGAGCAAAAAGTTTATAGTGAAAAGGCAGTTTTGATTTTTAAAAAATGTATATATTAATGTTTTGGATTAGCAGATGATCTCATTAATATTTTTGATGTTGATGTTGTTGTTAATAGCCTTGTGATCCTATTTCTAATTCTCTAACAGAATGGTATGATCTTAAAAGTGGATAAATTAAAATCTTGTATCTTGCAATCTTGTATCTTTCAGAGAAAAGAATTCTCTCAGAAACAGAGGAAGTCACATTATCTTGTTTAGCCCCTGACCTTGCCTTGGTAACAGGATGAAAGAATTTGAATCAAAGCTAGTCTCCCCACAGTGTGTTCTCTACTTGAGAGTTTCTCAATCTTATAAATTATACCAAATGTCTTTGAAACTTTCAAAGGATGCAACTTCTTTCTGATTTTACCTGTGCATGTGTGTGTATCTGATTTACAGCATAGTCACTTCAAGTTAGAAGAGCATATAATTAGAAAAGGTCAGTATGTCTAAAAAACGTAAATCTACCTGCATGCTGGAATAATAAAAGTACAATTTCCAGCATTCTAGGGAAAAGAGTTCATAATTCAAAGCAATTCAGCCAATATATAATATGTTCTGTCTCTTGTATGCATGCATACATGTGTATGGTATCATTCAGTGGTATCATCCATTTTAAAACCATTCTCCAAAGCAGTTTCCCGTATATGTGGTTTGACAGCAGGTTTTCTTCAAAGTAGCACAAAGTCTCCATGCAGAAAACAGCTCCTAATTGTCCTGTCCCATGTACCTTTTTTATACAGTCAGTAATATATATCATAGCTAGGTATGGTTGCTATGGTAAAAATATCTAAAATAACAAATAATAAATGATAAATTAATAATAAACTTAATTTTCATAAAACAAGTCTGTCAAATCAGATTTCAAACTGCCCAATTATTTTGGGGTAGAGAATTTTACAACCACAATGCTCAGTGAGTAGTGATTGTTTTGAAAACAATGTTGCTGTTTATGTGCTTCAAATATACACTGCAGAATTGCACTGAATTAAAAAACTGAGTTATTTCTAGGTTACTCCTTGTTTATCATACTAAAAGCCACGGTGTATTCTTCCCTGGGTGCACACATGTAACTCCACTTATCATTACAGCAAGTATCACACAAGCACCAAGGAGATAGAAGAGTTGCCCAAGGCCTTTATGTTATCCTTCATGCATTAAATCATGTGGAGCGGAATAATCTGAAAATATGAATGCTTTTGAACTAGGGCTATTGAACTGTGTTATCCACGCTGCAGTAATTCCAGAGGACAGCAGCAGCAGCAGAGCTGATCTAGACAAAGCCCCCCTCTCAAAAACATACAGATATTTTTCTAGCCTTCTGGAAGATAGTGAGGGACAATAGACTGCTCTGCTCTTGTAGATATAGTAGGTAAGTTGCAGAAAAACTGCAAACTATTTGGTGTAATGAAGAAATTCTATAAAACAAGTTTTTTGAAAGTGTTTTCTCATTCAACAAGGCCTTTTATCTGTGCATAGGTAGCATGCAGGTATTGAGGACTGAGGTCTCCAAATAGGTCATTAAAGATAAAATTATTAGTATTCTTCAACCTTAAAGCTGATGGAAACATGAACATTTCATTCTGAATAAATCATTGTCTCTATAATATTAAGAGTTGTAAGTAATTGCAGGGAGGGGAAGGGGGAAATCTACTAAAGCAATGTATTTTACAGAAACAGCCTTTTATAATAGTAACTTATTATGTCAGACAGTTTTGACAAAAATTTTAGGTTTCCTTTTGAGCAAAAATATGACAAAAACATAGCAAAATCTTTTGGCCAGTAGCTAAACTAGCTCAAAATCTGCTACTGTTGACATGCAGTTTTTATCCTCCAAGATGTGTCAAACTATTCTTCTACAAGCTCTTTTAAGAAAATATAAAGAAAACTAAAAATTCTAGCGAAAATCTTTCTCAGAAGCCAATTAATTTCTTTAGATCTTAAAAAAAAAATTGTATAAGTAATGAAAATACCTTTATGGAAGACATGCTTAGAACTTTCCTAGCATATTCTGAATGAAATTAACAACCTCATGAGTAATTTAGTTCTATTAATATATAATCTCCATTGTCATGCCTTTATGTGTTTTAAGTTCATATGTCTTCATGGTTGTGATCGTGAACTCTTATGCAGTAACCATAAGAGTCTCAGCAAATACTTGTTCACTTATTGCTAGTTGTTGTCCTTCTTACCTGTAATAACGCTAAATAAACAGCTACAGGCAATATATGCTTATCTCGTTGGTAGGCTGATGAATCAGAGTGAATAATTATTTGGAAAATAGGCTGCTTCAGAACAAAGAAAACCACCCACCTTCTGTCATCTTAGAAGCTTTACATATATTACAAGAATATTGTCTAGGAAGGCCAGACTGATCCAAATTAGTAGGATGTTAACATTTATTTGTAATGTAAAGAGACAGAATAAAAGGTCACAGAAAAATTTCATTACTGTAAGTCTGCCAAAGATGTAGCTTCTCCCTGATAGGGGACAAACTGTTCTGTAAAAAGTGCATTCACAAACCTCATTTTTATAGGATTTGTTTCATTACTCTCTGAATTCAGTGGGAAATGTCCTGGTGGCACTGGTGGCATACAATTACCATCCTGCAAGGTGTGCTGATCTCTTGCACCTTTGGGATTTTGCTTAGTCAATCATTGCCCCACTGATGTTTGAAGAGGTCATACTCCCATTGGGTTGTCTCAGTGCTGGGTTCCAAGACTGACATGAGAGGTTACCTGTAAGGTGTGAACTGGTGTTGAGGCAGGTACTGCAGGAAAGAAGCTATGTGGTAGTGCTGGATAGGAAGTAACAGAAGAAAAAACAACAAAAAACAACATCCAGAAATTGTCACTTCAGGAACATGAGATTTCTTGTTTGGCCTCTTCACTGAAGATCAGGTGGTAGGAGTTTAGTTGATTTTGTGTTATTCATTGGTGATTAAAGATCACTTCTTTCTAGTCCTTTTCTATCATCTCCTTCCCATGTTGCATTTCATCTTATGTTTATTTTGCTGCCTCATTTCCTTTGTCTTTTCTACTCATTTCGTAGAGAATAGGGGAGGGGAAAGGGGATAGTGGCTATTCTAGTAGTATTTCTTGTTGACTTCAGATTTATTAATGTGACTAATTTATACTGCTTCCCTAATGATTAATACTAAATTTCTAGATCTTCCACTTTACTAAATAAATTGACAGCTGAGAGTAAATGAGTGGAGGTAGTCAGTCCATCCACATCCTGCTTTTCCAAAAGTCATTCATTGAGTCCCTTCTTTCCTCTCTCTAGAAGACCTTTTCTGAGGAAACTTACTTCTTCCTTTGTTGACATCACAGGAGGACATATTTGAGAAATCCAGTCTTCAGTCTTCCCCGTTTACCCCCGTGAAAAAAGCTTCCATTATCATTCCAAATTGTGTCATGATTGGACTGTCTGTTGTTTCCATCAAATGTTGTGTATAGTCCTATTGAAAAGTGCTGTCCTGAACCCACCACTGTCCTCTCTTTATAACTTTTTCATAAAATATTGTTAATTGTGTTAATGAAGTTCATTCTCTGTAAATGACATAATGCCACATGCAAATGCTTCCTGCATTAGTGAATGAATTCTCTTTTCTCTTGTGGCAGAGCAAGTCTCTGGTGAGAAACCGAATTCACAATGAGATATAGGTCAATATCTCCCATTTGACTAGTGCAATCTTCCCACCAGCCTGCAGAGAATGTTTGTGGTAATGAGAAGGTCACAGGTATTATCAGAGATTAAAGTAAATTAAATGAGCTCTACTTGTTAGCAAATTATCAGTTATTCTAGTCTTGCAGACCTGATACTTCAGTGAATAATAGGAACATCTCTAATGATACTGTATAAAATGGGAAGTGGAGAAGTCATCAGCTTTTCTGCTTTGGCACATAGTTCATGCTATGCCTGAGAGTGTTGTTAGGCAGAAAGAAACCTTCCTTTAAGGGCAGATGCCCATTTTCTGATTTGCTTGTGGCCTTCTCTCTCTTCCAGAACAGACAGCTTCAAAATGCGGAGGATAATACAAATGAACTAGTCTGAACTTGTCTGGAAGTTGCTGGTTAGGCTGCTGTCAGTGATGGGAAAGGTGATCCTATGCAGAAGAAAACATCAGGCACTCAGCTGTAATTATATCTTGTTTGAGATGATGGCGAGCAAAAAAAGACATGATGAGAAACAGAGGTTGTGATTACCCTTCACAACATCTTCCAGCTCTGAGACAGTAGCCTTAAACTGCCTCTCCTTCAACAAATTATTTGATTTATATTATAACAGTTTCTAAACCTGGTTTCTTCTAAAACTGTAAAGATTTAAACCTTTCCAAGGACATTCTAAATTTGCATAAGTCAGGAGTTGTATGGAAACATTTTTAAGACAAGGAACTTTTATCAGTGATCCTTTGCTAGCACTGGAAAAATTATTTCTATGTGAATACTTTATTTCCTAGGGTTCTTTATTAAAATAAATAATATGGATGTTCTAACACACATTTCCATTCCTAGCAAAGAATACTTACTTCACCAAGCTATGAAGAATTATGATGAGATGCTGCATATAGATACTGTTAGATTGTTAGAGTGATTATTAGAGTGTCTCTCTACCTATTCAGGAGGGACTGATCTGTTACCTCTCACCCTTCTTCGTGTTGACATGACTGGCTGCAACCCAACTGTCAGAGTGTGTTTCAATTAGCCTTGATTTCCTTACAAAAAAAAAGGCCTGCAAAACTAATTGGCACAGAGGTGCTTTTGTCTCCCTGTTTCAAGGAAAAATACAATTAAGCAGCAGACAGGGGAGAGGAAATGCACAGGGCAAAGATTTTTTCTACTGTTGTTAAAGTATTAGGTAAATCTAGAAGAGTAGGGATCATCATAGCTGGAGATAAGGAGAGGGATAGTTACATTTCTTTCTGACAGGGATGGGGTTTTATGCTTCATAAGTCAACCTCAAAAATTAAAAATACCCTCACTTAAGCAGAAGATCAGTGCTATGATATGCTCTGATATATTGAAAACTGGTTTTGCCAGTGAGTAGCTGGCAATAGTATGCTTATTTTTAATTGTCATGTTAGAAGAATTTTTATTCTTTATGTTAGAAGATTATCCTTCTTTAATACAAACATTTTAAAAGATATATGAAGGTTTCATGGAAAGCTTTTTTACTGACACTTTAAAATAATTAATTAATTGGGATAGTTTACTGCTTTATGTTAGAAAGGTGTTAAAAAAATCTACCATTCTTTCATTTGTCAGTGATAAGTAAGTGCTAGACAACTGTCCATGCTCATTTTCCAGTCTTGTATTTTCCTTTTCAGGACAACAGATAGAACCATTTTTTAATGAACTGCCGCTACCATCTAGTGTCGTGAAAAATGCTAAACAGGATTTTTAATGTGTGTACTGAATTAATATTCCTGGCTACTTCAGCATAATTGCTACAACAGTAGACATAGCCTTTCAGTGAAGTATTTGTTGTTACAGATTTCTGATTTTGTGACAGAAAAGATGGAAATAACCAAAAATAGTTTCAGGGCAGATCTTCTGGTTTGCAGCTACACCATATGCCCACCACGCACAATATGTCTGATTATTCCAAAAAATGAAGAGTAGATGGTAAAATATGATGAATGAATTACATGGCTGTATAGCACCATTGACCTCAGAGAAATTACACTAGCAACAAAACTGGCCCGGTGGCCTAACAGGTACATCTATTTTCAGATGCCTATTTGCAACTGTTTATCATTTCAGTATGGTTCAGTGTTCTATCAGTGTCTTTTCTGATCATAGAGAGCTTCCAAACTGATTCTGAAACTAATTGAAAAATCACTCTTCTGTTTTTTCCTCTCAGTTTATGAAGAAATTGAGCCCGTCTGGTATATAACTCTTTCATAATAGCATCCTCTGTGGAGTTTTAATTGAATCGTTTTGGCTTTCTCTCTTATAAGTAAAAGTGTCCTTTTATTCTCAGGGACACTGTTTTTATTAAGTCATTCTTAATGGTATTAAAGAAAAGCCTTTTCCCATTCTTTTAAAATCCATATTTAGATATGATTTTTACATTATATATGACACCACTGCGGAGATTCTGCCCCATTAGGCTATGTGAGGACATGTATCATAGTATCATCCACCAGCAGCCTGTTACTTATTCCTTAGTTCATAAACCAATAGATTTCAGGAGGTCTACACAAAAGTGATTTAAATTCTAACATTAGAGCTGTCATAAAACAACCCCACACATTCCTCAAGCAGTAGCCTAAAGAAGTGGCAGCAAAGCAGTGTGGGGCACTGAGATGGTCTGTGCTTTAGCATGACTGAAAAACAAGAATTTTCAGGTATAAATCAGCAAGGTCCCATCAATGGTTCCGTGTCCATTTTCACTATCTGAAGATCAGGCCAATGATCTGAGAAGATTTAATAATTCATGGAAGAAAGGGTCTTTTTTTTTTTTTCTTTTCTTTTTTATCTCATCTTTCAATCTCAGTGTAGCCAAAGTGGCAGATAAGATGTGGAAAGCTAGTGGCAAGACCAGGTTCTGCATCACATTATGAAAGCAAGCAGACAACTCTGGAACTGTACCCTCAGATTTTTTTAAGATTCATTCTTCTTCAGTAAGGGTAAAATGATCATCATGACATCAGCTCTGTTGTTTTCATTTGACATTTCTTTCTGTTTAAGTCATTCTCATTTTTTATATGGAGAAGTTTAAGACTGTTGTCTGGACTTGTCTCAGAGTTTATGGAACAGCTAAAGAGAAGAATGGGTTTTGGCTTCTAAAATACATCCAGGAATATGGACATGTTGTCTACAATATATTAGCAAAAAAGTAAAAATTTTAGCAGTACTTAATGATACCAATAATGATTATTCAATTCTAGAAAAGATAAATGTAGCAGTTCATGTTCCCCAAAGAAATAGTAGTGTTTTCAAGGCTCAGAAAGACAAAGTTCATTCATGTTTGAGAGGGACTGTTCTTAAGTCAGAAGACTTTTTTTAAGTCCAGAAAATATATTTTTAAAAACAAAGTCAAAAGTGATTAAATAATTGCAGGAAGTGGTTTTAATGAACAGATGGCCAAGGAAGCCTTGGGTTTTTTCTCACAGTCACTGTTTTAAGAGACTCTTCTTCAGAGAATGTCTCAGAAGAATTTCTCAGACTCTCCCCAGAATTTCCCAAGTTAATAATTAAAATGAGCCAGGCAATTAAAAATAATAGATAAAAGTAGCACGCAAATATAAAGGGACATTTCTTGCTGAGATAATAATGTAAAAGTTAAGTAACAACAGAGAAGTCAATATATTCTAGCTTCAGGTTTTATTCAGAGACATTTTGTAATTCAGCTGAAGGGAGTATTCAAGTTAGCAGCACTATCTTGAAATGAAGTAGAAATTTTGTAGCAAAAGTTTGTTTTTTAATGCAGCGCTTTCCTTTTTTTTTTCTCTTGTGCAAGTTCAATTCTTGTAATATAAAACTGATTTGTGTTCTAGAATTGAATATTTAAATTAGTGCCTGTTTTTCTGGCTTTCTGCACTGGATGTTTTCACTGCCTTATCTTGACAATATTTTACCCAGTCTGAGCTAATTGACAATTTACTAGAATAGCATCTGTAGCATTCAAGCATGGGTGGTGTCCTAACCGCCAGTCTAGACTGTGTTTCTCTACCATTTACTGACTGAATGTGCGTTACATAAAATGGAAGAGAAATCAAGATTTCCTTTGCCAAGGGTGCCAGTTGACCCTCTGGGGGGTTCCTTCCTCCTACATGCCTGGAGATGACAGTTTCCCCAGCCCCAAGCACGGCAGTGTAGCAGACTTTATATCCTGAAATTCCCATGGAGACTTCTGGCTGCTGCACTCTTTTCTGCAGAGGTGAAAACATTGACCAAATCTACTTTTTCATTGTCTTTATTTTTTCTGTATGTGCCCAAATGTGAAATGCCAAGTGGAATATGTTGGCTAGCAGCAATTGATTTTTTTTTTTTTTGGATCTTCATTTCAGTGGGAAGTCAAAATTTATAGTTTTGCTTCATTGAGGTGGTTTGTTAGAGAGATGAAAGCGTTGAGTTTCTGCAGCCTTACAGTCAGCAAGGGCTGGAAAAGAAATTCTGACCTCCAAAATGTATATCTCGTCCACCTGAGCAGGAAGGATAACTGCTGTCATGGTATCAATAACAGCAGGCATCCATTATTTTGTGGCAGAAAGCAAACTGGGGGGATGTGGCAAACAGTTTGTCATTTGTTACTTGTAATGTGTCAGAGAAGAGGGCAGCTTGCAGGCCTGCTGAGCTCTGTTTTGCACAACTTAAACATCCTGCCTTTATTGCAGGTCATTATTCACCATGACCATTAGAAAAAGAGAAAGATTCACTGGAAAAGGGTGGGTGGGTTTGTGAGGACAGGGATGAGAGAGCATGTGCTTTAAATTTCCTGTCTTCATTACTCGTTCTCTTTCTCCCACTGATAGCTGAATTTCTGTGATAAATGGCAGAATTTTGTATAATTAATGCTGTGTATAGTTTGGAAATCATTTTGTTATGTACATCCTTTTAGATGAAAAGTACTCACTGTTATCTCTGTGAATCACAGGCTTCTGTCACAGTGAGGCAAAAACTTCTTACCACAAATCACTGTCCTCCCACACCTTGCAGTTTGATAAAAACAAGGCATCTCAGGAGTTCTATTTAATTTTTATATCATTAAATCAAATCTTTGCCTCTCACTCTTTTTATAATTTTCTTTGGTTTTCTTTTCCTCACCCTGCATCTGTCATGTTAATTTAAATGGTGGAAGGTCTGTACCACTACTAAAAAAAGAATGTGTCAACTCTTCTCCCTGTTCAATTAATATTTTATGATTCGATCAACTGCTCAATGTATATAAATTGTTAAAGTAAAATAATGGCACCAATGAACATCATATTTGTTTCTTTTAAAAGGCTTGCCAGTAGTTCAGATATTTATTATATATAGAAAGCCATTCAAAAGATACAACAGTAAATTATATGAATATTCTAAAGCCTCCTTTGATTGGGAGAAATATTATAAGACATTGACTACATTTGGGTTAATGTGGTTAATCACTATGTGTGATTTCCAGTGTTTTTCCACATAGTAGTTTTGCACTGCATTTATGCATGAGTTTCAGGAATGGTCAGGAAGCATAACTGCCAGCTGCCTCCCTGTTATATAGGGGTTTTGCAACAAGCTGCATATACCACTGCAGACATGCTAAGGGGCATCCAAGTCCATCAAGTGTAGTCAAATCTTGAACACACCTTGGTTATATGCCTAGGTTTGACTTACTCAGTAATAATAGTGCTTTTTGAATCATGAATTTGGTACAAGAGATATTAATCGCTATGGTTTTCTTAGGCTTTGCCAGATTTGAATGCTGAAATTAATGTTATCATGGCTGCTTCTATTTAACCTTACTGATAAAAAGCAGTAAAAAGGACAAGTACCTGTGTTGGAGCTAGTAAATTCATTGTCCAGCGTCCTACTGCAAACCTTCCTTTTTTTTTTCACGAACCAGAAGTCCGTCTTTGCAGCATGTGCAAAGCTGTACTTGGTTGTAAGTTCTCTTCCACTAGCCCAGGCAAGAGATCAGTGGTCTCTCTGCAGAAAAGGGGCCGAACAGGCTGTGTGGAGAGGCAAGATCACAACTGTACCATCCCACCCCAGCCCGCGAGTTCTCTGGACCCCATTTTCCAGAGCCCTTCAGGGCCATATGCCCTATTTTTAAAAGCTGCAATGTATCTGTTGTTGGCCAGAATCTTTCAGTGGAAACATGCATAATGTTCAGCTGGTGTTTGTCCAGGTTAGGAAGGTGGTTACACTTTTAGAACTTAAACTGCTATTTTGCATTGATTGCTTGGATGACAGCTTTTGAATAATGAATATTGCTTAATTTTTGCCTAAAATTGGAAGTAAGTTGTTTTCAGACATCAGTTTCTGAAGCTTGTCTCTCTCAAACCTTGGTTTTTTCCCACCGAGATATTGACAGAGGAAAAAAAATGCATTTGTTTTGGAGATTAATTTGTTAGTATATGTTCCATGTACCTTATACAGAGAGACAGCTAAGCAGTAGGAGTTAAGGGGTAATAACTCCATAACAAAGATACATGCTAATCATGGAGTGGTGTTATCAAACACCATCAAAACAAAAAATTTTGTCATTGCTTTGGCTTATGTGGAGTAAGATAATACAGATTTTATCCTGTTCATTTTATGATTTTTGCAAAGATATTGATATAGTTGTGAATCATTTTCTACGCATTTAAAGCACAGGAGTGATTTCCCACTGTAATCAAAGCAACATTACCCTAATAAATTCCTGTTGCAAAGTCTCCATGCATCATGCAAGGCACAGTATTCCGCAGCCTTCAGCCTAAGTGAATGAAGTAATTTAATGGTCTTATATTTTATGTCATTTAAAGTTTATTTATTCAGTATTGAATGGCTGACAAAACTTTTATCAGGCCCTGATGCTGCAAGGACACTGTGGTGTTGTGGACATAGGGTAGTTGTCACCTTTATCTCTCTGAAATAGTTTGCAGTTATGTGAAAATATGAATGACTAAATTGGACATAAATTATTGTATCCTTTTTTAAGGACTTTGACCATTCAAAGTCACTGCATGGGTAATTTTCAAATTATTCTAAAGATACAGAAATGTTCTTTTGAAAGATGTCTCTTATGTCATTAGAGGATGTGAAGGATATGGAGGGAAAGGATAGATAACGTCAGGCACTATAGCTCTGTTATTATCTCCCAGCCAAGATTTTCCACTCCATTGTGCCGTTTGTCAATATCTGCAATGGCTGCAAATTAAATTCTAACAATGTGATGTTTGACTTATCAGTTGAATGACTAAAGTGACTGGTTTTTTGGATAGCATGTTGTCATATGTTTGAATTACTCTATTCTTAACTTGGTTTGGGGTTGGAGGTTTTTTTGGTTTTCTATGTATGAAATGGTTTGGATGCATTTAACATACAGAAAAATAACAGCCGGTGAGGGGGCGAGAAAGAATAAGATAAAGCTACCAAAATAAGAGGATTGCTTTTATCATATGTGGAGAATTCTTTTCTTCAAACCACATCCTGTATGACTCTTCATCTGTTGTTTAAAAGTTCTGTATGCCTAAATGTGTCCTTTCTGGAAGGAAAAAAATTGTGTTCTGCCTTGCAATGATAGTAACTCTGCTGCAGCAAAGCAAACATAATCATAGTGTAATGGTTGAATTAGAACAAGCATCAGCATAGGCAATTGTCTTTAGCATCCTGGGTCTAGGTTCAATTTCATATTTCATGAACTATAAAAGGAAAGGTCTTTGGTCAGAAATGAAAAGCATAAAAACTCAGAAACCATGTGCTTGCACGACATCTTCATGGCACTGCCATAAATAAACACTGGGCAGGTGAGAAGGCACCCAGAAACACTGGGTAAACTTTAAATCACATTTAGTCTCAGAAACTTATCTGAATCTGACAGCTTCTGCAAGAGTGCTTTGATCTCTAGCAAGTTCTAAGGGGAAAAAAAAGGGTTTTTTAATAGCAATACCTAAGGAGGTAGCCTTCCTGCAGCTTCTATATGCTCTCCTGCTTTCCTAGTGAATGAAACAAGCTTTAGGGTTGAAACGTGTACTACAGAACCTGCTGGGGGCACTGCTACTGAATTCACTAACTGCAAACTCACACTTACATAATTTGCATATTGTTTCCCTGTCCTGTCACTGGGCAGCGCTGAGAGGAGTCTGGTCTTCTCTGCTTCCTCCCATACCATAAATATGGTATTTATGCACCCTTACCTTCTCTTCTCCTGTCAAAGCAATCCCACATCAAGCTTCAGCAACTGCTTTGGAGCCATTGTCTTCACGATGGCAAAGTAATGTTTAGTTTGGTGCTTGTGTGAGCAGCAGTGGGTTGCCAGTCACAGATCCTCATCTATTTGAAGTTCATTAGGAATACCAATCCCCTTCATTCACCATCATAATCTTCCAAGTTCAGCAGAAACCCAGAGTTTTTGCCCGAATCAAACCTCTGCCGCTGCCAAAGGCATCTGCGCTCCTTCCCCATATCTGGCTTATTTCAACAGAAACCCAGAGCGATTGCTGATTTACAGTGTCTAGCTTCTATAGGGTGTAAGGGCAAGAGCTAACCAGAGAAACCTCATTTTCTCCATCTTGATGGCATAGAAGGCAGTATAGTCCTGTAGGCATAGACCTGGTTCTCAGGCTTCCTATGTTATTTGACCATAGCATTGAAAGGAGAGCTTTTTCTGGCATAGGTACTTTATTTTTCGGGGTTATGCACTTATGGACTATGCCTAATAGCTCTGGGACTGTGAAGTGCTCATTAGTTGCAGGTAGATGAAACAGGATCCAAAGTAAAAGAGATGTTGAAATCCTGAGTAACCATTGAACACTTTAACTTCTTCAGTGTACATCTATGTAGAGTGGCAAAAAGTACACGGTGCTCCCAGGGCCAAACTCACTTCTGTGCACAATCTGCATGTTTACATTATTCTGTAGGAAAACACATTCTGAGATTTCTGCAGAGAACAATTTTTATTAAATCATTATATCCTGGGTCCGCTAATACTAGACAGAAGTAGGAATTATCATGTAATGTGAAGAACTGTTAAGCTTATCCAGCAGAGACACAGCATAAAAATTGGTTTGGTTACATTATTTTTATAATTTAAAATCATTTATCCTTGGCATGTAATTTGAAAAATAGGGTTTAATGGCTGTTGGTAATTGTCTGTATATGCTGGGATCAGTATGTGTAGTGTTCAAAATTGATGTTACTAATTAAATAACAGAAACAGGAACCAAGACTTAATTGCAGTCTGTGCAGGTTGCCCCTCAGGTGTTTTGTGTCACTGGGTAAGTCTCAGCTCATTAGTAGAAACAAAGTCAATAAGTGTTTACAGAACTGGAAGCAGCTGGAGAATTACAAATCATTACATCCCGTAGAAGCTGTGTGCATGTGAACGTGTGCGGTCATGGTCCTGGTCCTGGTCCTGGTCCTGGTCCTGGTCCTGATCATCACCAGCTTGTGTGAGACATTAATGGATTGAAAAGTGGTAGAAAATGACAGCATGCATATAATTCTTTCTATTGATTACCAGGATAAAAGATATATTAACTGAATTTTATTACCTTCCTGATGTGGCTGTACATCATTCAGTCAGTTCAGAGGTTAAATACAGATTGTATTCACATAACCCTTCCATGTTTTCCTGAAAGTATCTGTTCATCTGTTTATCAGATATGAACCCTAACTTACTTGATGAATCACTCCTTTTAAAAATATATTTCTTTGCAGGTAAACTATATATGCTGTTCCAAAATTTTTATTGTCTTGAGTTTAGTCATACTGAGTACATGATGTTCAGGTGAACTTCACCTGAATCACCCAGTGTGTCTGACCTACCTAATTACCCCATGATCCCTAGTTCTGAGTTATCTCCAACTTCTGTGTTATCTTCACATTTCTGTATGAGTTTGTGTGGCTCAACAGACCTCTAATGCATTGATTGGCATGAAATTGCTATGAGCCATTTTCTGAAAGAGGTCTTCTGTTCCAACATATTTGCCAGTTTACCCTTCTATTGGCTCTTTCAACATCCAATATGATTACTTCTAGAATAGAATATATACATCAAATTACTATCACCCGTAATTTCTTGTCCCTCAAAAGATTCCTAGAATCTCCTTTTTTCTTTTCTCTAGGATTATGAAAAATTTGCCATCTCAGTGTGCATCCCTGTTAATATTTAAACAAAAACAGCTTACATATACTTAAGTCTGCTGGCCCTAGATACCCATTTTCTTCCTTTAGGTATTGGCAGCCATTCATATAGCCTTCTTTTATTGTAACATAGACTTTACAGGATGTCATGTAGACTTTACAGTATTTATATGGTTATCTAAAGCAATAAGAATTATCCTTCTTCACAGCAGCATAATTTCTATTATTCTATTTCTAGTCTTTTCACAAGCTTTGCAGTTTTCTGCATGAAGAAGCACTTTGGGTTTTCATGAATGGGGGACATCCAGGTGTCAGCACTGTCTGGATTTGAAAGGAGGGCAGCAGGCTTCCTGGAGGGCTGGACTGTATTTGTAGATCACATAATATTTCTCTGTGTCTCCTAAAGTTTTTTTTTTTTAATTGTAGCCATACTCAGTGGAACCTTTTATAAGTTGGAGCTGTCGTGGGCAGACTGTGTTTTCCAGATCTGCAGAATATGTAAGACAAGAGCCTTAGGCTGGGGTTGCACTGCCACTGCCATGGTCACTGTTGTCAGAATTCCAAGCAGCCTGCGAATGAGTTTGCACTGCAAATAGATGTGTAGCCCCAGCTTGAGGTCATATTCATTGTAAGGCTCTTTAGGAAATGCTGATTTACAACCTTCTAATAGTGAGCGAACTCATGTCCAAAGAAACACAAATTAAAGGCACTACAGAAATGCAAATATCACTATGGTGTGAAATGTTGTCTTTCATAAAGTTTACTTAACAGAATTTGAATATTTGAGTGTAAAATTCCCATGGGGGTTGGAAACTGATTGATAACGTTAAGTCTGTATTCTCAATTCTCTTTCTGCTTTTCCAAGTTTGTAAGGCAGTCTGCTACTCCTTCTTAGTAACAGCTTTCATCACATACCTTCCCATTATTTCATCTTTGAAATAAAAGAAATTAAAGAATGGCACTGCTGCTTCTTTTTACAACCAGATGTAATACTTCTTCAGTCTAAAGTAAATAACTACATCCTCTACTAACAATTAAAGCTCTACATGTGTTCAATTGTACTTGAAGTTTGAATACACAGGTGTGCATAAATTCCTTAAGGATATGACCTTAAAAAGTCTCATATATCCAAAGACTCATCTTCCTTAAGGACACAAACTGTCAACTAGCAGCTTCTTTCTTGCATGAAAGATTTGTGAGAAACAACCTTAAATAACAAAAATTGTCAGTTTTCTTATGTAGCTGACAATTCTATTTTCTTTTACTAAACCATCTTAAAAATTCTAAAATGAAAAGGTTTGAGTCACTGAATGAAGATTTGGATTTCTTACATCAATGGCAGAATTGTTCAAGTTAAAGGTTAAATGTATTTGGACTCCTACAAAATGGAAAGATATTACTATTTATTCATTGAATTTTGAAAAATATTTTTTAAAATGTATTTTTTCTCATTTGTGAGCAGCTGTATGATCTGTATAATCTCTATATGAATTGCTAGTGCAGAAGTCAGAGAAGCCAAAGAATACAGAATTTAAATTAAATTTAAAATCTTCAGTTAGGTGCAAAGTTAGTGCTTAGAATCTCTAATTATAGTCTAATTTTAAAAGACTCGTGAATCATAAATATGTTTTCAAATTATATTAGGTAAAAAAAGACACCATTCAGCTGACATGATGAAGTTCCCATCTCATTCAGGTTATGCAGATAATTTAAATGCTTGTCTTGTGTTTTGTTTATTAGCTATATAATAGATTCTGATGTCAACTGCAAAAGTAGTTCTTAATAAAATAGAAGAATCTTTAATGGCATATAATACATGCTACAAACAGAAAAGAGCACACATGGTTAAGTACAAAATAACAGCTCTGGGGTCCCCAGCACAGGAAGCCTGTTGGAGTGAGTCCAACAGAGAGCCGCCTAATTGATTAGAGGGATGGAGCACCTACATGTGAGGCAAGTCTGAGAGAATTGGGATTGTTCAGCCTGAAAAAGAGAAGAATTCGGAGTGACCTTCCAGTACCTGAAGGGAGCCCACAAAAAGGATAGAAAAAAAATTTTTGCTAGGCTATGTAGTGACAGGATAAGGGGGAATGGCTTCAAGCTGAAAGAGGGTAGCTTTAAATTAGATATCAAAAATAAAAACTGTTTTCTGTGAGGCACAGGAACAGGTTGCCCATAGAAATTGTGGATGCCCCATCCTTGGAAATGTTCAAGGAGAGGTTGGATGGGATTCCGAGCAACCTGGTCTAGTGAAAAGTGACCCTGCCTATGGCAGGGGGGTTGGAACTAGGTGGTTGATTCTGTGTGAATTGATTCAGTGATCCCTTCCAACTCAAGCCATTTTATGATTCTACAACTTGATGAACTCAGGAGGTAATACATAAAAAGAACTTAGGTTTAGTTGTCTTTGTAAATGATATAAAGGAAGTCTCCTGTTTCTGTACTTTAAAATCTGTGTAAATCTTAACATTTTTAACCTTTGTTAAGATTTTCTGATGTCATAAGTCCAAAAACCTAGAAAAAGAGGTAGTGAGGGATGTTGGCCAGAATTCTGTGTTGGGTGTCCAAATCTTTTTACTTACAGCATTGACGTAACATATGTTTTCATGTTTCTAAGATAAGCAGCACTTGGTCTTGGTGTACTTTTGGTTATTCAGACCTGATGAATATTCATAGACCACTGTTAGCAGAACTATAAAAAGAACTAGATGTCCACATGAAAAGAACTATAAATGTAAACTGAGAATTACTATTTTTTGCTAAAGTTTTCCTTCTCATTGCATTCTTGCTGTCTCTGTCACCCAGCATGACATAAACCTTCACTGTGTGTTTGAAATTGTTTAGAAAGTAACCCTGCCTTTAACAGAGGAGACAGCATGATCGTGGACCATGTTGTACCTGCCTGACAAAAGAGACCCAACCCATGAACTGCTGTCTATGCAATAATAAAGGAAGAAACAAAATCACCATATGGATGACCAAAAGATGATCCTACAAAAAACAGTTCTGTCCATTAGAAATCCATGTTGTTGGTTAGGTCAATGCAGCAGCTGTGCAAAATACCTCTGAAGAGATACATTCCAAAGAATTCAGCAGGAGCTGCATCAGTCCTCGTGGGGCTAGTGAGCTCTTGCTGAAAACGAGTCCTACTCTTTGCCTCGCTTGCATAGCATAATCCCATGTAGCTGTTTACACAGATCTCTAACGACGATGAAAGTGTCCCTTTTGCACAGCCTGGTTCTAGCAGGACACAGGAAGAACTGCTGCTCTTACGTGGTGTTCTCCCAGGTGAGCACACCTCAGAATGCCTGGAATGGCTTGGGTACCCTGCAGGAACTGCTGGGATGAATGGGGCTTGCTTTGCTTTCAGCTGACTTGCAAACACCCCTGATAAAGGCAGATGAAAATGAGAGGCCTAAAGTCATGCACATGAGTGGGACCCTCACAGCAGAGGCTGATCAGCTGTCAGGAAAGTAAAAGATACCAAAAAGCTATTGAGAGACAGACACAGGTCTGTTACCTATGGTGGGCTGTGTTGATGAGAGGATGAAATTGCTTGTGTGTAGACCAACAGAGACATATTTTACTGAGTAGAATTTATCTAACATGGCAAATATAAAGCACGTGTTCATGGAGCTGTACAAAGAATTTTCCTTCATATATTGCTGTATCCTGTGACAAGAGCGAGATGAAAAATTGACTGCAAAGGGGTCTCAGCTATGGCAGACAGCTTCACTGATTTTCTTTCTCTTGTTTCTTGCAGTACCAATTTGTGAAAGAATTACAGTTGAAAAAAAAATCGAAAACTGTTTTCCTACAACAACAGAGAATATTTAAGAAAGTTTACCTTCCTCTTACTGTTTCCTTTGCTTAAAACAGATTTCTTTATAAAACTGTAATTTTCATTATTTTTTATTGTTTTACTTACTTTCTGTTTCCCCTTCAGTAATTTCCTGGAAGTTTTTCTGGGAATTTTATATTTAACAGGGAAAAGATCATAGAAATGAGAAGCTGGAATATCCATTTGGTTAATCTTTTGTGTCTTTGTTCATCCCAGCATGGAGTTATTCCTTTGATGGTCCATTATTTTTAGTCAACATTGTTTCAGGTAGTTAAAGGAACATTCCTCCATTACTACAGACGCAAGATAATGACTAGGCTGGTAAGGCAGGTTATTTGGTTTTCGTTCTAACTCAAAGAAAAGGCAAAAGAGGGATTCGTTGGCAGACTGAGGATGAGCTCTGCCAACCATAATGACATTGGCAATCAGGTACCCCATTTGCAGTAGCCTTCTACATTTTTCATTGAGGTAACATGATACCCTTCTGCTTTGTGATAGTTTCTGGATATGAGGAAATTTGCTGTATGCAAAGCCATGATAGCAAAATTATGGTAGAGATGGAGCTGAGCCTTTTGCTGTATGTACATCTCTGGTACTCTGTCTTGCCATCCTGTTGGATGGTATAGTGGGACTACACTCTCATATTGAGTTGTATGATAAGGGCTCTGCTGTGCTGGGCTGACAAGAAAGGGGATGAATGGATATAATATATACATTTAGACTGCTGCACAACACTGCTATTTTGGAGGAGTATAAGATAGGACATGAAAGCTGTCCAAAATACATGATTTGCCAGCAGGGTGTGAAGAGAAGATAAAACACAGCAGGGAAGTGGGATGTGAGGATAGTGCAGGAAATAAAGCTCTTTAAAGCTGTCCAGTTAATTCACATCTGCATCTTTGAAAATACAGGGCATGTTTAATCCAGCAAGGATTGGATCCACTGAGTTTGCTCCTGTGCGCTGACCAGAGGCTGTGCAGGCCTGGCACATCTGTGTTCTGCTGTGTGCAGACAGTGTCTCTCTGGAAGTCATGGGTTTCAGTGGGATAATACCAGTGGATTTTCTTCCCAGAAACCTTTGCTGATTAGGACCATTTGCAAAATGGATTTCTATCTCATCATAACAAACGGGAACAAGATGTTTAAATGACAGATGATTGAGATATTTTTTCAAAATAAGCTAAAGATTAGTTGCTCCAATTTGACATTATTATGTATAAAATTATGTATAAAAGATAGACAACAATAACCATAGTCTCCAATGAAATTCCTGTCTTTCTTTGCATGATATTGTGAAAAAAAGTGTAACATGAATATACAAATTTAAACAATGCTCTTCCACTTTTCCTGAGGATTGTAGCTTTTTGTTTCGTTTTGGTTTGGCATTTAACTTTTGAACATGTTGAAGTAACACACCTCCACTGGTAGGTTAGGCCATAAATTTTATCTGTATACCAACTGAGATAAAAGCCATAGAGCTTTTCATTAACAAACATAGATGCTATTGTTGTCTCTTTCCTTGGATATAAGGTAGATGTCCTGTTTGTTGGGTTTTTAATGAAGTCTAGCAGTCCTCTTGCCATCATTTGCAGGACTTTTGTTTTGAGACGACAAGTATAACACAGATATTGCTCTGGGTCGGAGCCATACACTCAGTTTCTGAGAAGTTGAGTGTTTCTTCACAGGCATCTCTTCCTGCCTGCATGGAACAGCAGCCACAGAACCACTGGGAATCTCCTGGGTTTCCAGAGTGCAGGAAAGAGGCAGGAAATGTGCGTAAAGGTACACTTGTGGCATTCATACAGAGGAGCAGTACCTCTCAAACACTGATGGCACTGTTTGTTGTCACTTGGGGGAGTATGGGAGATTGTGGAAGGAAGGAAGGAAGGAAGGAAGGAAGGAAGGAAGGAAAAGAAAAACTTCCAAATCTGTAACTGCTATTTCTCACTGATAGAATTATGAATTGTTTTGCTTTTGTGTGTGTGAGGATGAGAGGACTATATGCAAATACTTTTCAATATTCTCTTTTAAGTGTGATCAGTTCTAGGAATAAAAGGAAAAAAATACATTTTTCTCATTCTAAACATCTGAGTTTGCCTTTGACAGCTGTGTTGCCTGTTTTAAAAAAATGAACACAAATTGGTCTTCTGATCTGAATATAAAGGACAGAAATTAAAGATCGATGAATTAGGCCCTGTCATTTTAGAGCTGTAACATTCAATAGTACAGGGCAGCACAGCTTCTTTATCTTTGACTTCATTTCTTCTTTTTGACCTTACAAGTGGAATCCCCTCTAAAGAAAAGTCCCCCAAATTAGCCTGAAAGCCATTTTAGAAAACTTTTTCTCTAATAGTTGAGAGAGACTATTTCTCATAGTAGAGACTATTTTTAATAGTTGATTCAGAAATCTTGTCCTGGACATTTGGGTCACAGTGTATGGATAGTATTATCAAAGCCAGAAACCTACTAGTCAAAAATACAATATTATTTTTAACAAGAATTGTTGAGGTAAAATTCTACTTCAATCTGAATATTTGGTGTTAGTGTTTTCCCTTCACCAGTTCCTCCTTTCTTTAGTAATAGACAGAAGAGGAAAATCCAGTCTGCCCAGCTGATAATGAGAAATGGAATTTGGACCTAAAAGCTTCTGAAATACATTCAGTATTAGCATCATCAGAAAGTCAGAGAACTTGAGACAGTCGCCAAAATCATGAAATTGTCTTTTCACCTGCTTTCTTGTTTCTGAACTTAGTTTTGTTAAAACTTGGGACGAAGTGACATGCTCAGTCACATGATTCTATGAAAGAATAAAACCCAAAATAATTCAGGTTTTATCTAAGAAAAAAATTGCATGTCTCCAAGGATTTTGCTTCGTTTGGCTTAACTTCCTTCTTTTAAAGTGCAAAACAGTAAAAGAAACGTAAGGCTGGAATTACAAGGTTGTCTTTTATTCTCTGTCTGTGGTTCATGTTGATTTGGAGTGCTAAAGTAGATAGGGTAAAGTCAGTAGTACTAGTTTTGTTCCAGTAATTTGTGATTATGGTGATGATAATGTCTATAAACAGACTTCTTTGGGTTAAAAGGCTGAAAGCAGATAAGGATCCAAAACATACCAATGAATTGCATCATGCTAAAAAGCCCTTATTATTGGACATTTGTTTCCTGAAAATGGGATTCTGATCTCTCAAGTGTTGAAGGCTAAGAATCTCTTCTTACTTTCAGAGTCTTGGCTGTGTTGGACCATTAATCCAGACTGCCCTGGGATGTGAGCCTTATTCAGGAATCTCACGAGAACAGCCATTTATGTAAATACCTCAATTCCAGTTGAGTCAAATGTATTTTAAGACTTTTTTTCTTATTACTCCAGATGTATTTCAAATTTTCTTTTTCTTGTGTCCGAGAGCTGCAGAGAACTATGATTATGAGAAAAAAGGGAAAGTGTTTGACTCTTTTTATAACATACGCATTATGTCTGAGTTCAGGTAGATTTTGTTCATATGAAACTAGCAATAAAAATTGTCTCTGAAAATAAATGCATGAGAAAGCTAGGATGTCAGCAGTACTGAAATCTTACTTTGATTTTCAAATCAGAGAGTAAGATTACAAACAAGAGTAAGTCAGTGGCAGTCTTTTGGCCACATCAGTTCCTGAAAGATGTAGAAGTTGCTGTTTGTCTTAGGTTTCTACTCTTGTTTGTCATTAGTTTGTAAGCTTATATAAATGTTTATACATGCTGCAAAGTAAATTAAAAATTCTGAAGATAAAACAAAAAGGATGATTTTGGTGTGGCGTTTTATGTCTGTCATTTTTTCCAGAAGGCATTTTGATTGTCCTTTGTATTACAATTTTACAAAGTTGTAATGGGAATTTGAACTTCAGTAACTAAAAATAGTTTAGAAATAAAATAGCTGAAATTAGGATTTTACAAAAAGAGCAAAAAGAAACAATACTGGCTTTCTGGCATTTAGAACTTTACACTGGCTCTACCTAGAGATTTAATAATTGGACAGAATTAATAGCTGAAATGAGGGTTTTACTAAAAGAGCAGAAGAAACAATACTGGGTTTCTGGCATTTAGAACTTTACACTGGCTTTACCTAGAAGTTTAATAATTGGACAGAAAAACCAAATGTATCCTAAAGTGCTATGCTGAATGGACTCAAAAGGATCCATTTGCTCTGAGGATTACAGCTGGCTTTGGGATGATGAAATAGGATGTGACTGGTACAATCATGCTGTGTATAAAAGTTGTACTGGACATAATAGTTCTGTGAATTTCTTTTGCAATGCAGGGAATAAATTTTTTTGCCAATATTGAATAAGGACAGATAGGAAAATTTTATGGAGCTCATTATACATGCCTGTCAAAGAAAAAAAGTTCATATCTGAAATAGTCTTCAGCCGAGCTCTCCCAGCTTTCCAAATCTCTGCATTGTCTTGTGCTTTTCCATCATCTTGTCCTTTGCAGCTGTCTACCATAAGGGAGGAGGGCAGGGAGAGGTGGATGGATGCAGGAAAAACCTAGAAAACTATCAGAGTTTTGAAGTAAACTTCAACTCTTATTTTAAGAAAACTGAAATACTTTGTGATTAAGATAATCCCAATCCTTGAAGAAATCCAGCTCCAAATTTAAAAAAAAAAAGACAGGAAGTAACTTTTGAGGGCAACATTAAAATTATCTGTGAAAGAAGCTGGAAAGTTCTATTCTTTGTATCTAACCTCTATCTTACTAAAATATAAAAAAATCCCATAAAGAGTCAAATTCTATTATTCACATTTATAGACATAGAACTGAAGCAGTATAACTGAGGCAGACTTGCTAAAGCCAGAGGCACAGCAACGTTTAGCCTCTCATCCATACTAGTAATCAATTGGAAGTAATTGCAAGTGCTCCCATTTTAATATTTTTAAAAATAGTTGTAGTATCATTGTGACTGATTTTTATAAAAAGGAGTAATATACACACAGGAAAAAATGGTTTCCTTTCATCATTAAGTGCTTTAGTTTCACAAGGTTGTGAAGTACAAAGATCCTTCTGTCTCAAAGCTCTAGAAAGCCAGCTATGAAGAACAAGAGAATTACTGCAGCCTCCTGCTCCTCTCTTTTCTCCTTCCAAAGGGCTCCCACAGTACAGAGACCTGCTGGTATTGCTGTTGTTTAATGATTAGGCTGCATCAAACTTGTGTCCCATGGGCAGTGGATAACTTTTCCTTCTCCTCTCCTACATCCCCTCAACAATGATAAGCGTGCATCCCTTGAGCATTTAGGATATGGGATTCTGCAACTCTCTTACTCAGGAAAGGTTCTATTAACTTTATTCGGCTCTGGATAAGGTTACTACCCCTACTGAGGTATAAGGGCTGCGGGATGCTAGTTTTTTGAAATCTACAGTGCATTAGGTTTTTGGCACCTGTACATGCTTTCTGACTTCCAAATATATAATTAATGATTGATTCATTAATGATACCACAGGAAAGAGGTAAAGGGAACTGAGTACAATGAGCATTTTGAGGACAGTATAACACATGGTTTCAGACTGTCACCCCGCTAACTACTTCACGTTGTGGTACAGGAATGACCCACACGACTCAGAAGCCAGGAGAATGAAATAACTTACCTTCTGAGATTTCCTGTGGAATTAGGAAGACTACTCTCTGTCTTCTCATTAGTTATGATCAGATGTGATCCACATTACCTTGTGACACCACATTGAAAGAGCTGACTCTTATCTTTGCTTAGAGCCTGCAAGCCCAGAGGTTAATGCAAAACATAAGACTGATAGAAATCAAAGTGCACCACTTGAAGACAGGCATTAACAAACCTTATCCTTAATAGGCTGAATTTCATTCTCATGCACTTCAATCATCAATGAAGGTCATAGAGTCTTCCTGTAGCTGACTTAGTCACTGCCAGCATGCATGTAAGCTCAGTGAGGGAATTGAGGAAATCGTGGCAAAGAACAAGACCTAACAGATGGAATGTTTCTCACTCTTGTGTTGATGCTTCCTACAGAATAGATCAAATCAGCCCCAAATCAGCTGATCTCATTTGAGAAATTAGTTCTTCTCCCTGAAAAAGAACTGTAAATCTGTCACATAGCTGAGGCAAACCAGTTTAGCCATATCACCCAAACCAGTTTAGTCTTATCACCAAAACTCCAGGGCACTTTTGCCAGTCTGAGCAGTGGATGCCAGTGGAGCGCCCTGGCATCACCTCAACACCTGGTATGGCATCTTCAAGCTCTGCGATGCAGCAGTCTCTAGGATCGTTTTCAGCTGGTACCTACCTACCTGTGCAAACAGGACTTGAATGAAACCCAATGTCTAGCCCGGGTGATGGGCAGCACTCAAACCTTGCAACAGCAGACTGAGAACATTCTTCTACTGTTGCACTAGAGTTCATCTTAGTTTCTGATAGTTGGAGGTATGATAGCCAACTGTATGACAAGGCTTGTAAGTATGTCTTCTGTACAGTTCCCAGTGACTTTCAACATCTATCTAAGCATCCAGCCCTATTCCTACCTCATGTTCAGTCTTTGGTCTCTACAACTTCCTATGGTATAAAAGTTTGTGGATTAATTGCAGTGTGGGAAAAATGGCTTCGTTTTATAAATTTTCACTCTCTCATATTTTAATGAATGTTCACTGGAAAATCACTTTGAGGGGAGACCATACAGCTATCTGGACTAATTGGATTAACCCTGTATTTCTCATCAGTGCTCCTTCTGTCTTTGATTTATTTCAGAGAGCTCATAACATATAAATAGTTAAATGTATATGCTTTCATGTAAAATTGATCAAGAACCAAAATTGCTTTTAATATTATATTAGAAATGCATAATTCCAGGAAATATTGTGCTTACTTTAAACAAAGATTTTTCATGACAGATATGGTTTGGGTTTTTTATCTAGCAAAAATGTGAGTGAATTTTTCTACATTGTCACATCTTGAAAAGCAACATACAAATATACCAAACTTCCCTGGGCTAGTCAGGACTGAAGCAATCAAAGTCACCTATTCCTATCACTTTTTCCTAATATTTATACGGATCCAACTTAGAGCTCTGTTTTCTCATCACCCAAATACTGTTTGGACAAGCATTTATATTTTTGCAGTCTACATGTGAAATCTGGGATTGTTTGGCAGATTTGCATATTCTGCAGCCTCAATGTCTCCTCATTAGGAAATGGATGACTTAAATAGAAGCATATTCCAGTTTGAGAGTGTTTTTCAATGCTTTTCACTGGATCTTATAAACTCAAATGTATGCCTGTAATTTTTCTACTATTTCTGTCGATTTTAGCTACACTTGATTCAGTAATTTCTCCCTGATATTGGAAGTATTAAATGCCTCAAGATCAGTATTTCTAGTCATATTGTGTTTTAGCACAAATATATTATCTATGAAAGTTTGAGTAGGTCACTGCAGACAACTGCTGGTACACAGAAACATGAAGCTACTTTAATTCATCACTAAGAATAATTGATTTTATACTCATGAGAATTTTATCTTAGTTTACAGACATAATTCAAAGTTTAATGAGGACCTCATAAAAGGGCAGGTCTTTCCTCTTGGAGAAAATCACATGGCAGTGGGAGAGGGAGAGGAGTGAATGCACTTCGGATGCCAGTTTGGCTTAGGGCAAAGTCCCTTTGGAGTGACACTTGGCAAACTGCATTGTTGTACTTGCATAATGCTGGCTAGGGATACACTGCTTCCCATGTGCTTCATGGACTACGTGAGGCACTAAAATTGCTGTGACACATGACTCACATAATTTTAGAAAGCCAAAATTTTCTGTGCATGTGTATCAGGCACCTGAGCCAGCCAAAGGGGCTAACCTGATGCTCAGTGCAGCTGCAATCTCAAATACTGAACAGTGACAGGAAGGAAAATCTAATGTGTTTAGGGGGGGAATAAAGAAAGAAAATGCAGGTATTTTCACAATTTTTTGCCATATTTGTTGTAGGCTTGCACCAAAACTGTACAAATACATTTGCAACACTTTCAGCTTCCCTCCTGGTGAATACATCCTTATTTTGGTTGTACAGCTGAGGCTGTCTAATGAGGGTGACAGTATGAAACACTGTGACACTAATGAACTGTAGACACTCACTGTGCGGGCAGCAGATCAGCGTGCTCAGATAGAGGAACCCATAGCTTGGCCATAGTGCAGTATTTGCTTTAGTGCAGAAAACCCTCCCATTTTCTTGCATTTTTGTTGATTTTTAAAAAACATATAAAAAGAACTGGAGTACAGGCAGGTAAGATAATTCTTTTCTGAGCTTTCTCTTTTGTTTGGCTTAACTAAATAAGGGTGTTGGGTTTTTTTGCACAAAATAGAACTCACTACCCAGTGGCCCTTAAGTATGTAAAATTCCTAGCATGTATAATTTTTCTATTTAGTTTTAATCTTTTTTTCATGAAAGTATTGTTAAGACATATGCTTTCACCTTTAATCTTCTTTATCCTTGATTATTTTTGTTCTGTATAATCATTTTAGATAGAGGTTTGAGAAAACATCTGTGGTGGTAGGATCAGAAGGAGCAACAGTGCATAGAAATGGAATCATATCTTTGAAGCTCATTGCAGAAAGGATATAATTGATGATAAGGAAAGTGTAAGAAAGATGTGCTTCTCTAAATTTTTCTTGTGAAGCAGAACTTGACCTGGCAAATTATGGTTTATTATAATGTCCTAAAAATGTTGTTACACATTGCCTTTCATGTAAGGGATTTTTTGTCCCTTTAGCATGAGGATCTTTATTAAAAAGCCCCTGTAGGATGTCAGTTGTGAATGATCTTTGGTGGGTTTCTGTGCTGAGTTTCCCTTTCTGGAACACTGTCTTCCCAAGTTTTCCATTATAAAGGCAGAAAACTTCTTCACTTCAAACTACCTTTTTTACTTGGATCAGAGAAACCTAGAAACTGTCGCTACAGTTGCAATATCCAGGTCAGTAATTGCTCAGGAAAATGAGCCGTCCAGGGTGTTCGCCTCTGGGCTCAACAAGTCGCTATTGCCAACAGAGGCAGCAGATTCAAAATTATAACCTCCTTGGGGAGGTGGTTGCAATCCATGATAAACACTGCAGATGAGCAAAGGTAAAGGATTATTGCTGCCTTACTGGGAGGCTTCAGCCTTTTCTTTTCCAAAGCAAAAGGAGCAGCTAGAGGAAAACAGTAAGATGTAACTTGCGTATCTATGTTAATGCTTTGTTTTATTTATTTAGATGGATTACTTTACAGGGATTAATTTCGCGTATTTTTGCAGGTGGTATTAGAACTCATGAAGATTTCATTTTTGTAATTACAGCCTGTAAATGGCTGGTCAGGTTTCCATTGTAGGAGTGATTCTGTTAATAATGACACCTTACATTGTTTATCAAGGTTTTGTTGCATTTGTATGGGTATGGTTGCATTTGTACTTCTTCTGTTAGCAGTTTTCTATCCTAATCTCTTACATTTGTGGGCTATGGTCAAAACAGTATCTAGGTATGCTATCAGAATGGCACAATAATATTGAAATATTTAAATTTTAATAACCTTTTGAAAATTTTTTGATAGAAACACTTAAAGCTTTTTTCCTTGCTTTTTTCTATAATCTTTTTTTTCTTTTTCCTTTTCCTTTTTTTCTCCCCCTCACTAACTTTTTTCAACAAAAATTGTTATACTTAAGAATTTGCAGAAAGGCAATTTTACACCAGACTCTCAGGTCAGACTTACATTTCAGTTGCCTTCAGGAGGCATAAGACAGAGTCGAGAATATAATGTCCCCAAGTGTTGCCTTCATCCCAGCCCAGTCTGATAACATTGTTGTAATTGAGAAGACCCATTGCCTATGCTGAATCGAGATAAATTAGTTGTGATCTTGTCAGAAAGAACTTGGGAAAAGACTGTAATCTTGCCCTGTTTCTGTCATTTACCTTAAGCACTCAGACCTGGCCACAGTATAATGAACTTGATACACCTCCAATCTAGTCAACTTCTGTTTTATGCTTTTATGAATACAGTACCAAAAAAAGGATTATGGAGAGCACAGAACACATTTGTGATGTTCTCCTTGCTCTAAAGCAAATGCTGTCAGGATCCCATCAAGCATGTATGTAAATTACCTTTCAGTGACTGAGTTAGAAATTCTATTCCTAAAGTGACAGGTTCTGGATTGCTTACTTTCCTTTTGACAGGAAGAGTCAAATTCACTCCCATGTGCTGTCTGATGTAGAAAAAGGCGACCTGTAATACTTTTACTTAATTTTTGCTATAATTGCCAAGGAACTAAGATTCACACGGACAGCAGAAAAGGAGAAAAAATCCCTTCAATGGACAGCAAAGCAAGGTTCTTAAAATAAATGTGAGATGCTTCATCCTCAGATATTTCTTGGGGGTTTTTTGGATGAAAAGTCACCAAAAAAATCCCCTAAAACCAAAACCAACAACAACAGCCAAAAACGAACAAACAAAACAAAACAAAACAAAACAAAAAAACAAACAAAAAACCACCCCAAACCCCAACTTTATAGCTGCTCAAGATGCGTCCTAAGATAAGGCTTAAGGGCAAATTTCTTCCCATCTGCTTAGGAGGTTTTCTAAAAGGGTCCTTTAATCTCTGGCTGCAAGGCTAGGTGAGATTTTTAAGCAGGTTGATGCCAGACTGACAGGGTGCCAGGGTCTTCAGGCTTCCCCAAGGACCACAAAGGACAGTGGAGCTGTTACAGAGACACACACACACTGAAGCCTTGGATGTCTATTTTTTAAAGGACACAGTGGGCCGAATTCAGACCTAGTAGGTGGAAATGTGACTCTCCTGAAGGAATTTCACCACATTTTTCTGTCCCTGGATATGATGAACCACAATACCAGCATACTAAATCTACAAGAATTTATTACTTCCTTATAGGCTCTTTAAGATCTATTTCCTCTGAAGCTAGGTGTTTTTCTGGCTGTTTCATTTCCATGTCTTCATCAGTGAGGTCTTAACACACTATTTAACAGTATCTCTAATAATGTGTTATGATACCTGGCTCAAGTATGTTTAAATTAATGTATTTTGATTTTATGCCTGCTAAGTTTGTTCAGTAACAACAGTTATTATTATCCCCATAACTCAGGGTCATCAACTTAGACACTCCTTATGTCATCCTAATGGATCTCTAAGACCCTCATGACAGTCTTTCTATTTCTTTCCCTTTCTCATTTACTCAAGATCTTCAGACCGGGCTGTCTCAGTGTAGTGACAGCTTCAAAGCTCCAAACCAGTTCTTATCAGGTGTTCCATGAGTCAGTCTGGAGTACAGAAAACAAAGTCCTCACATCTGTTAGACCTCCATACGTCCTCTCTCAAGACATCTCTCTATTTCAGTCATAAGGTTGGAGCAGTTGTGTAACCACTGAGGATGTCTAATTCAAGAAGAAGAAAAGAGAAGAAGATTTTGCATTTTGAAAATTCCAAGGTAGAAAGGGTATTTTAAATGGAAGAGTTTTATAATACTTCTGGTTGAATTAATGCTCAGTTGTGTGGTAAGAGCAGATCTCATGCATCAAGACCCGACCATCCCAGTAGTGTAAAAAAAATGAGAAAAAGGGAGGAAAACAAAGAAAAACACTCAGTACTGACAGAAGAATCAAATTGATAGTGGAAAAGGAAAGTAAATATATAGTTTTACATTATGGCTTATAAACACTCATAAAGTCAAATCAAATGCAGGATTTTTTTTTCTTTGATAAAAACATTTCCTTTCTCTCTGAACCATAACCATATTCCCAATGTGATATCTGACCCATGGATATTTAATTCTCTTTATGCTGCTCTGGTTAGGAAGGAAGAATGCTTGCTTGGTTCCTCAGAGCAGCAAGCTGGCCTGTGGCTCTAAATAGGAAGTTTAAAAAAAAACCAACCTTTTTCATCTCAAGTCAACTGGCTCAGGCAGAACTTTGTAACTTCCTAAGTCAGAAGTTGCCAGAAGCATTGGAATCCTTCTGTGGCCATCTGATATAGTCATCTTTCCTCTCTTCTCCACTACATATTGTCTGCAAAAGGGATATGAAAGCAAAGAAGCAGACCCCAAAGTACCGCATGGAAGTACAATGTCCACATGGAAGCACAAGTCTACCACGTATCATGTGAAGACCCAATACCTGGGTCTTCTTGGACACAGAAGATTTGAACCTAAATTATTTTTCGCGTAAAATTCCACTGACTTCACAAAAAGGATTCGAACTTGAGGAAACTTCTAAATTTCATTATAATTCTAACACAGGGAAAGAAAATGCGTCAGTGCTATAGTTTGTCTCATCCTGTGACTCGCATGAGGAAGATTTAGGAAATTCAAGCATGGACAGTGTATCCAGAATGCTTCATTTTTTATCTCAGAAACTGCTAATCAGTATCAAAATTGCATGATTTCACTGTATCTGGCTCATTCTTCACCTTCAGGGAGACATGCTAAGACAGTATTCCAAAAGAATCTTCATTGTGCAAACTCAACATCTCATTCTTTAAGGATGCATTGATGTTTAATGCTTGACTTTCATTTCTAAGGTAGTAATTGTGTTATCTTTAACGCTGTGACCTGTCCAAGGAATTAAGCCAAAATCCTGTGGAGCCCTTTCTGAGTGTACTGGGGTAAAGGTGGTACTTTGCTAATGAATAGCATTTAAGGTACTTAAAATTTGCCTTTGGACTTAATATATATTGTGATGCACATAGATTACACAGATTATTATTACAGGAAAAAAACCCAACAGTAATTAGTGAAAAGCCCCAGAGATCAGTCATCCTGAGAACTAAATGTCTTGAGTAAGAAGTTCATTTGAACTGATTTTGTTTTTTAGACACTGCAAATGGACGTAAACAAGCTGAATATCACATTGCTTCGGATATTTCGCCAAGGAGTGGCAGCAGCACTGGGGCTGTTACCTCAGCAAGTTCATATCAACAGACTCATTGTAAGTACCAAAAGACTGTGTGTATTAAAGTGTACCTATTTATTTAAATTGTCCTAAATTTCTTTTCCTGTCACTATGGAAGAGTGCAATTAAATAAGACAGAAAAATACTTATTATTCCATTTTTTCAACTGCACTACAGAAAAATAGATCCCCATTACAAAATTATTTAAATTTTCTTTTGAAAATACACCATTCTCAGCTAAGCCAGATAAATCTCTTTTTTGTCCTATTTATAAGCAGATTGCTTATCCCTTAGTTTTCACTCCAATGCAGTTCTTTTTCAAGTTCACACCTTATCCATGTTTTGTTTCTCAAAGGTTGAATATTTCTCAAAAAATACACGTGATTCTTCCTTTCAAAGGCATCTTCACAATTTATCCTCAGACTTGCCATTAGTAAATTAAATGTCATCTCACAATGTTAATATTCATGCTTTTTTATTCTGCTATAATAATCTGTCCTCAAAAATGATCTCGTAGACTACAGTATCCTATTGGCAAAAGATGGTGATAAATTTGCTTCTAGCAAAAAAGGCTTTTTTTAATCAACTGTCATTGTATGGTTTTCTGTGTATGCATGCTTAACACTGTTGTCTTTTTATGACAGTTTTACCAGGAAACAAGAAAACCCAACATCATGTGTGTATTGCTAACCTTCAATTCACTTTGCAGGGGGAAGAGTTGTTTTATTCTACATGCAGGTTGAATATTAGGGAAGAAAACTGACATGTTCAGCATGAAAGTATTTTCTGCCTTGAAAGCTTGATAGGATTGTATACCTCCAAAAGGATTATACAACTCCTTCAAGTAATGTCTCTGTGAGAAAAGATCTCACAAAAAATACAGCAAGAAAGATCAATTGGAATGCACTGCAGCCCTTTTCATGTTCTTCAGGGATCTCATTCATTCGTGACAAGCAATGCTAAATTTCCTTTGTCTCCCGCATTGACCAGAATGAAAGGTTTAAAGACATATTCAGAGAAAATCACAATTAAATAAGAAATGTTTTGAAGTCTGAGATGTGTTTCAACATACTGAATCACCTAGTAGCTTTCTTACTATGCTCTGTAGCTATCATGTAAATGAACAGAAGAAATATGCTGTTTATTTTCCTACTGGCTCCATTGCTTTTTGTTTTCTCCTCTCATTTAAGGGAAGAGGTAATGTCATTTTGCACCTGCATATAGCCCAGAATACAGTAATTACTATTATTTAACTAGTCTTCTCAACACCTGTAAAGGTTCTTCTAGGAGTTAGTATTTCAGCAATATAAGAAGGCAAGCAAACTTTCCCCCTATTTGCTCTATTATTTTGTAAAAATCACACACAGTCAAAATTCACAAGGAAGACAAATACATCTTAGGAGACATTATTCCCACTTTTCATCCTTTCAACATGAGACAGTTCCTCTCCTGCAGAGTGCTGGCAAGCAAGCACAGCACATCAAAATTCATCTTTCCTTGTTTCAGTGTTGTCTACTCATCTAGGCTCCCTGTAAAAGCAGTATAGAGGATGGTTACTGCAGGAGAAGAGGCATTGAGATCCGTCCTGATTACCTTAGGATGGATTAAATAATTCTCTAGAGATGCCAGTCTCTTTCCGCTGACTTTTGGAGATAGACAGCTGAAGTGAGGTAAGGTGACTAACTCCCAAGTGAGCAGCTCTCAGAAGTGATCAGGAGTCTGGCAACCAGGATGTGGATGGGCACAGGAAGAGCAGAGAGCCTGCTAACCTCTTACATGTAACAATACATAGTGTGCCAGGAAATATTAACTCGGTATTTCCAGTGTCTCCTTAACCTTTCCAGTACATCCTTGTCCCATTAAATGTCATTTAATGGGCAGAGAAACTCATAAACAGAGGAGGCACAAACCTCTGGGAATGCTGCATACCCACCAAGCCTTGCCTGGTTCCTGTGATCTTCACCCAGCAACAGTCACATACCCATGTCAGAGACTGAGTGCAACCACAGCCTTAAATCAGTTTTTTCAGCTTCCACCTGTAGCCAGTGTCCTTACCATTCTTATTCAGCAGATGGACCAGCAGCACATGTGAGGCCACAGAGGACAGATTTAGGGCAAACATTTTTGAAAGAGTTCAGCTCTATTTTGAATGCAAGGCATATTTTATGAAAAGAGTATTTTATGCAAAAGTATTTTAAGAATAGCAAAAGATGTCTTTTTCTTCACTTCAGTAGAGATAATGATGCACATTCAAGGCGACGGGAAGGAGGCAGGGGAAATCAGGATTATCCCAGTTTGAACTGATCTCTCCCGTCCCGTAATGATGAATAGCAAATAACCAGACTGGTGAGGTTCTTGCCTACATAGGCAGCAATGCAGGAAGCAGCTCCATGTCTACCTCATCTGTGGGGAATCCCCCAGGTCTGGACTCTGTCCCATAGTGTCAGCTACGCTGGCCATAGCCCTGGGAAGCCAAAGTTCCCACAACGTGTTTGGACATCAGAGCTGTCTGGAGCACTGGTCTTGGGTGCTGTTTGAGTCTATCACAACAGAGAAACTCTATTTTATTTTGCTACCTTGAAACAGAGTGAGCATTGTTGACATTTCTAATACAGACCCTCTTAGGCTGCCTGGTCTGCGTCAAAGACACGAGGGCAAGAATGAATAGATGGGAGAGTGGACATTTTCAGGTTACCTCTTAAGTGTTAACGAAACTTCTTTGGTCCTTTAATTTTGTTGTACCATATTAAGTTGCACTGCAGTCAACTAAAAGGACTTTATTGTGCTGTGTGTCTGCAGTGTGTTGGTTGACAAGGAGCTAGAAAGTAATGTCCTAATATCACAGCATTATACTAAGCATTCCTATATCACCTCAGCTCAGATGAACTATCTGCTAAAACCCCTGCTGGCACATTGCCATTGACCCCATCCCATGCCTCTTCCCATCACTATGTTACATTGATAGTTTAATGATACTAGACTCCATAAAAGTCTACCTTGTCAATAGTGATTGAGACAAAGCACACATACCCATGTATAGGATTTCCATTTTCTTTCACAGTTTGCTGGGATTTACAGAGACAAGGAAAAGGTGTGCTGTCTTCACAGAGCAGGCTACAACCTTTGTATTACATGCTTTTGTTTTTGGAATTATAGTTGCAATCTACAAACAGCAGAGATTATCTAATGTCAGACCCCTCCTATGATTTTGTTGGTTTTTTGTTTGGGTTTTTTTTTTTTCCCTAGGGAAAGAAGAACTGTGTAGAACTGTTTGTGTCCCCACTGAACAGGAAACCAGGAATTTCTGAGGCGCTCCCATCTGAAGAAGTGCTGCGTTCCCTTAATATCAACATTTTGCATCAGAGTTTATCCCAGTTTGGAATAACAGAGGTCTCCCCTGAGGTTGGTTATGAATTTTCTAACCTGTATTATTTTGATACAGATTAGGCAGTTACGTCCTTGGTAGTTTTCCGGCTGAGGTTCTCAAGCATGAGGCAGAAAATGTATAGGCTATGATAGCATCACTACTATAAGGCAATTATCATAGAATCCTAGAATAGCCTGGCTTAGAAAGGACTTTAAAGATCAT